>JAQPZY010001102.1:325000-925000 GCA_029931535.1 Margaritifera margaritifera | reverse complement strand
GATTCTAGAAAGAAATATAGCAATATTGTTAACATGTTTAAACTACAATCATCTGTGCAAAAATATTTTTCCAAATGTAAGAGAAGATTCTATTGCCTTTTTGTTGCGTTCAAGAAGGCGTTCGACAGAGTTGATAATAGCAAGTTGTGGGTCTCACTTAATCGTAAGGGTATCCACGATCAAATGATAAATGTTTAAAGAAAACTGTATGCATCCTTGAAGAATTGTGTTGGATCTCAAACATGTTTGACAGATTATTTTAACTGTACTCTTGTGACAAGACAATGTTGTGTTTTAATCCACTTTTATTTCGTATGACATGCTTTAAGAGATAAGAATAAATGTAATTGAGGCATAGTTGTCATTTCAGACATTGAAGAATTCTTAGCTTTCATGTACGCAGGTGATATGGCAAACTGCTCTGATTCGGTTAGATTACTGCAACTGTTACAGCAATTATATATTATAGGAAACATTTGTGATAGAACTGGTACGGAAGTAAACCTGAATAAGCCAATCTAGTGATATTTAGAAATTGGGCGTGGGGGGGGGGGGGGGGTATATGAAGAAAACGTAAACATGGTATTTTAAAGAAGAACTAATACAATTGTGCCTTAACATAAATCTAATGGACTATTTTTCTACTAAAGTTGAAATGGTCTATGGTTAAACAAATATTGACTGCACAATCCAATGATCTTTCGGAGACATATTTCATTTGCATGAAAGTTTAGGTTAACTTCATGTTCGAACGATCTGTATAATACAAGACGAATTTCACTTTGTTTGCGTTTGTCCACACCATAACCATATTAAAGAACAATCTCTAAACAATGTATATTCTAAACACCTTAGCGTTGAAACATTTGGTTCACTGATTTCGAGCAATGATGTATTTAAACTGTCTAATTTATCAAATTATTTCTACAAATAAATCATTCGTATTGAAAACGTCTGCTTTATCTCCATCCGAATAAAAACATCACGATATGCAAATAAGTGTATAAGTTTATCAAGACTTTTCAAACTTAGTTATATTAAAGAAAACGTGGTTTTTTCATTCTGTATATCATCAATAGAATTTTGTATTATGGCCCTGTTGTCTCAACTATTTATTTTGTTATGTTATGTATCTGTCGATCAATGCATCTATGTGTTTATGTATCTATGTATATATTTAATAAAAAATAGCAATGAAGTGCTTCATTGGGAAATGGATCTCCAGAGACAACCTCTGTCAGGTTGGTTATATATTCTACTTTTTCTACCAGTATTGTCAGTTTATCTCTCTCTCTCTCTCTCTCTCTCTCTCTCTCTCTCTCTCTCTCTCTCTCTCTATATATATATATATATATATATATATATATATATATATATATATATATATATATATATATATGTATGTATGTATGTATGTATGTATGTATGTATGTTTGTATGTATGTATGTATATAATCTCGCCTAGTTATCATGAATTAACACACCGGATAATATGCAAATGCTTTACTTATAGACGAGAGAAAGAAAGGGGAATCTTTAGTTTTGATTATTATTTTTCTTTTTAAAAAAACAAAATAGTTTGCAATAATTAGCAGAATAGTAATTATACAATATTATTCGCTACTCCTCTGTGGATAATATTATTTCACTTTGCTTCAGCTTGTAAGTTAAAATTGATCTTAAGTCAACTAAGTAACTCATTCCATACACCCGATTACACTTTAACATTAGACGAATTGCATATTCCTTTGCTTGCCTACATAAGCTACATTTATTTGAATACGTTTTACGAATTGTTTTGTAACTGAAATGCACTAATTTTGTGAACTGAGAATCTTCTAGTTTTGTATCTTTAATTTTTCTGAGAATGAACAGGAATATTTTCATTCTGCATGAGTTACATTATATCAATCAATATCCCACTTTATCTGACTATTGATATGCATGATTATAAATTTCACAAAAAATTTTACTTCCATTTTTATTGATAATCGGAGTGTACACATATGTATTGATGCCACAATATATGTATGTTCAGTGATAATCTGTGTATTTACTTTGATTACATGTTTCCAATCATTCGCTATTTTCTTTAAAATAGTACGGTAATGTAGAAAGGTTCAATACACGATATATTTTTTCAGTCTATGGAAGGACAAGAACTCATGATCATCATTTGACAAATCTAACATATGACTAACACCATTCAAGTACCAATAATAATTATTTAAAACAATATTCTTTGAATTAAGGTATTTCCTTTGAAGCACTTGTAGACAAAATAAATCACGCTTAGGAAATCCATTCTAACCTATTCTATAAAAGATGACCATGGTTGTGTATGAATGACATGACAAAGGTACTTTGCACGTGAAGAAACTATGTTTGAGATATCTACATTTGTATGCAGGGTCCATTTCTGTTCTTTGTAATCACTCGTCGCAGGAAAGTAACTTTCAGTGACTTTAGAAAATGGCTGTGATGAAAAAACAGTTCAACCTGTCTGCTTTTCTACTTTATATTACTATTCTACGTTTAATTCAATCTATTTCACTATTCCATAAAAACTGTATATAATTTATTATTCATACTTTTAATAAAATCTAATGTTAGATTCGGTAAAGAAAGAAATAGATGAGTAACTCTATCGTGACCTAGTAGTTTTATTACCGGTATTTCACCAACAAAGTTAGTTTTCTAAAATATTAGTTACTAAATATGTCTTACATATTTTTTTATGTTTCCTCAACCTTTGTTCCAATATATCATGAACATTTATGGAGAAAGACACCCCAGTATTTTAATCGGTCCTTTTGCCAATATATTGTTTATATGTTTACATAATTTCATTATGTTTTTAACATTCGTTTTTAATCCAGAAATATTGTAGCTTTATAAAACTGACACAGCCTTTCAATTTTTGTTTTGAAGTATCTAAAACTATTTGTGTCTCATGATCGTACTGATTTCTTTTAAATTCTTTTTTATTAATTTATATTCCTTTAAACTTGTATTTGTTCGTAGCATTTTTCCTAAAACAATACAAAACAAAAAATGGTCAGCGTATATTATAAATAAATATGGTGAAACTGGATCACCTTCACTGCAGCCTCTACGCAAGTTTAAAAATGTGTTAAATGTCCATTTTCTAAAATACAAGACAATGCCTTGTTGTAGAACAATCTTATCCACTTACGTATAGAATTTCAAAAATCAAAGTAAAGCACACAATTATCTATAAATTGCCAAGAGGCAGTATCAAAAGCTTTTTCAAAGTCAACAGTTAGAATTAGGATGAGAAATTATTGCCTCTGTCTTCAAATGCAGTACTGTAAATAGTTCTGTTTTGACCTAAAGATCCACCACTTATAAAACTTTTTTGGTCTTGTATAATCTGAACCATAACTTTGTTCAATCTATTTGCTATACAAAGCAACACCATATAATATAAAAACCCAAAAGATAGGTAGGCCAACCTTTACAACAAATTTCCATCAAAAGTTTAAGAGTTTTACAGTAAAGTCATCTAGTCCAGGTGCTTTGAAATTTTTTCACACTTCTGACTGCATTATAGAGTTCATCATAAAATATGTCAGCTTATAAATGCTGAGATATATTATCATTTAATTTGTCTGAATGTTTCTCCTATTTTTCTTTTCAACCTTAATAGCATCCGATTCTATATCTTGATAATAAAGCTTCTCATAACAAGTTTTCATTTCTTCAGAATATCATTATTAGTAGTTATTTAATTACCATTTTCATATATTAGCTTATTGATTGTTTTGTTTATAAATTTCTCATTACCATACTTTAAAAAGCATTTTTTCTTTTTTCTCCTAGAACATAGCACTTCTACATATTATCATCCCTCCCTCGGTCTTTTATTACGCAATTCGTGTAACTCTGATTTTTTAATTTCCAACTGTTTTACTGTGTCATTATTGATATTTGTAAATTTTTCATCTCTTTCACTTTTTGATAAATTAATTTTCATTTCAAACTTTTTTTTCTTTCTGATTTGATATATCTTCTTATCCACTTCATATTTTACTCTCATACCTCTTGCTATAAATAGCAAAGTTCCCAGAAATAGTAATTCATCAATATAAAACTTTAGGCCTTGCAATGAATTTCATTGCCAGTTTGTTGTTTTGTGTAATAATCACGTCTTTTTAACTTGCCTGAGTTGGCTGATATATTAATTGTCTGTCAAATGAGAAGAGTTTAATTTCCTATAAATTCTACCTTTTTCTGTGCATACAATTTAAGTTTTAAAACAATTCCAGAGTGATCACTTCTATATCCTGTCAGAATGGATGTATCCCAGACGTAATGTATAAGATTACGCTGTTTACATAGTCTAATCTTGCTAGCTGTTCACGATTCTTTTCTTCTTCATGTATAAAGTCTTTTACTTTTATGACAATTTCCCCAAGTATCATTCAATCACATTTGTTTCTTCTATTGAATTTAAAATAGTTCTACTGGCATCACAGCTGCTGTCACTGACATATTTATTTTACTCTAGATACGTTCCTAATACTAAATTCCAGTCACCAACAAATACTATTTGATCATTTTCAAAATCGTCAATGCTCTGTTTCAATATTCTGTAAAAAAAAATCGAATGTGATAGTCCAGACCATACTGAGAAGTTAATGCAACTATATCTTCTTCTATACTATTATCCTGAATTATATAGTTACCTTTGGAATCTATTTTGACCTCATTTTCCCATTCAGATTTTACATATGACACCAACTTTTTATTAATATGGATGTCCTTAAGGCAAACAATACAATATTTATATTTCTAAGAAAATGAAACACGTTTTTTTATTGTTATCGTTATTTAGGTCCTGGCAATGGTGGGAATTTATTAAGACTATATCAGCCATCATCAGGTGCAAATATGAATAGATACCCAAAGATCCGCACCTCATTCCTTTTCCATGGGGTGAAACAAATAAGAGTTGCATGAAAGGATACACAGAACATTAAACATCAGCTTCTGAACAAAAAGCCGTAAGCAATAACAAGAGATAAATTACTTCATGGTAAAAATATAGCCAAATTAACACTTTTCTCACTTCTTACATCCACCCCACAACCAAACAAAGAAACAAAAGCAACCAATAACAACCTGGTATATATTTAGACCACCTCTCCTCTTTCTACAAGCTGAGAAGCTGCGAATGAAAAAATAGTTTCATAGTGATCTGAAGTGTTAGCTATTTAATTGAAAATTCTCCGACAATACTTTGTTTCGTTAAAAGCTAAGGTTGCCCGAATGGCAGCTAAGGGCAGTTATCGGCATACGTTCAAGGTATGATCCGTAGATCTACCAAGAAGTTACGAATGGCGATAATGTTTACAAACATGGTGTTAATTTGAACACGAATAATGGACCATAACAGTTGTAATTAAATGTTTGATTATATATCACAAACAGAGTGATCTAGCAATGGACCATAACAGTTGTAATTAACTGTTGGATTATATGTCACAAACCGAGTGATCTAGCAATGTTTGACTGTTTTAAGATACGAAGTTTCGACAGCCATTTACACCGTTACATATTGTAAAACACGCAAGACTGGTGACTTTCACAAATTATACTGATTGATGAAATGAGCCTGTATCAAACATTGAAGTTGAGGCAATGATTGTGTTTGAAGAATGACGTAAAAATATGAATCTGGTTTAAACAATTAGAAAGTTGCATCCCATTCAGAAATAATCTCAAAGATGTCATTCTAGACACGTATATAGATATATACATACATACATGCAAATAGTCCACTGCGAAACAAGAAGCACGATATTACTTGTCACATGTTAAGGCATGGTAGTGAAATATTGAAACACGCATATAAATACATGGAATTCACATCCCCGTGTGGAAGTAAACTTTCAAATTAAAACTTATAAAACAAAATTAGTATGCCTGATCAATTGATCTCTGTTCTATTTTAGGTCTTACGTCGAAACATCATGCAATACGGATCATTTATGGTCGTTATAGTGCTGCTTGTACAGTCGCATTGTGTTCAAAGAAGAGACGACATTGCCGACAAAAAAAATACTTCAAAAGATGAAGTGTTTAGGAAACATATTCTACATATAAACTATTACGAACAGACCCATTTCATCAATAATACCGCTGGTAACACCAGGTGTCGCTCCGGCACCCAGTGTGGATATCATGAAGGTAAAACCTACAGCTGGTGCTACACAGACGAAAGCGAAATCTGGGATTATTGCTGTACTGATCATTGCTACACCCATCATCAAGACTACCTTTCGTGTTATTCTGGAAATACCGGTAAATGGCAGTACTGTAGTCGGCCTACCACAACAACTGTGAAGGGAGGACAATGTCGTCCTACACATCCATGTGGCACTCACGGAAAGGACTACTTTTGGTGCTATGTAGATGATCAAAAGAACTGGGAGTATTGTTGTCATCCGGATTATTCTTGTGCTGAGAAAGGTGAAGGAAACAATTGGTGCTACTACAAAGCGAATTGGCCGTTTTATGCAAGTCTGGGAACGATAGCTTGTACACCTGTGCAATGACGAGTTCAATAATTGATTTCTACCTCCTGTATGTAAGTCATATCAGAGCAAACTATGCATACCGAGCACGAGCCTTCTTCACCTGATTACACGTATGCATGAACTGAAGCTCGATATATATAATTAATAATAATAATACTAACAACAACTATTCGAATACCGAAGTTCTCCTATTTCGCAGTGACCTTGTGATTTAGAGCCTCAAATAAATTCAACTGCTTAGATCATCTTTCTAGTCCTTATTAATTAACACCTTGAGTCTTGGTTAAGGATACTGCCCTTTTCCGATATTTATATTTCTTATCTTCTCTAGGAACGACCAATTAATAATGCTTGTCATTGTCACAACTCACAGGATATTTATAGCATCATAAAAGTGGAGCATTTGCAACCAAAAACAAATTATTTAACAAAAACATCCAGTCAATTATTCTATAATGAAACAAACTAGTTACTCCTAATTTATATCGTCTTTACGAAAATACAGTGGCTAATTTTAATTATAATACTTTGTATTGAATATGTGTCATCAGCTATTTAATTTTGCCATTATAAAAAATACCTGGAATTGTGCATGAAATATAATTAAATCATATTATTATATATTGATATTGTCACTGAAGCAATATATATGTAGCTGAAGATCTTTTAAAGACGAATTATCTAGTCTTTCTCATTTATTTTAAAATGTGATTCATGTTATATTTTATATCAGATAAGTACTCTGCTTACGCCAATAGAAACTTAGAAACTACCAACATTTTGAATAAAGATGAATTTGTGCAACAAGCTTTTTGAATTAGAATAAGGGATGCCTGTCCCATATGTAAATGTTTATGTAAGTATGATGTATGGAGAGAGAGAGAGAGAGAGAGAGAGAGAGAGAGAGAGAGAGAGAGAGAGAGAGAGAGAGAGGACAGATAGAAGGATCATTTAACTAAATACACATCTATATACATGAATGTATATATGCGCAATAGGTCAACAGATGGATAGATGGATTAGAAAATAGAAAGAAAAGATTTGGTACATAAATTCCTTTATTTATGTAAATAATTAGATAACTGCTCAATATATATTAATTAATTTCGATTATTAGAGTTTTGTTTAGGAAATAATTATACAACCCTGAATGTTCATAAGTGAAGCAACTGTTTTGCACTAGAATTGATATTTTAATTCAAAACATGAAATGCAGAATTGATTCTCAGTGTTGTTACATAATTGTAATCGTGCATCTGAAAAGGTGGACACCAATAACCTCTAGTATGAATGTTCTTATTTTGCAATATTTTTATAAATACCTGATCTAAACTCATTTTACAAAGAATTACCATTTAAGGAAAGACACCTATTAAATTTGGTAAGCATAATTATCTATGTTGCTTTCCATTGCAGACATTAATTAGTATATCAGATAAAATGAAGAAATGCAAACTTTGTATGGAACGAGCAGTGGATACCTGAATGGATGAATGGCTCAGTCTCTTATGCAATATCATTTAGTGGAAAAAAATAAAGGACTATCAACAGATATTCACACTGCAGAGAGCAGAGCTTTAACACTGACATCATTTGAGCCAAACATTCTGAGAATGTATCAATAAGTTATGCTCTTCAAATGTATTTCGAAGAAATAAGTGTCACAGTAATTAATTACGATTATTGAAGGCTTCGTTTTGTTGCAGTTCCATGAAAAAAAATTAGAAATGTCTTCGTGGAGTTCGGATGCCCCACCACAATGTATTAACCGATCTAAATGTAAAACTTAACCATGATACGACCGACAGACAAACGAATGGGCGGATGACAAAGTTAGTGCCATATGCTCATACACATCCTGTGGTTGAGGATAAAACCAATGCCTCTCCTTTCAAACACAGTGGTTGGTAGTTAGTAAATATTATTTAAAAACTTTAGCATATATTTTGATGATGTCTGGCCCACTAATGAATCTGCATGAACATTATGCTCATATAACGTGAGATATTAGGATTATCATAATCAACTATGATATATATATATATATATATATATATATATATATATATATATATATATATATTATTGTTGTTGTTTTTGTTTGTTTTGTTAGCAAAATGCTGTGGCGACATGATGCTAACTCTGCCGCATAGGTGTGCATGTATAATGTCATGAAGAGAGAAAGGGAGGGTGATAGTTCTGAAACACACAATTGGTCAATTGGTTACCAAGTTTGAAACAACCTTGTAACTCTATACGGGAACACATACCTAGAACACTTATATACCTCTGAAAAAGTTACCTCGTTAAAATTTGTTAAATCACCCCGTATTAGGCCTATTTCATTTTCTTTTTTCTTTCCCTTCTCTCTCTCCGTCCCTTCCCCCCTCTCTCACCCCATCAAGATTAACAAATCTTAAAATGTGTCAAGACTGTTAACCCTCTAGTATACATTCATGTAATCAATGAGAAGTTGCCATCATGAATACTAAAATGAACCACACAAAAAATTATGCTTCAAGTATTATTTTTTATAATTAGTTTTCCACGTGAATCGTGCAAATTGTCAGTGACTGAACTTATATGACCTGTTGCTATTGGATATTCTCTGCCACTCATACAGTTACACTCAACGACAAACAATACACATTTTTTAAAGAAAAAAAGAAAAAAAAAATTTTCATTGCATATAGTAGTAAAATTGATTAAGTAGCGATTATAATGGTCATCACATTAATAATCATGTCTCAAAACGATGGAGAAATCAGGCATTAATATCTTTCGATTGAAAAGAGAAATTAAGTAACACTCGAAATTTCGGTGCAGCGTCTGTTACAGAAAAAGACTGCAAGCTTCCAAACACACACACATTTACGTCTGAAAGCAGAAATAAACAGAAATAGAAACCCAAAGCATTGCAAGTAAACTCACAATCATTCAAATCTGTTGATTGGTGATGTTATGCTCTGGAGTCTTTTGGAACGTTGTGTCATGTTTCTATAGTATACCCTCCCATTGATCTTCACTGTATAAATTAACGCCAAAATATGTTTAAACAACATTTAAATCTTCATTTTCGCACAAAAACAGTCAATAATTTTACAAAATACACAATTTCAAGAATTATGTGTACAATATAAATTTGTAAAAAGTCGCTGTCCTAAAATTATTATAAAATTTTGGAACTTCTTGTTATCGATGTAGTTGTGCAGCAGTTAATCACACTGACACAGAGTGTAGAAACAAAACCATGCGAATCCTAGGGTTTTGTTTAACAAAATATATATATTGAAAAGAAAATCTACTCTTTTTCAATAGGTATAAGATATATTTCCGCCTTGAACGGGAAACATGTTTTATTGTCACTCGGAAAATATTTCCTTATATCAACACAAACAAACGTTTATATCCATTCTTTCTCTCTCTCTCTCTCTCTCTCTCTCACATAATATGTATATATATATATATATATATATATATATATATATATATATATATATATATATATATATATATATATATATATCTAAGTGAAAATCATAAGATTATGTCCAAGTAAGTTCTGTGTCACGTAACACAGAAACAGATATAATACCCAAGTAAAATTCACAATATGACTTTGATATGATGGCTGTGTCAGGGAACATTGAAATAGTGATGCAATACACAAGCTCATAAAATAGTTAAGTAGTTATATGCATTCTTCTGAGAAAATGTTAAGACTACTTCCAAGCAGCTATCGACTCAGAAATAATTTAGACGTATGAATATGCAAGGTTTAGACGGAATTATCAGTAAATGACTCTGAGATTCGTTCAAATCGATGTTAAATGCGTCAGATATTACCGGGAAAGCAATCTTGATTTATATGGATTTTGCAATGACTCTCAAAAATAATATAATTCAGAAACTCTACACTTCGGTTTTGTATCAGTGTAGCAGGCCTAGCGAGCAGTCTTGTGAAGGGACCAACAGCGGAAGGAGAGTAAGATTTGAGTACAGAAATTGATTATGTTATAGAGCATTTATTTGGCATTGTAAATATCAAATTTGGAGAGGAAATGAAGGATAATACTAAACGGATTCATGCCAGAATTGAAATTGCAACATTTCACACAGAGAAGTCTCAACTGTTTAAAGCAAACATGTACACAGATGCGCCTGAATGGGTTAAGAGAAAAAAAAAACATGTGTCAATGTAACCGATACTAATAACCAATTGTGTTTTTGACGCTATTGAATTAGAACATGAAAATACAATTAAGGTAGATACAATCATTAGCTTAATAGTTATCCCATGAAAATAGAAATATTCCCCCAAAATTAAACCTGAATTTGATATCTCTGTAAATGTATATGAAATATTTGAAAGGAAGAAAGGTTGCCTCAAAGCTTCAAGGCCTATTCCAAAGAGTCAGCGATAGCACAGCTGATAGAAATTACATTAAACCTGTCAGAATATGTGGCAAAGAGCAAGTCATCGTCTGCTGTGAGGTGTTCCAGAGAAACAAAATAAACGACGGCATCTTAATCATATTTGCTTCAAGCGACTTCATAACAGGTACGATGATGGGAGGTAACATTTGGAACAAAAGATATGCCCAGATTAGTGTCATCACAGATAGATAGATAGATAGATAGATAGATAGATAGATAGATAGAATGCTTGATTTGCTTTTCTCAATGCTATGTTTCCCAACACAGAATACCATGCAACTTTATAGACAACTCGATACACATAATGGCTGAAAATAGTTAAGTTCTAATTTTCTTTTCTTAAAATGCCAGTATCAAATATCAGTTATGCATGATGTTGCTTGTGATTGTAATGCATCGGCGTGAAAGAGGTAAAGCGCACCAAACAACCGTAATTGTCATATGCATCAAGGAGATATTCCCTGTCAAATGCAAATATCTGAATACATTCCGTCTGGCTTTTGTTCGTAATGAATAAAATGTTAGAAACCAATCATTTACAGGTGTATTAGTTGCAATCGGGTTTTTGTGCGACGAATTAAGGCCGAAATATACCAAACATATGGTCAGCACAGATGATGTTGAAAAACATCTTAACACAACAAATACGTGCAATGAATGTGAGAATAAACGTTTCAAAACAACATTAGAGTCGGTGATGCTAGTGCACATAAAGTGCGTGACCATTGTCACTGTTCAGGCATGTACATATGGGCTACTAATTACGTATGAAATTTGATTGTCAGATGGTAAAATATGTCTCTGTATTCATCCATAACATGCCTAGTTATGACTGTCATCTCTGTATGAAGACGATTTGCAGAAATGATCACGATGAGTAGATACAAATGATGCCTAATACCGACGAAAAATGTAATTCATTTATCAAGGATTTCAATGCTTATATTTTGTATAGCTGCTCCGTAAATAGCTGTGAGAAGAATGGTCAATTTGTAGATAGCTTTCGATTCACTGGCCAATCTTAAAATCGGTTAGCTGAGAATTTGAACCATGCCACATTGGTTGAGACAATGCAACAATTTGGTGCAAACCAAAATGTCTAATAAAAACCAAATATATATTTATCTGTGTATGTGTGCGTGTGTTTTATTTTTATCGATTGAATTAAACGGCTACACCACCGATAAAAAATATTGTATTTAAATCTTAATGATTCAAACATATTCATGCACATCATGCGATGTCACACTTCAAGCTTCAATTAGTATTTCGTGTACACGACTATTCGTGAAAAAAAATAATAGTGTGTGACATCTCCAAAGAATTTAGGAATCCCCGTACGAAACACTACAAACTTAACCAAGCCCACGCCTATTATTTTAGGGCGTCCTGTTTAAACATCTGGTGTTGAAACAGAACTTGTGGCATATTATGACATATTTTTGATGATAGAGTGTGGAATTCGTTGTAGAATTAGTATGATACCACACAATCAGACAAAGCAAAATAAATAAATAAATAAAACGAATACTACACAAAGACGGTACAATACAAAATGATGACATGAATAAAGGGGCAAGGTCAAACTGGCGCCTATATTAAAATCCCGTGGAGTCCCGTCAATTTTTGACCCTATTTAACACAGCCCACCACCACCACCACACACACCGATGCCCTCGAGTGACTTCCTCTACTACTCCCGTGCGATAGCACCAGGGTCACTGTGAATTAGAGGATAGTATGGTTAGTGAATCTATATCCTTATATTCTATACTACTTTCTTCATTCTACCCGAGAAAGACTTTGTTTGGGTCTAAACATGTGAAATATTGTTTGTTTATTGTTGTTTTTCCCCGTGCATTTTCCAACTTTTGTGCCATTATATTATTCGCAGACCCGGGTTCGATTCTCAGTAGGGGACGAATTATAATTCTCTAATCAGTATGATCATTTTTTCTCAGTGTAGTTTCACTTCGTATTATCACGCATCCTCCCGTAGGATCAAGTGATAGCATTTCCCGCTCTGTTGGGTGTTGATTTGTAACTTACAATAATGAGTTATATATACCTTGATTTGCATCAGAGTCATCCTGAGTGACTGTGTATTTAAAGGAGAGTTGGTTACTGCGGTGCCAAACGAGTGCGTCTGTTAAGTACAATGGCCCATATTCACAACTACGTTCCAACCGGACTAAGACCACAATTAATTTTCCTATATAGTCTCTACATTTGTTTGTCAGTACTGAGCTTTCCACTGTGTCCAAATCCTAATAAATCATATGTTGCTGTAAAGCATCTTCAAAGATGAACTCACGGTGAAGTTCTTGTCATAGGTTAACCGGCATTCTTCTGAGAGTCTGGACTGTAAACATAGCAACGTGCCATGGGTCACATATTTCACTTCCGGATCAGCACCAATGCCTCATTACTCACTGTGCACTGTCGCCAAAATACACACAGACAACCACACTATAATGCTCATATTTCTAAACAATAACCAATTTCCTTTAAATCAATACTAAGAATGACTAAATCTAATGCATACATCACCACCAAAATGAGAGAGGAAAAAATGATCTAAAAATAGACTTGGACATGATTCCATGTGCGCCTGCTCGAGAGGCTATGGGGGTCGCTGCGTACAGGCAAGGGTATGGATGCCGAAACTCGCCGACCCGGGTTCAATTGTCATCAGTAGGGGATCGATTTAAATTCTTTAACCTGTATGATAATTTCCCCCCTCTCTCTCTCTCTCTCTCTCTCTCTCTCTCTCTCTCTCTCTCTCTCTCTCTCTCTCTCTCTCTCTCTCTCTCACTTTTTGTATATTTTGTGCATTTAAGTGGATTTGTTGTATATACTCCAAATCAAAATGATCATTTAAGAATATATTTTTTCCGAGATTGGCAAGAAGTCATATCCCTTTCGGATTGGTCAATTTAAGTTAATAATAATAATAATAATAATAATAATAATAATAATAATAATAATAATAAATGAGATGAAGAAGAAGAAAACTTATTTTCTTCCTCTTCGGACATTTGGACGCATCCTTTTTCTTACAAGAGTTAAAACTATATTTCCTGAAAATATATTTGGACGTTTGTAATCAAAAACTGCTATGCCATATGAAAAATGCCGAGAACTTAATTGATCCAATCCGGCGGAAAATTAGCATATGCCCGTATTCCTGATTTCAGACATTGGTTCAAGAATTAGGTATGAGCCGACAATATTGAATCTACTTTCTGTTTTGGAAGAAGAACCAATACATCGTGTTACCTTGCTCGTTTAAACGATTTAACTGCTGCACTTTAACAGCAATTATCTAACTTTACCATGAAGATCTACAACTTAGAAAATATCATAATGGTTCTTTTTGTCGTAGTTTTCCAAGGCTATTTATGTGACTTGCTCCCCTTCAAGAACACCTCCCTCCCTTGGGAGGTTCGTGTTGATGACTTGGTGGGACGACTTACTCTCGACGAGATCATGTTGCAGATGTCGAGGGGAGGGGGCGATCCCCATGGGGGCCCGGCTCCTGCCATAGACAGACTGGGTATAGGGCCCTACAGCTGGGCCACAGAGTGCTTGAGGGGACAGGTCAGCGCAGGGGAGGCAACTTCCTTTCCACAAGCTTTGGGACTTGCAGCTTCCTTTAGGTGAAACGTATATTCCAGCGTAGACACAGACATGAACTTAACCTTTAAAAAAAAATATGGTTAGAGTATGAAGTAAGAGTTTAAAGATATGGTTTTCAAACTGGTGCATTATATATGTTCAGAAGCAAGACCAGGTCTGCATATCATAACAGACATGTACTTTACAGATCAGGCACCAATTCAGTAGGGCTTCCATTTTTCTGCGTGTAAACAACATTGTCTTGTGTTTGTCATTTAAATATGTTCAAAACAATGTTCTGTTTAAAAAGAAAAAAATATATCTTGTTTCCTAAAAGACGTGTAAATGTTTAATTTTTGTTCAACATGACAGCCTTACTATTCAGAAATCATTTTACTGCGCAGCTAGGGAGGAACTGACATGGCTTAGTTAATCTTTCTTTTATTCGCCAACCCTTTCTTTAAACACTAGCTAAGAAAGCTGATTCTAATCACTATTGTAACAAAACAATTTAAGCACAAGTAAAATGATAAAGAAATAAATAAAATATAACACTGAAATCATCACTTTCTATTTTTATTTCCATAAATTTGTGTGTTTATATATGTAAAGTTAAAAGGGTGTTCTTTATGTAGAAGTGGCTACTAATGTCAATGAAGTTGGATGTGTGTTACCCCCTAAATATTATGTTGTATCCTCCATATCTCTGACCCTATTTCACCTACACTTATGAAAATTAGTATGTGGACCTACACTTGTTAAAATTAGTATATGGATGCCTAAGCCATACCACTGTGACCTAATTAGTACACATGAGTGACTTTTGTATTTTCAGTTGTTGTTTGTTACCTCCTCAATATCATGGACTGTATTTCAGCTACATAGTTGGAAGAAAGTATCTAGTTCATTCATATATCGACTTTAATGCTTCAGTTCATTGTCAATGAATAGCTAATGTCATGTTTTATCAGCAACAGTTAAATTAAACGTCAAAGTTTAGATGTTATTAAATGGTCAGTCCCTTACATGAGGTCTCTACACTATGTATTTTGGCCATATGACTTCACATGAACACATTAGAAACTATATATTGTAATTAATTCTAACTGATTTGAGAGCCTTGATTACATCATTGTAATTACAAATAGCTATAAATAGTTAATCAACTGCAGCCACTAGAACAAGCAATTTAATTTGTCTCCTTTTCAAAACTTTACCAAAATTTGACAGTCCAAAAGATTCACATTTAATTTTGAATTAACTCCCTAAACATGTAATTGTAAAGTTCTGGTTACTCATCCTAACATCAGTGACCACTTTGGTTTGAAGACACCTGTACATGTGCTCTTATGTACATGTTATAGGGGTTGTTTCAAAGAAGTTTAGAAATTATTTTCTACTGCCATTTTCTAAAATAAATTAAATTTCTGGTTTAAATGGCAGTTGATTAAGTTTTTTTACCTATTTGTAATTACAATACTGTAATCTAGGTTCTCCTATCAGTTAAAATTAATTACAATGTATAGTTTCCGCTGTGCTCTTTTGAAGTCTGATACCCAAAATACATTGTGTCTCTCCATCCAAACCTTTTCTCACTTTCAAGTTTGAATACAATGCACGTGAATATGATGCATGATGCCTTCATGTATTTATAATATACATACAACACAGTGAGTTTTCTACTTGAAGATAAAGTATTGCCTAAAACCAATGTTAATGCAAATATGCATAATGAGAAATAGAGGACACAGCTCAAATAAGAGAACCGAAGCACACACACACACGCATAAGTCCCTTTCCTTCTAAAATTCAAATGTAGCTTGACCCCTGGTCAGTATAAGAATATACTCGTGCTTGAGTGATTTTTTTTAGCTCTACTGGTCATAGACCAGGAAAGCTTATGAGATAGCTTTTTGTCCATCATCTGTCTGTTAGCACAAGTTTGTTATTGCTACTCCTCCTGAATGGATGGTCATATCAACAGGAGGTTTTTACTAAAAGATTTCTTATGATGTTTAGTTGCTCATTTATCTTCTGCTTAATTATACATTTATTTGGAAGGCTTTATCTTCCTAAATTTTTGTTCAATTCAGTTTTAAAACTTTTGAACTTAACCTTTTGTTGGCACTACATAGTCTATTTTGTGCTGAGGTGCCATAAAACACTGCTACCTACATTCATACCTAAATGAAAATGGTGCTGATCTGACATTCAATATTGTCACCATGGCAACCATCTTAAATTTCTTGTTCTCTTTCTAAATGGATAGTTGTATTGAAATGAGGTATGAAGACTTTTTTTAAATTCTCTCTCATCCCTCCAGTAACCTGGCAGGTCATAGGGATGCCACTGATGACTTTGCAATGATCTCTCTCCATTTTGCCCTGTTCTCCACTGCTCTTTGGGACTTTGCAAAGTCCATGCCTGTCCACTCTTTGATATTATCTTCCCAGCTCTTCTTCTGTCTGCCTCATTTTCTCTTTCCTCTCACTGTGCCCTGTAAGATTGTCTTTGACAGGCCAGATGAGCGTGAGACATGACCATACCATCTTCGTTTGCGTTTCTTTACGGTGGTGAACAGATCATTATATGGTTCAGTTGCACCTTGGATTCTAATGCTCACCTCCTCATTTGAGACGTGGTCTAAGATTTTCAGGATCCTTCGATAACATCTCATCTCTGGGGCATAGATTCTTCTCTCTAGTTCTGCAGTCAGGGTCCATGTTTCACATGCATACAGGAATATGGACATGACAAGGGAGTGTATAAGCTTGATCTTGGATCCAATCTTGATGTTGCTGTCCTTCCAAACAGACAGTTGTTGTCTGCACAATCCTAGAAAGAACCTCAGGTTTTTAACCTTCTGCCCATTCACTCTTATTTCCTTTTGTATACCACTCGGGTTGTTTGTCATTAGCTTGGTCTTTTCAGTGCTGATCTCCATCCCATACCGTAGTGATGCTTGGTTGAGACGGTTTACTAAGGTTTCCAGTTCTTGTTTATCTCCTGCTAAGCCATCGAAATCATCAGCGAAACGCAAGTTGGTGATTGTTCTGCCTCCAACACTGACTCTACCCTCATGGTCTTCCAAGGCATCAGACATGATCTTTTCCAGGTAGATGTTGAAGAGAGTTGGTGAGAGAAGGCATCCCTGTCTGACTCTGCCTGTTGTTCTGAACCAATCTCCTATGTTGCCATTGATGAGAACTGCGTTGGTGGCCTTGTCATACAGGTTTTCAATGGTGCTGATTAGTTTTGCGTTTATGTTGTATTTCCGCATGGTGGGCCACAAGGCTGCATGCCATACTTCGTCAAAAGCCTTCTTGATGTCAATGAAGACATGATAAAGGTCCTGTTGATGACGCAGATACTTTTCACAGAGGATTCAAAGATTGAAGATCTGTTCAATAGTGCTATGTCCTGCCTGAAATCTGCCTGTTTTTCAGCGATGATGTACTCTGCTTGAGGTTTTAAGTCTGTTGAGGATGATCTTAAGCATAACCTTGCTTGAATGACTGATGAGACTGATTGTTCAATAGTTCTGGCATAGCTGCAGATTCCCTTTGTTGGGAAGGGTGATGATCAGAGACTGGGTCCATGGGGTGGGGATTCTCCTGTTTGCCAGATTTTGTTGCAGATTGTTGTGAGGACATCTATCATGGAGGTTCCTCCTGCTTGAACAAGTTCTGCTGGTATATTGTCTACCCCAGCTGACTTCCCTTTTTATTTAGTGCCTTTACTGCAGCCTCTACTTCTTCCCTGAGGATCGGGTGGCCAACCTCTGTTGTGGTCAGTGGGAAGTTTAGTACAGCTTGGTCTCCAGAAGTCTCCTGGTTGTAAAGCTCTGAACAGTATTCTGTCCATCTGTTAAGAATCTCTTGATCTTCTGTGAGACTCTTACCAGCCTTGTCCTGGATTGTGGTAGATCTCCCCTGTGTATCTGTTGTCAGGTCTTTCACCAACTGGTATGCCTTTTTACTGTTATTCTGGTTCAGGCTTTTTTCGACTACCTTACATTTGTCCTCTAACCAGCTTTCCTTTGCTCTCTTTAAGCTCTTCTTAATCCTGTTGTTAATCTCCCTGTATTTTTCTGCTCCTTCAAGGTCTCCTCACTTCCTTTTCAGTTTTCTCCTCACATCACAGAGGTCAAGGATATCTGCTGTGACCCAGGGCTTCTTTATCCTATGATGCTTGCCAAGGATCTCTTTGTCTGTACCTATTATTGCCAGGTTGAAGGTGGTGATCAAGGAGTCTAGGTTTATTTCTTCAGCATCCAGAATTGTGAGTGGTTGAAAATTTGCCGCCTATTGATGCTTCAAATGCTTGTGCCACATTTAGATCTTTCAGTTTTTCAAGTTAAAACCTAGTCCTAACCTGTCTTGGCTTCTTGGTCTTCCTCAGATGAAGTGTGATAGTCATCATCAGCAACTCATGGTCGCTTCCTATGTCTGCTCCTGGGAAGCTACGTGTTCTGGCAATGCGAATGCTATACCAGAAGTGCTTCCTCACCAAGATGTAGTCAATTTGGTTGTGATGTTTTCCATCTGGACTGTGCCAATTCCATCTTCTAGACAATTTGTGGGGGACAAGGGTGTTCATTAGCTCTAGGTTATTGTAGGTGCCAAAGTCCAGGAGCTTAAGTCCTCTCTCATTGGTCTGTTCATTACAGTATGGACCACAGACTTCTTGCCAGTCTGCCTGTGCGTCTACTCCTACCTTGGCATTCCAGTCTCCTTGAATAACTAGACTATCCTTCTTGGGTTTCTGGTCAATAAGAATTTGAAGCTGGTCGTAGAACGCATCCATTTCCTCATCATTATGGTCAGATGTTGGGACATAAACCTCTATGATGGTGATGTTGAAGGGAGATGCCCTCAAGTGGATGGTAATCAGCCTGTTAGACACTGGTCGACAACCCATGACTGCACTCACAATGTCCTTATGTACCATAAATCCGACTCCATGCTCATGCTTGCCCTCATGTCCACTGAAGTAGATCCTGTGTCCTTCATCTGTTGATCTCTCTCCGAAATTCTTCCAGCACATCTCGCAGAGTCCAAGGATGTGCCATTGGTATCTTCCCAACTCATGTTTTGATGTCTAGTTGGTCCTTAATGAAAATGGTTCCACATGGACATCCAATATGGCTGCAACAGTGGCCATTTTTAAAATCTTGTTATCATGATTCCTGAGTGAATGGTCATATCAACATGGAGGTTTAACTACAAGACTTCTTATGATGTCGAGTTGGTTATTGTCTATTTCGTTATAAATGGAAATGGTGCCGATCTGATGTCCAATATCGCAGCCTTGGCATCCATCTCAAAAATCTTGTTATTGCATCACCTTCTGAACAGTAAATCGTATATTGACATAGTTTCCAACCAGAAGACTTATTATGATGTCTAGTTGGTCCTAAATGACAATGGTTCCACTTGGACATCCAGCATGGCTGTCCCAGTGGCCATATTGAAAACATTGTTGTGGCTACTTCTCCGGAATGGATGCCAGTAGATATATTGACATAGGGTTTTCACCAAAAGACCTCTTATGATGTCTTGTTGGTTTTTAATGACCATCTTGAAAACTTTGTTACGATTACTCCACCTGAGTGGATGGTCATATCAAAATGGGGTTTCACTAACAGACTTCTCATAATGTCTAGTTGGTCCCAAATGAAAATGGCGCCTATCTGATGTCCAATATAGCTGTCACAGCAGCCACCTTGAAAATCATGTTTTGTTAGTCCTTTATCTTGCATAATTTTTTAACCAGAAGACTTCTTATGAAATCAAGTTGGTCCTTATTTAAAATGGTACTACCTTGAAAATCTTGTTATTGCTACTACACCTGAATGGACATATCAAAATGGGGTTTTCACTAAAAGACTTCTTATGTCAAGTTGGTCCTAAATGAATATGGTGCCAATCTAATATATAATATAGCTACCACAGAAGCCATCTTGAAAATCTTGTTATTGCTACTCCTCCTGAACGAAAAGTCATATCAGCATGGGGTTTTCACCAGAAGACTTATTAAGGTGTCTGGTTGGTTTTAAATACAATTTTGCCAATCGGATATCTAACATATCCACCACAGTGGCCATCTTGAAAATCTTATCACTACTCCTTCTAGATGGAAAGTGATACCATCTTTGGGTTTTCACCAGAAGACTTTTTATAATGTTTTGTTGGTACTAAAAGAAAATGATCTGACATCCAGTATGGCCACGATGGCAACCATCTTGAAAATCTTTTTACTGCTACTCCTCCTAAATGGAAAGTCATATCAACATAGGATTTTCGCCAGAAGACTAATTATGATATCTAGTTGGTCTTGAATGAAAATGGTGCCAATGTGACCTCAAATATGTCTGCTACAATAAACGTATTGAAAATTTTGTAACTCATTCTCCTGAATGGATGGTCATATTAACATGGGGTTTTCACCAAAAGTCTTCTAGTGGTGTCCAGATTGTTCTGAATGAAAATGGTGCCAATCTTACATCCAATATGGCTGCCACAGTGGCTTTTTTGAAAATCTTATAACTCGAGAATATCACAGATGGTTTCAACACTCAGCAGTTAAAATGAAGAAATGGTCTTATCTTGAATTCCTTGAAATTCTTTTTGGTTTGTAGAGTGTCAGTCTCTTAGAGGGTCTCTTGTTTATTTTATCTATCTGCTTGTTATATCCTCAGTATTTTTGACCCTATTTCACCAATACTTGTGAAAAGTACAATGTGGTGGATGCATATCAAAGTGAGTAATGATACGATATCAAAATTAGGTCATTGTGCCCTTATTTTTATGCTTGAGTAAGTTACATGTTTTCAGCTTTACATTTGTTACACCCTCACTTTTCACTTGTTACACCCTCAATATCTTGGACTCTATTTCACCTATGCTCAAGAAACTTGGCTTGTGGGGGCATCTTAATGAGTTTAATTTAACCATGCCAAACTAGGTCACCATAGCCAAATTTTCATGTTTGAGTGAAGTGACTGGTGTATTGTCAGCAATGTAATTCTATTTCACCTGCACTCATGAAAACTGGTATGTGGATGCATCTCAAGGAGAGTAACTAAGCCATGCCAAAATTAGGTCACTGTGACCTGATTTTCAGGTTTTAATAACTCTTGTATTTTCCTCTATACCAGTCTAGAGTACAGTTTTAACCCCGATGATAATAATAATAATAATAATAATAATAATAATAATATATTGTGAAGAAACAAGTCAACTTTTACTTCATGTGACCCTGTCACTTGATTTTGTGCCCTCCCTCAAATTCATGGATGCTGACTTATTTCCTTATGACTCCCAAATTAGTAGGGAGCTGTTCCTATCCAAGAGCTGACTTTTTACCTACTGAGGAAGAATAATTGGAAACAATATAAGTAAATTTGTTTCAAGCATTAGTTTCAGCATGTTTTGTTTACTTACTTTGATCTTTTAGTCTCACCTAGATATCGAGCTATCCCGATTATGGGGCAAAGTTATGAAAGTGACCAATAGTCTTGGGGTAGTAAGTTGTTGTTCTGAAACTAAGCTGACAATTTTACCAATGGTAACCATACCATATGGGTTCTTTCATTTTGTCCAACAAATAAAATGTGAAAAATTTGTGAACTTTGTTTAATAACATTTTCTTGTAATATATTCTGTGCTAACATAGTCAAATTGCTCATTGATTTTCTTACTTTTATTATTCAGTCCATCCCTGATGTATGATGTGGCTCATGCTACAGCAGAGGAGGTTCGAGCAAAACATGTAGACTTTGTAAAGCGTGGACAGTATGGTGATCACAGTGGCCTTAGCTGCTTCAGTCCCTTCATGAACATCATGAGACATCCACTGTGGGGAAGAAATCAGGCAAGATTATCTCCCCTCTAACTTTATTAAGCTTACATTTTCTTCTTGAAATGAAGTACATACATTTGAAGAGGGCTGAAATTAGAGCCACAAGGACAATGTAAATAGCACCAACATTCCCAAAAAGGGAAATACATCTTAAAAGTAGAACATGGAGAATTACCAATTTGGGCAAATTACTCCTCAGGCATTTATTCCTCATTGATTAGATTTCTTTCCCCCAAAATGACGAGTCGAGTTGTCATTCCAAGCCACCATTAGGAAAATATTCAATCATTGATGAGATTGTACATATTTTTCCATACTTTGTTTTTGCTATAGATGCACCTTTAATAGAAGTTGATAAACAAAGACATCAGTAAAATTGGTGAGATCAGTAGAATTGGATAGATCAGGAGAATTTGATAGATCAGTAAAATTGGATAGATCAGTAGAATTGTATAGATTAGTAGAATTTGATAGATCAGTAGAATTGTATAGATTAGTAGAAGTGGATAGATTAGTAGAATTGGATAGGTCAGTAGATTTGGATAGATAAGGGGAAATGGATAGATCAGTAGAATTATATACAGTACTTGGTTCATGAAAGTCAGAAACAACAGATAAGAAACTAATAATCAGAGTACATTGTAACTGGCACTAAAATGAGTATTTCATTGATTAAGACAGTAAAAATAGTGAGAGTAACCTCAGGTTTCAATATGTTTTCAACTTTTTTCATTAAACAGGGATTTTTAGCTTTCCTGTATGACAGCAAGTTATAGTTTGTGTTTAAGGTTTTGATTATGGTGCATATGAAGAAACTATGCATTTAAATTTCACAGTTTCATGGTTTAAAAAATGTGACTAACCATATTTAATACTTTTTTCAAGCTTTATTGATTTTGTTGTGTTGAGGTTAAAGTTTTGATCTATGTAGACAGAGTTTGTGTTTAAGGTTTTTTGTTCTGGCTTGCAGGCATGAATAATGCATTTACATTTCACTTCAGTGTATTGATTAGCACATGGCTTGCCGGCAGGAATTGAGCATTTACATTTCACTTCCATGTGTTGATTAGCACATGGCTTGCAGGCAGGAATTATGCATTTACATTTCACTTCCATGTGGTGATTAGCACATGGCTGACATTTTTCCGTGTGTTGATTAGCACATGGGTTACATTGTTCCGTCTGTTGATTAGCAGATGGCTGACATTGTTTTGTGTGTTGCTTAGCACATGGCTGACATTGTTTGTGTTGATTAGCACATGGCTGACATTGTTCCATGTGTTGATTAGAACATGGCTGACATTGTTGGTGTTGGTTAGCACATGGCTGACATTGTTCCGTGTGTTGATTAGCACATGGCTGACATTGTTCTATGTGTTGATTAGCACATGGCTGACATTGTTCTGTGTGTTGATTAGCAAATGGCTGACATTGTTGTGTTGATTAGCACATGGCTGACATTGTTCCATGTGTTGATTAGAACATGACTGACATTGTTGGTGTTGATTAGCACATGGCTGACATTGTTCCATGTGTTGATTAGCACATGGTTGACATTGTTCCATGTGTTAATTAGCACATGGCTGACATTGTTCCATCTGTTAATTAGCACATGGCTGACATTGTTCCATGTGTTGATTAGCACATGGCTGACATTGTTGGTGTTTATTAGCACATGGCTGACATTGTTGGTTATGTCGTATACCATTTTGTGCTTAAACATTTGAGGTTAAAGTTAGTGTGTAAGGTTTGTAATGTATAGATGGGAAGGTCATCTTTGTGTTTAAGGTTTTGTTTATGGCTTATTTGAATGTTTCTTCTGTGCTTTAAATATCATGTACCAGATATTGTTAATTTATTTTTTGCAATTTTACTATTTATTTTTCAATTTATAGTGAACTGTTTGAGGTTAAAGTTTGTATTTAAAGTTTGTTATCTGTAGACATCATGTTAATGTTTGCATTACAGTTTTTGTTTATCATTCACATTTAGGAACTGTGCATTTAATTTTCATTTCTATGCATTGATAAGTATTTTCCTGACCTTTTTTCAGATAGAATATTTCTTTATTTTTATTACAAATTATGATGAAATATATGAGATTAAAGTTTTCATTTTATGTTTTCTCCACGAGGTCAAAATTTTAGAATCCCTCTTTCTTGGTAGCTAAGGTCACATTTTGTATTTTCATTCAGATGACACAACCTTTTGGCATACCTTTGCAAGGTCTACAATGGATGTGAAAGATCATATAGTCCTAATCTCTTCAATCTGCCTGTCTGTCTATCTGTCTGTTCATTGCTCCTTCATACCTTGGTTCAGTTTTGCATTGCTTAAGGTCAATGTTTCAAGCACTCTTATTTAAAGGGTCTTGTATTTTAGTGTGTTGATCCAAATTGGTGCAGACTGAATCATCATGATAAAAATAGGTTGCCATGACCTACATTTTATACTTCAGTGACTTTTTTACTTTGGGCATTTAGTTTGTATGTCATACGACTCTGAGCATACAATCATGTGGCTATGTCTGTATATCCATTATCTTGAGCACTAAATAATAACATCAAAAGTAGGTCACTGTTACCAGCAATCTATGCATTAATAAATTTGGTTGAGTTATGCAGTCAGGTCAGTTTCTCATGCACTGTTATTGGTAGAGTTATGAACTGCTGTGTGGATGACATGATCATTCAAAAAGTAGGTCACTGTGACCAATATTTCATGCTTCATTGTCTTCCCTCAAAGTTGTTTTGAATCAGTGTCTTGTGCACTATTGATTCTATAGGCATATATATATATATATATATATATATATATATATATATATATATATATATATATATATATATATATTTCTTTTCCTCTCTATAATGTAGTTCATGGGAGCCATACAAAGTAGACCATCTTATAGTGAGGTTGCCATATATTGAAGTAGTTTGTACATAATATTACTATTAAATAACATAATGGGATCCATGCCTGTACTTGCCTTATAAATGGTCCACCTTGTACTGAGGTGCCTTATAGTGAGGGAGCACTATACTGTACAGTGAAATATACTAGGGTACATTATACATAATATTACTATTACTTAATGTAATGGAATCGATGACCTTACCTGCCTTGTACAAGGGACTGCATTATACTGAGGTGCCATGTAGTGAGGGAGTCTCTGAGGAAATGAGCTAGGGTAGTATTTTTGAGGTCAGTGTAACAGTTTTATTTGATGTTCACAATTTACAACTACACTGTCAATAACATAACTGAGTTAGAAATTTATTAGAATGAAATATTCATAGCGTCACCTTTATTATAAATGATCTCTCAGCTCAATGGTACATTTGAATTTTAGGTTATATGTAATATGCAATTATAATATTGTATATTAAATTTTTTAAATTATTTGTATTATTTCATTTGTATGTATCAGTTTACAAACTGGAACAAAATCATATACTACCAGGAGAGAAGTAAAGCAACTCGTGAGACAAGGGGCTCCTTTAACACAGATCATAAACTGCCAGGAGAGAAGTAGAGTAATTCATGAGACAAGTGGTTTCTTAACACAAATCATCTTCTGCAATACATTCTAGTGTTATATTTCCAGTATGTTTATACAACAGTAACTTTTATACAATATCACAAATGCGAATGATTCCTTAAAGGTCATTCAAAATATTTTTATTTTTTTTGTTTTGGTCCAACAATCAGGAGTTAACTACAACTTAAATACAGTCAGTGATCTATGTTTGACCAAAGATATAAATTCTTTTGGAGGACTTTTTGTGACATACAAAATTATGCCTTGTTTATTTTTTCTTCAACAGAGATAGTAGGGATTTTTTTGATAGCTGTAACTGGCCCCAATTGCTGGAATGGGATATTCTACATGATTGTGAAATCTTTTACCTTGGGATTGGGGTCCATTTTCATTGGGATTGGGGCCTATATTTGGCCCCTGAGGCCTCATATAAATATCTGAGGAGTGCCATTTTCTAGGCAGTGAAAGACCATGTTTTTTGTGGTCTATCTGAAATTAATATTTACAACTTTTATTGAATGCACTGTTATTATTCTTCAATAACCTTTACCTTCATGTTGAAGTTTTTTGGAGTGCATTCTTGCATTTCTCTGCTGGATTGTTGAGGTGTACAATTAAAATTCTATTTCAAAATAGGTTCTCAAACTTTATGATTACTCTAGGGACATTGAGTATTCACCTCAGTTCAGTGAAAGATTATAATCTGATAATACTTGGATTTAATTAACTGCCTCTTGTTTATTCAGGAGGTATATGGTGAAGATCCCTACCTAACAGGTGTAATTGCAACTAGCCATGTTCAGGGTCTTCAGGGAAATCATTCTCGGTACCTGCTGACCAGCTCTGGATGTAAAGTCATTGCTGTCCATGGTGGACCTGACACCATCCCTGTTTCCAGATTCTCCTTTGATGCCCAGGTAATTGTTTCATTTTTATATGACTCCAAAAAGTGGAGCATATTATGTGATGATGTTGTCTGTCCATCCATTTCCCTGTTACCAATTTTGTTTTTGCATAATAACTCAATTTGTACACCATTTACAGGTACCAAACATTGTGGGTGGCTTGCACTTGGGCTAAGGAAGAACCCTATCTCTTTCAGTTTCAAAAGATCAAAAGTCAAAACTTTCTGTTATCGACCCTGTACCTTCTCAAAAGTTTGGTGATGACTTACTTTCTTTAGTAAGAAAGAACCCTTTTGGTTGTGAGTGAAATGGTCAAAGTCATTGTGGCTGAAAGAAAAATGGGTTTTTGCATAGTAACTTTAATTCTAGACCATATACCTTAATCAAGGTTTGTGGGGAGGTTTGCACATAGTATGGATAAAGCCTGTTGATTTTGGAGTCAAAAGATCAAGGTCGTTGTGGCTATAAAAATAAATGGGTTTTGCAGAATAAATTTTGTTCTAGAGTAAGTTCCATGACCAAACTTTATGACTGGCTTGCAATTAGGGTAGTATAGTTAGCTATGGGTTCTGGGGTCTGAAGGTTAGAGGTGATGGTCATGGTAAGTCTTGTAAGAAAATAATGGTTTCTTTGATATTAAGTTTAGTTCAAAACCCGTACCTTGACCTGCTGCATTTGATTGACAGTAGATCCAATGCAGCATTAGACTCATGGCTCAGTCAAAGGTTGCAAATGGTGTATCATCCTCTGTCACTCATTCATAATGCAGTACACTACCCTTGGTCATGTGGATACAGTGCATACCATCATGGTCATCTTCAATATAGCTTTTACTGTCTTGGTTAAAGATAAATATCCCAAATTGGTATTTTCCCCATGATTAAATTCTTGCAAAGGTGCACAGTACATATTGTATGGTTCTTGAAAAATCCATTACCTGGTTGCCCAGGACAGCTAAAAATTATTGCAGGGCACTAATTCTTCCAAATCTGAAAGCATGGTCAGGCAACTGAAAAATATTTTAAAATGACATCGTTAAAAATTATAATTAAATTGTATATAGTTTCCAGCAACAAACATTTGATCCATAAATTGTCCCTTGGGATATCTAGATCTATAACATGGTACCCGAATTATCTTTATATAATCTCTGGTTGAGTGTTGGGGGATTGTTATTGGTAAGAGGCCACATGAATCTATAGGTGTCACCTACTCATTATCCAATTAAGTAATGACAGTCAATGCTACCAACTTCTTGGAGTGAATCCTTAAAGAAACAAGACTTGAGAACGTTTGTTTTTTCTCTATACACAGACATATGGTAGCAGTTTCTTTCATCTCTCATCTGACACACTGAATGCTTGTGATCTAGTATTACCTTTCTCATTGTTCTGTTAAAGAAATATGCATTATACTGTAGAGCCTGTGACAGTTGATTCTGTTGGCTGACTTTAGCTACAGGAGTATGGCAGGTTTAAAGAATCAGACCAATTGCAATTGTTGCATACTATATTGGCTTGTGACATAATGGCTACCATATAAGCAAAAATCCCATGTGGAAAGTTTACAGTTACCTGACAAATTAGACAGTGTAAACTCAGATAAACATAAAATATGAATAGGTTTCTTCTCAGTGGTGGTCTGCTGCTGGAAGCCATTCAAATAGATGAAATTGATTTTTGATTACCTTGTATTTGCTGATCTCAAATAGATTAAATAAGTGTGTAGACTTATGCAACTCTTACCATTAGCAGGGCAGTTGACTGATGATAAGTCACAAGTATTAAATTGAGAAGCTCAAATGAATTACTGTGTAGATTTGTAACATATTTTTCATTAGCAGGACTGATTATAATTTTAGAAGTGACATAGGTATATATAATTTGAACTTGTGTTATTCTGCTACATAGATGTTTCAAAATTATTGTCTGAATAATGAGAGGTGTGTTGATTGGATTTTTAGTACTGAAATCATGAGACAAATACTAAATCTGTTACCATTTTATGAACACTGTACACATATATTTTCTCCAAATGTCTTAGTAGACCAAGGATTAAGCTCTTAATCAAACAGAGGAGACTTATCTGTTTGCACATCTGCACCATATATGGACACTATCATCTGTGTTAGTAAGTTTTACATTATTAGTGAAATTCCTGACCCTTTATTCACAAAAGCACATTTTCAGTAACATTGTTGCAAAAGGTTGATCTTGTGTATCGATCCCACACATTGAATTTTTTACTCTCAAGCCAGCAGAGAGCTTTATATGGCCACAGAATCATTAATAGCATTAAATTCACTCTGCAAGTGATCGGATGTACATGAAGGACTGACTGATTTTAGAGTCTAAAACATGTATCACCGCCTGGTCATCTCTAATGCAGGGTTTCGGCTCACATGACATATACACAAATTTTATAATACTTCACTTTGCAGCAGTTTATCTGGTGTAACTTGGTTGTCTTTGTTTTACATGATTTAAAAAAATGGGCACAATTTCCAGGTGACAACTTATACCAGATCACCATCTTTTGGGTCAATAAAACTGGTCTATTAGTTTGAACTCATCAAATGCAGTACAAAAGATGTTACTATGGAAGCGATGTAGTAAATCTTAGTATAAACAGTAAAGTTGTGGTGATATCCTCTAATTACACCCTAAATTTACCAAAACATTCCCATGGTTATTTACAAGCTTACTTCTCATTGTGGTGGTATCCTCTAATTACACCCTAAATTCACCAAAACATTCCCATGGTTATTTACAAGCTTACTTCGCATTGTGGTGGTATCCTCTAATTACACCCTATATTCACCAAAACATTCCCATGGTTATTTACAAACTTACTTCTCATTGTGGTGGTATCCTCTAATTACACCCTAAATTCACCAAAACATTCCCATGGTTATTTACAAACTTACTTCTCATTGTGGTGGTATCCTCTAATTACACCCTATATTCACCAAAACATTCCCATGGTTATTTACAAACTTACTTCTCATTGTGGTGGTATCCTCTAATTACACCCTATATTCACCAAAACATTCCCATGGTTATTTACAAACTTACTTCTCATTGTGGTGGTATCCTCTAATTACACCCTATATTCACCAAAACATTCCCATGGTTATTTACAAGCTTACTTCTCATTGTGGTGGTATCCTCTAATTACACCCTATATTCACCAAAACATTCCCATGGTTATTTACAAACTTACTTCTCATTGTGATGGTATCCTCTAATAACACCTATATTCACCAAAACATTCCCATGGTTATTTACAAACTTACTTTTCATTGTGGTGGTATCCTCTCACTACACCTTATATTTACCGAAGCATTCCCATGGTTATTTGCAAACTTACTTCTTATTGTGGTGGTATCCTCTAATTACACCCTATATTCATCAAAGCATTCCAATGGTTATTTGCAAACTTTCTTCTCATGTTAATAAGAATTTATTCCATTTTCATCTTCATCTTAATGATATGGTGGTCTCATTCTTGAACAGTCCTCTTGAGCAAATGGCTACCCTCTTTATTTGGCTAGAATCCCATGGCACTGATAAGTTGGTGTTCAGAAGTGCCCCTCTAGGATGGCCAACTATTTAACGTGGTCAGCGGCCCAGCCAGCATATTTGTGTAAAAACTCAAATTTCAACTTCAAAAGCAGCAACATAATGGGGTTTACAGACAGAAATCGCACGAATTATTTGTTGATTTCTAAATTACAAAGTTTGGCAGTTGTTCCAACATGCCGATAAAGTAACTTTTATCCATATAAAGAGGTAATTAATCTGATTATCGTTACTGCTGTGTGTTCAATAGATGTTAAGTTTTGTCACTTTGATTATTACTGGTTATTATTACCATCAATAATTATCAGGATGACAAAAGCTAACCACTAAGAAGCATAGTATTGTTCAGCTCAAGTCAGTATAACATCCAGTTGCCAGAAAGTAAAAATTGTATGTTAGCTGTTGTGTGGCTTCTCTCTCATAGATTACGAACTGTACATGAAAGGTTACCAGACTAAACCAGTTGATCACATGAAAAGCTCACTTCCTTTATAAACACTGAGCATCTCTTATAATAACTGCCAATTGCCAATGAAGGAATAAGTTGTAAAAAGTGCAGAATGTCATAAGACATTCTCAGTTTAGAAGGAGAAGTGAAAGCAATTCAACTAGATGAAAAAGAGGGAAAGTCCTTTGATCACTACTGAGAAATTTAATGTCAGAACCATACCTTTTTCTGGGATGGTTCCCCTAGTAGTGGTGTGACTTCTATAGCAGCTGAGTGGACAACCTGTTTCTGACTTCTCCAGAATGGCTTAGCCAATTTTGATCAGACTTAGAATGAATGTTCTTTAGGCTATGCTGTAGCAGAATTGTGTTTAGCATGACTCACCAAACAATGGTGTGGCTTTCTTAGCAACCAAGTGGAAAACATACAAATGATGCTCATCTCCCATCAAGAACATGGCTATTGTTACTATCAAGACATAGAAAACAATCATATAATAACTTTTTCTCTGGATTTGCCTGGTCATATCAGACCAAATTCTATATGTCAAGTCTTATCATGAACACCTGTCACATTAATATAAAAGATGCCAATAACCATCTGGTCCAGCTGAAGTTACTCCTAGTACAAAGATATTTAAGCAACAAGTCAAATACCACCTGTTTTAACCAAATAGCTGGAAATGTCCTGACGTTTATGTCCTTCCACTCCACGACCTGCCTTATTACTACTACATTTGCCTTTTTAGACCAGTTTCTTTGTGAGTGATATCATGCCCACTTAGGCCTCTTGATTCTAAATCAGAAATTACCCAAAATTCTCTGTAATGCCATAGGCTCAGTTCTGTATCTCAGATGGTAGTGTTTCCCCTCTTAATGAGATACTTTGAAAAAAGACAGAGAAAACTGCTGGTTGAAGACTGCTCAAATGTTTTGCATCCAGAAATTTTTCATATTAAAATAAGTTGAAGTAAGTAGTAAGTATGTCATAGCAAAAAAAGTTGGGGGTCCTCGAACTAGTTGTGCCACTATGGGCATCATTGTATTATTACCTCTCAGTTGGATTTTACATAGAATTCAATCATATATTTCTCACATCCAGATTTTACAAATACTTTGTGGAGATGTTTTAAATGACATCAGCTTTTGAAAAGTGAAAGAAAACTTCATAGGTCACCATACTTGAAATAAACCTACAGCAACTTTTTGATGCAAAAAAAATAAATAAAAGTACGCTAAACATAACAAAGGTACCAAGACATGCATCAGAATAGTTTTGACAGATTGCAAAGTAATTCTGGCTTATGAATTGATGATGTCTTGTATGTCCGTCTCTCAGTTCTTCTGGTGTCAACTCACGGTTTGCATTTAGATCATTTTCTCAGACACTATTACTCATAGAGTTACATAAGTTGGGGTTTTGACATGTCATGTCCAGTACTACACCTTTCAGTGAAAATTAGGTCACTGTGACCTATATTTCATGGTCCACTTATTTTGGTTAACCTTTGTGTTGATCTCATTTTCTCATGCACTATTGCCTATGGAGTCACATAAATTGGTATGGTAAAATAGGTTCACTGTGACCTATATTTCATGGTTTGGTGATTTGTGCTTACCTTTGCATTTAGCTTAGTTTTTCTTGTGTAGGGATTGTGCTTAGGTCATTTTCTTAGACACTGTTACTCATAGAGTCATGTTAGTTGGTATTTAGATGTGTCATGTGCAGTGATTTTGGTTAACCTTTGCATTTAGCTTATTTTTTTCTCTGGCACTGTTGCCTGTGAAATCATAGTACTTTATACGTAATCGCATCCTGAGAAGCACATGTAGTAACTACAGCCATCAATGAAAACAAGGTTGCTGTTACCTATATTTCATGATTCAGTGGGCTGTTCTTACCTTTGTATTGAGCTCAGTCATTCTAGATTATACAGGGATGGAAAAATGCATTGCCTGGGACAACTAAAATGTAATACCAGGCAACCTTATTGACCAATATGAAAGCCACCTGTCAGGCAACCAAAAGAAATTATTTTAAAATGATCATTTTAAATTTAAATGGAATTTTATATATTTTCCAGTGACAAACATTTGATCCTTACATTGTCCCTCATAGTATACAGTGGGTGACTGAATTATTTCCAAATAATTCCATAGTTGAGTGTTGGGTGATTGTAGTCAGTAAGAGGCTAATCCACAAGTGTCAGCTACTCATTATCTGATTAGGTAATCATAGTGCAAGCCCTCAGGGTGAACCCTTAAAGAAACAAGACTCACGAATGTTTGTCTTTTGTCAGCACACCAACATTTGTTAGCAGTTTCTTTGGCTTGACACAGTGAATGGCTATGATCTGGTATTACACTTTGTCATTGGTCTGTTTGTGAAAGTTACTTCTGTTGGCTAACTTTTGCTACAGTAATATAGCAAGTTGAAATAATTAAACGAATCACAATTGTTGTTGCATACAATATTGGCATGTAATGGCTAAACACAAAGCTTACAGTTCTCTGACTATTTATACACAGAATTAATAGTATCGGATTAACAATAACATGAACCGTAATGATGTAAACTCAGAAAAACATAAACTATGGATAAGTTTCTGGTCAGGGATGGCCAACTACTAGAAAGCTGAAGGACAACAAGGCACTGTGAAAAAAGGAAATTGTTTGATTATCATTTATTTGCTGATCTCAGATAGATTAAATATGTGAAATTAATGAAATATATGTGTGCCACACTTTCCATTAGCAGGACTGATGGTGCATTACAAGTATTGTGTGTCATTAGGACTAACAATATATGTGACAAAAGTTGTTGAATAATTTTGATTACAGCAATCTTGAGGGCGCCTGCAATAATTTAATGAGTAACCAGAAAAATCTGCTGGGCAACCAGATTTTGAAAGCCAGTTGCCCAAGAACAAACATGGATTTCCTAATTTTTTTCTACCCTAGTTATAGTTTGTGATTAAGTCATTCTCTCAGACACTGTTGCTGTTAGGGTTACATAAGTTGGTACTTAGATGAGTCAATTTGGGGTCCAAAAGAAACTCAGCAAAATCTACATTGCTTCGTTACCAATTAATTAAATTAAATTTACAGTATTCATGGTTTGCATTCGGGCCATACTGCCATTTATGGTTTGCTCATCTTAATTTCTCCTGTTAAATATTTCCCAGTGAGACATTGCATTTTGAAAATGAACCAGTTTAGTAGATATATTTACAAATTGTCTTAATCTGATGTGTAGACCATTTTTTGATATGTCATGCAATGACTTGAAGAGCTGTCTACTGTTATGATTTCTTAATAGATTCTATGGAATATTTCACAAAAATAGGGGCTATGGGTCAAGGTATCTATTTTATGGGCAGTGTCATTTTCTGCAAAGATTATACATGCCAAGTTTCTATTCATTTATTAGGCACTTCATCTCTATAACTGAAGCACTTGAAAATGTTATACTGCACTCAAGTCAAGCATCTGTATGATTATTAGCAAGTTCATTCCATGTGACTCCTGCAAGTTTTATGTTGTGATCAACTATTGACAAATTGACAAGTAAAATAGAGCAATCAGATGTATGATAACTCTGAATAATAGATGAAATGGTCTTAAAAGAGATATTACTATCTACTTTTCCAGCTGAGCCATCCACTTTGACAACACCGTAACATTTTTGTTATATCATTTCACTGACTTAGCCTTGTACTTTTAATTTTGAGTCTGCTACTTCAAAAGATAGTGAGAAGGTTGAGAAATAATTGTGACCTTGCAACAGCCAATTCATGAAAACTGCAGTTGGGTATAGGAGGGGGTCAGTAAAGGGGGATGTCAGTTGATATTAGGAGACAGTGATGCTAGAAATAGCCAAATGCATTCTTTTGGAGGTTCTTCAAAACTTTATGTTGGACCAGCTGTTACTGTTGGTATGGCAAGCTAGAGAAAGGTGATTACAATTAGAGTTTGGACTTTGGGAAACTAATGATAGACATCACTAAGGGTAAACAGCTCTGGATTTTATTAACTTAAAAACACAATTACTATAGGTAACTTGTAAGTTTTTTTTTTCTTTCTGTATATAATCATTTTCTGTTAATAGTTTTAAGGTAGCAAGGCATCTTTGTTATGTTACTGATGTTGTAAAACCTGCCATATACTGCACGTAAATTTGTTAGTATACTTCCGCCTTCATGGTATAACCATACATCATTCACACAATCAAGTGTGAAACAATTCTGCTCTATTATCTCATTTCTATTTTTTTGTTCTTATTCAGAATCTCAGTGATGTATAAGTTCATTTGGGAAAATTAATTCATCCAGTTTTCATCGTCTTTGCTATAAACAAGGCATTATCTCTTTTGTATCTATCAGTTTTTATTTTTATCTTGAGAATAAATTATATATGTTATAAATTATAATGTCCTTTTTATACCCATACCATAAGAAAGAGCATATCATGTTTTGACATCCATCATTCCATCCATCATTCCATCCATCTGTCTGTTCCCTATTTTGTTTCTGCACAATAGTCAAAATGTCAAAGGTCAAGGTCAGTGACTGAAAGAAGAAAAATGGTTTCTGTACAATAACATTAGATCAACATCACAGACCTGGACTAAACTTTTTGGATGGCTTGCACTTGGAGTCAGGAAGAAGCCTGTCGATTTGGAGTTAATAGATTAAAGTTCAAGGTCACTGTGACTGAAGGAGAAAATGGTTTGCATACAGTAACGTTAGTTATACATCATAGATTTAGACTAAACTTTGTGTATGGTTTGCACTTGGAGTAAGGTACAAGTCTATTGATTTTGTGGTGAAAAGGTCAAAAGTTAGGATCGTGGTGGTTGAAAAATGAAAATGGTTTCTGCATAAAAGGTCAGTTCCTGACCCATACATGTGATAGAACCAGGATTTAAAACCAGTAGATTTACAAATTTTGGTCAGTAGATTGGCTTCTAAACCAGCAGATTTTTATCTGCATAAATTTGATGTGTTTTAAGAGGTTTGAAAACAAAACAAGTGCATTTGTTGCTATAATATGTATTCTCTTCATACTATAAGAAAACATCAAGTTTTGATTATGAATCAGATTCAGATTCTAATGGAAAATGTTACAATAATAACTAATTAATATGAGTCAGTATATTCTCAATTAAATGAAAAAGGAATAGTTGTTTATTCTTTAGTTCACAGCAAGATTTTTGTATATATAAAATCCAATAGCATTTTGAATTTCCTTCACATGCTTACTATCTGGTGACCGCTGATGGCATTCATTGTGATTATTAAACTTCACACATAACAGGATCTAAATAGTTCTCTGGTCCATATTTCCCCTTGAATCACTTTGTATTTTGTGAAGAATGGAGAATGCCCTCTCTATATCAGCATTCGAATGTGGCAATGACAGGGCCACGATGATCAACCTGCAAAGAAGTTCTAACTTCAGTTTTCCTGTTGCTGGGTTTGTAAAGTTGCTGACTGCTCACCAATACTCCTCCAAACTACAAGCTATGTTCACCCCAAGGAGGAAGTTCCTGACTTGGACTTATAATGTATTTCTGAGTCTAGGGCTTCTTTCTCTTTATGGCTCAGATCCAAAAATCTGTTGGCAAGTTTCACCACTGTAAATAAAAAAAAATAAAGATTGATTTAGACTTGAAATAAACCATGAAAAAATACATTGTATTTATGCTTTTATGAATAATTATCCCAACTTTAAAATTAATTATCTTGTAATATATTTTTAACTGATATATTTTATCTAGGACTTGAACTTAATTTAAGTGCATGAAAACTTTAAATAGTTTATGAAATACAAAAGATGCATACCTTTGAAACACATAATGCAAACTCAGGACCTTTGCTACTCGCCTGCACACAATTAAACTCTGATATCCAAGCATTGTTGAACTTGTAATATTTCTTAGCCAGTGGTTTCTTAAGATTTTCAGAAAGCACATGTTTCGGCATTTTTACATGAATTGAACCGAAAATGTAAGAGCTGCCCATAAATATTCATCATAAAACATCATGAACAATACAGTGACAATTAAAAAAGACAAAAAAAATTGAAGTACTTACTCTAGTGTGTCTGCTGAAATCATGATTTTTTACGGTTGGTCTCCAGTTTATCTCTTCTCAACCAGAGGTTGGCTGATTTTCAAAGGCTCAGAAGACACCATGGACCACCTTTGATCCCTTTATTACTTATAATACCTCAGAAAACATCCTGCATTTGGCCTTAAACTCTCCAAATTATAACATTAAGGTAATCAATTAACAGCTTGTTGTGTACACATCTTAGCTGTTCTTTAACAATTCTAATCCTATTACTCTGCCATGCATCATCGCACTGGTCATTGTACTGGTGAAACATTTCCGGTTCCCAGCAGACTGGTTCTGTTTGGTTTCTCTAACATGTTGATAGAACACATAAAAATACCATGCATGGGTTTTTTTATTCAATTTTTTTAAAATTTGCTTTTAATTTTCAAAAGCAGTAGATTTTGACTATAAAATGGTATGTGCGGTAGATGGCCTTTAAAATGGTATTTTTGGCCTACTGTCGGTAGAGTCACATGTATGCTGACCATGTAACTTCACCATAGATTATGGATGGTTTACACATTGGGTAAGAAAGGCACTTGTTTAAAGCTGCATTCTGGAAAATGGAAAAACTGAGATAATGGAATAACATGATTGTGTGGCTTTCCCAATTAATAGTGTTGAAAATATTTTAAGCAAAGGTAGACCTGGCTCAGGAAATAACAGGGTATCAGAACAGAGACCTTAAATATCAGGCAGATGATTTAGATTAGAAATAATGTGGGATGTTTTAAATTACATTGTTCATCACACACAATGTCAACAAACCATCAACAAGGTCACTATATAGAGCCAACCCATTATTAACTGGAGGGTTGGCAAAGCAGTGTAGAGAGCAACCCATTATTAACTCGAGTGTGGGCAAAGGATTTGTAACAAACATCTGAGCACACTGCATGTTTACAATTTAGAGAAAGCGAGTCTTGTTATAAAAGCTCCCACTTCACTGAGCTTAAATAATACTATTTTTTGACCATGACACAAGGGTTTCTTGAAAAATAGACAAGATAAACTAGACAATCTGGCTGGATTTAGGTGGAAAGACCATCATTTTACATTATTATTAGATACTGCAAAAAGCACACTTATAATATTAGTTAAAAATTGGCTTTTTGGAAGAAATGCTGCTTTAAATACTATGTTGTAGAGACGGAATTTCTACTTGAGTACAAAGTTCATTTAGAATGTTAAATGCTATTATGCTCAGTTTTTGGAATATTCTAATTTCAACAGATTTTTTGTGGAATAATTGAAACAAATGTACTCATCTTTTATGGCATAATTGAAAAAAATATAACATTACTGAAATAGAGAAATAATGCATTTTAATGTTACCCTTTTCAAGGTGACGGAGAGAGATCTTAGACTGACTTATCTACCTGCTCATCGAGCCTGTGTTAAAGCTGGGACCTATAGCTTTATGTGCAGTTATAACAGGTAAGAGTCTAGATGTGACTGACAGACATGAAGTCGCATGTATTGTTTTTAACTGGTACAAATCACTGAATGCTGATGTATTTTACATCTAACCTTGCCTCCCATTTGTTGTATGAGTAATGTTTTGGCAGGTCAGGGTCAATGCTGTTTATTTGATGAATGATTTTAAGTGTACAGCATAGACCCATATCTTCCAGTACTTTATGTAGGAATTAATTATACATGCATAGAATTATATCCCACCCCCCACTTTCAGGGAGGAAGACAAATTGGTTTTGTGTCATCAGTCCATCCATACATCCATCATCTATTTGTCTGTGCATCACACTTTCTTGTAAGCAATATAGTTCAAAAATTTGTCAGCCAAACCAGACCATATTTGATATGTAGATACTTTGAGTGGGTCCTTAGACTTGATCAGGTTCTGGTGACTGTGACCTTATTTTGAACTTTTTGACAAAATCTGGTACACCTTGGAAAACTTAATGAGGTAGACAAATGAAATTTGGTATGCATATTTGTACTAATATACGAATGACCAGATTAGATTTTCAGACTTATTAACAAATTTTCAGTTTGTTTTTTACAGATTTTTTACTTTTTTGGACTAAGCCTTGTAAGCAAGATTAAATAAAAATTACTTGAGATAAATGAAATTTAGTTTATTTGCATAAAACCATTTGAGGTATGTATGTATGTATGTATGTATGTATGTATGTATGTATGTATGTATGTATGTATGTATGTATGTATGTATGTATGTATGTAATGTATGTGTATGTATGTATGTATGTATGTATGTATGTATGTATGTATGTATGTATGTATGTATGTATGTATGTATAGGCACATCAGCACAATCCTACCTATTTAGTTTCAAGAATCACTAGGTAGCAAAAAAGGCAAACAAAATGAAAATAAAGACAATAAGAGGGTAAAATCCTTAAAATACAAATGTCAGATTTTTTGTATATACACCACACTCTTTAAAAGTCCAAGACCTTGGATGGAACATTATAAAAGGACATATCCCACGGCAAACAGGTTGCCTCCATTAGTTGTCTCTTGCAACATGCAGATGGGTGCATCAGGCCTACCGTATTTACCGTATATGTTGGGACACCGTATATGTTGGGACACCATAAATTAATTTTTAAAGTAATTTTTTTGTGCACTGTAAGTTCTGGGACAGATCATTTTTTTCGAGTCGTAAGTTTTGGGACACCTTTTAAATCATAATATCGATGCTTAGCTGGTAAAAAAAATGCACTAGAACTTATATTTTATTAAATAAATAAAATAAAAACCGCTGTCAGTGTTGTTTGTTTACACTTGTCTTCTTATCTGGAAACTTTTGGAGAACAAAATTTGATAAATCTAAGGGCAATATAGGAGACTAGATGTTTGCACTACGTACTTTTAAAATACGTGCAAGTCGGAGCAACCCGTACTTGTATTATATTTTGTTTTGCTGTATAAACACTGTTGGATGCAATAAAAGTTTTGAGTTGATTTATATTTGCCTTTTTCATAAGCCAGATCCAATTCCCAAGTAATATTTCCTCAGTTATCTGCCAGTGCAAATCCCTTAGCTTGTAAAGGCAGCCTCACTTTGTTTTCACAACCCTTTGATCGAACCGCCGAGTTAATACTTGTTCATTGCCAAGTAGAGTCCTATATTCAGCTGACAGAATTTATTTGAACTTCCTGTGATCATGCCGCACAATTGACACCTGTTCAGTTGTGGCAAATCCTTTAATACCAGTACATTTCACAATGTATGCTCAAAGTGTCACTTACAGACCCCGACTGTTCCACTGTTTCAATTTATTTTCAAAATTCCTGTGAATACTGCTAAAAGAAACCAAAGCCGGCTTCCCTTGGTCTGCCGACTTTGAATATAAAAAATCTGCACACTTAAAAGAATTCAAAGTTGGCTTCAAGGGTCTGCTTGCTTTGTAATAAAATAAACTTTGTATTTGATATCCTACTGGTAAGTTGAAACAATGAGTTTATTGCTCGCTACCAGCTGTGTTTATTCACCACCCGGTCTTCTTTTGTTTGCCATCTGTAATCGTAACCGTTACAAACAGGCATTGATGTCTGCGGGGTAAATAATATACACGGCATTAGTTGTTTTTAAGAATACATTCTGTATCCCATGCTAGCGAAAATATTGTCATTTGCTCTTACGGTGAATGTATTTCCTAATAATGATTTTTATTTGCGAAATGTTGTTATATTGTTAACCTGGATATAATACACTCTTGGTTATTTTGCACCATACACCGGGTCATGCGTGAATTGTTGGTGCCTTCAAGCAATCGGTCGTTATTTATGTCTCTCTCTTTCTATTGTTTGTGATTTTGCTGGATCCAATTTTAAGTTTGATAATATACCGGTATTCAAACTTCTGAGGACACCTATATTCACATCAATAAAATAATGTGTCAATGTTGTTACCTGACATAAGCGATACACACGACCGGTACTCTACATTACCGGACCATGTGTTAGTGGATACGTTTGTGTCTTTTATGCATAAATTGCTTATGAAGATCAAAAAAGAGGAATAAATGCGAACAGTACAAGGTTAGTTTCTTTCAGTTTATTATCAAATAAACGTTTAATTTACATACCTTATTTTAACATGAAGTGCTGCGGGGGGGGGGGGCAAATTCAACACAATTTGTTTCGGTTCATAAGTTTTGGGACATATGATCTAGTTGAAAAAATGTTTAACCATAAGTTATGGGACAGGAAAAAATTCATTTATTTTATCCTGTCCCAATATATACGGTAAATACGGTATTCTACATCTCCAAGTCTGTAGGGAACCATTTGAGGTAGACAAATGCATGTTTGTAGATAACTTGATTAGTTTTCCTTGCCATTTTGGTAATTTTTCCAAATTTTCTTCATTCATAACATTTTTGGACTTAGATTTTTGGGTCTATAGTGTTTTACAAACACAAATTTACAAACACAATTCTTCTGGTTTTAGGTCACCGGGCCATAAGGCCAAATGACCTTTTGGTATGGCAATGTGTTCCTCAAATGTCCATCAACAATTGCTTGTTACTACTCTGGAGGCCATATTTTTTATCAGATTTCATTAAAACTTGAAGAATGAGCTTATATCATAAGATCTTGGACAAGTTCAATACTGAGTGAGATCCGTGCATATTAATGCAGTGATCTTGCATCTGATTGACTGAGTTTATTACTTTCCTGGGATCCATATTTCTGATCTAATTTGGATCAGACTTGAAATATGAACTTATATCATCAAGACCATGGTCTAGTGTGAAAATGAGTAAGATTCATGCATATGAATGAGGTGATCTTGAATCTGAGTGGCCGAGTTTTTTACCACTCTGGAAGTCTTATTTTTGATGGAATATGGGGTTATATCTTCAAGATCTCAGACAAATTAGATAATGAGATGGTCTTGCATCTGTTAGACTGAGCTTGTTACCACTCTTGTAGCTATATTTCTGATCCCATTTTGATCAAACTTGGAACATATGCTTATATGATCTAAATCTTGCATAAGTTCAATAATGAGTGAGATCCACACATTAATGAAATTATCTTGCATTTGATTGTGTGCGATTGTTATTGTTCAAGAAACTTTATTGTTTATCTGATTTTGATTAAACTTGGTAAATTGGCTAAAGTCATTAAGATGACAGATGAGTACAATTATGAGCAAGATCCATGCATATTATTGAGGTGATATTGCATCTGATTGGTTGAACTTGTCAATACTTTTGCAATGATTTCTGATCAGATTTGTATAAAGTTTGGAAAATGGGCTTATATGATACAGATATGCTGAGTTTTATTATGAGTGAAATCTATGCATATTAATGAGGTGATCTTGCATCTGATTGGCTTAACTTCTTACCACTCCAGAAACGGTATTTCTTCAAGAGTTACATAAATGATGGCCTTTTGATGCATGTATATCATATTTTCTGCATGTTTTTGGACAGCAAAAAATAAGTACTTTTTTCTGTCCAAAACATACAAAATATCTAATTCAGTGTCTGAAAACAAACGAAAAATCCAAACCCAGGCAACCAAACCCATTCATACAATATTAGGCTGTCCCTAAATTCCTACAGCAAAGTAATCACACTGTACATGTACATTAATGAATGAAAATTGACATTACTGGTCATGTTGTGTCTGTTTTATTTCATTTCACAAGAAAATACAAGCAAATTAAAAAACACAACTTCAGATGTGAAGAAAAAGAATCTACCATGTTTTAATCTCCAATATATATGGTCTAAATAAGAAAATAAGTGACACCAACATTAATAGCCAATGTATAGCAACCAAGTGCTCCAAGCTTTTCTTTCCAATCAACAGTTTTAATACATGTATGAATTTGCATTCACAACCTAACATATGTCAGTACCCAGGTGAGAGATATGAGGCCCATTTAAGCTTCCTGTTCAATAACAAAACAAACCTTTAAGTATGAAAAATTTTCAAAACAAAAATAATTCAGATTTTTATTTATCAAATGTATTGGAAACATTACGTGAATTATGGTAGTTGGTAATTTGTTCATTATTTTACAAGATGCTTACAGAGGTTACCATAGACTGGGATCATAATATGCTGTTGATTACATAATTATTTCTATGATGTGTTAGCAATTTATTGTACTTTATGCAGACATCTATGATTTATGCCTGCTGCAAAATCCAAAAGAAGGCTTTTTGAATTTGCTTCTGCCTTTCCATCAGTCTTTGCTCCCATCCAGTTACATAAAAAAATGATGGACATCTTAAATTTTTTATACCCATATATCTGATGAGATTTTCACACATCTTATATAAATTATGTCATCGTTATATCCCTTTTTGATCATGAAACAGTAATGCTTCCCTCTGCTAGCTTGTTGGCATAATAATATCTTTTTTGACCATCAAACAGTGATGCTTATCTCTGATAGCTTGTTGGCATTATTACAGGAAACTGCTGAACATTATATCCCGTTCTGATCATGAAACAGTAATGCTTTCCTCAGATAGCTTGTTGGCATTATTACAGGAAACTTGGACATTATTATATCCTTTTTGATAATGAAACAGTAATGCTTTCCTCTGCTAGCTTTTTTGGCATTATTATATCTTTTCCGACCATGAAACAGCAATGCTTTCCTCTGCTAGCTTGTTGGCATTATTACCACAAACTGCTGAACATCATATCCCTTTCTGATAATGAAACAGCAATGCTTTCCTCAGATAGCTTGTCGGCAATATTATATCTTATTTGACCATGAAACTAATGTCTCCCACTGCTAGCTTGTTGACATTATTGCAGGAAACTGCTGGACATTTTTTTCTGCTCTTTATGACAAATGCCATTCCAGGCAGTATTTCTCATATCAAGATTTTCCAATCATGCTGCGCAATATGATTTTAGAAGGAAATTTATTATTTGGTGTTTTATACTTATACAATATTGTATACTAAATTTTATTATCTGGTGTTTTGTACCTTTGCAATAACATGTAACAAGTTTTATTATCTGGTGTTGTGTACTTCCATAATATTATATACTAAATTGTATTATCTGGTGTTTTGTACTATGCAATATTATGTACTAAATTATATTATCTCTTGTTTTGTACTGATACAACACTGTATACTAAATGTTATAATCTGGTGTTTTGTTCTTATACAATATTATATACTAATTTTTATTACCTGGTGTTTTGTACTTAATAATAAATACAATATTATGTATTAAATTTTATAATCTGGTGTTTTGTACTTAAACAGTATTATATACTAAATTTTATAATTGGGTGTTTTGTACTTAATAATAAATACAGTATTATGTACTACATTGTGTTATCTGGTGTTTTGTACTTATACAGTATTATATACTAATTATTCGGAATGTCAGTTTGTTTTAAAACATTTGCCCTGACTGGTACCAAATATTGATATTGTTTTTACTTTATCTTTTTCAATCAATAACTCAGCATCAATGGAATTCCAGCATGTGCTAATGATAGGATTTTGACAGACATTCTGCGAAATGAGTGGAACTTCACAGGTTATGTTGTAAGTGACCTGGGGGCCATAGAGCTTATTATTACAGCACACAAGTACCTCAAGACACCTATTGACACAGTTGCAGCCTGTCTTAAAGCAGGAACCAACCTTGATTTCTCTGGCATAAATAAATCTGTTTATGATTATATGGGTGAGTTCATTTCCATAGCTGTAGTAATGGTGAGATAAGTCTGCATTAACTGACTCTTAAGTCAATTTCAGCATGGTGTAATAGGTATACCCTTAACATTTTCTGAAAAAAATATGTCACCTAATTGTAAATTATTATTATAAACCATCACAGCATGAAAGCAGTTATTTTGAGCAGGTAAATGAATGTGAATTTCAGTTTTAAGTAAAATTTTGTAGCTGATGATGGCAGACGCTGAAAGTTCTGCACAAATGAGGTATTTTTGCAAGTCATTATGGTTAATTTTCTGCAAGGGATTGTGGGTAAAACTGGTACAGTGTTATACTTTTATTAGTTCACACTTTGTAGCAATGAAAATGTTTGCAAAGGAGAACCTATTACAAGTTTTACCCATTATACCTTGCACAATTGGACATAAAATGACATGGTTTGTGACTTATGTCTATTATGAAATAATGAAAAAGAAAAATTCTTATACAGTTTTAATAATTGCAACAGTCGTGTGAAAGAAAATGAAAAAATCCAAGAAAAGTATACAAGACCTTTTGGAATTCTTTAGTGATTTACAATCTGCTATAAATCGACTGCACAGGCTTTCTGTTGTGAAAAACCAATGAAATCTCAATAATTGTGTTGTACTGAAAAAAGTAACTTACCAACATACACTTTTCTTTGTGTATTTCATATGATGTGTCTGTAATTTTCAACTTGCAGAAATTTAGTGAATTTTTAAATACAAATTCAGCTATTATTTTAGGGACTATTAGTGACAGTACTTTTTCCCATAAGTTTCTGTGTTATGACCCTTACTTGCAAACAGATAACTTAGAGTAGCGCAAGAAAATGAACACCAACCTATACGTTTTTTCATGATTTTATATTGCTTGAACCCTTAGCTATGTAAAAATATGAACTTTTAACAAACTTAACTACCGTAAAATCCAACATTTCACAAAAGCAGCTATCAATAATTGTGAATATTGTGCATTCATCTGCGAGCAATAAAGACTCTGAGTTATTATCACTTCAGTATACCTAGGTAAAATGTTAAATCGTATCTATGATGTCATTATGCATTGATTACGTCATTTCAAGTTGCGCAGTTAAAGCATTGATTTTTTAAAAGCAGACTACCTTAAATAGAATATGCTGCTGCATGATATTGTTCATGCTAGTACTAAAGCACACAGGCATGCACTAACGCACACATGCTAGCACTAAAGCACACATGCTTGCACTAAAGCACACAGGCATGCACTAATGCACACATGCTAGCACTAAAACATACATGCTAGCACTAAAGCACACATGCTAGCACTAAAGCACACATGCTTGCATTAAAGCATACATGCTTGCACTAAAACACGCATGCTTGCACTAAAGCATACATGCTTGCATTAAAGCATACATGCTTGCACTAAAGCATACATGCTAGCATTAAAGCACACACGCTTGCACTAAAGCACACATGCTTGCACTAAAGCACACATGCTTGCATTAAAGCACACATGCTTGCACTAAAGCATACATGCTTGCACTAAAGCACACGTGCTTGCACTAAAGCATACATGCTTGCACTAAAGCACACATCCTTGCACCAAAGCACACATGCTAGCACTAAAGCACTTATGCTTGCACTAAAGCACACATGCTTGCACTAAAGCACACATGCTAGCACTTGAACAAAAGCACACATGCTTGTACTAAAGCACTAAAGCATACATGCTTGCACTAAAGCATACATGGTTGCGCTAAAGCACACATGCTTGCACAAAAGCATATATGCTAGCACAAAAGCATAAATGCTTGCACTAAAGCACACATTTTTGCACTAAAGCATACATGCTTGCACAAAAAAACATGCTTGCACTAAGGCATACATGCTAGCACTACAGGCATGCACTGAAAACATACATGCTTGCATTAAAGCATACATGCTTGCACTAAAGCACACATGCTTGCACTAAAGTATACATGCTTGCACTAAAGCATACATGCTTCCACAAAAACACATTTTTGCACTAAAGCATACATGCTTGCACAAAAGTACACACACTAGCACTAAAGCATACATGCTGGCACAAAAGCATACATGCTAGCACTAAAGCATACATGCTTGCACTAAAGCACACATGCTTGCACAAAAGCACACATTCTTGCACTAAAGCATACATGCTAGCACTACAGGCATGCATTGAAAACATACATGCTTGCACTAAAGCATGCATGCTAGCATTAAAGCATACATCCTTGCACTAAAGCACATGCTTGCACTAAAGCATACATGCTTGCACTAAAGCATACATGCTTGCACAAAAACACATTTTTGCACTAAAGCATACATGGTTGCACAAAAGCACACATGCTAGCACTAAAACATACATGCTTGCACAAAAACATACATGCTAGCACTAAAGCACACATTTTTGCACTAAAGCATACATGCTTGAACAAAAGCACACATGCTTGTACTAAAGCATACATGCTAGCACTACAGGCATGCACTTAAGCATACATGCTTGCACTAAAGCATACATACTTGCACTAAAGCACACATGTTTGCACTAAAGCACACAAGCATGCACTGAAAATATACATGTATGCAAATATAAAAAGGACCACATTTTCTTTGCCTAATATAAAACAATGCATGGTGACATTGGACAGCAGTGATACATTGTACAACAGTGATATTTTCTAAAAGAATTTTATTACACTATTTAGAGGAGGAATGTATTATTAGTCTTTTTTCTTGAAATTTAGGTTTTCTTCCACATAAATGTATACTTTCATATTCAGTTTCATAAATCAAAGATAAAATTGCCACATGACTACCATATTATGTTGTATTAAATTTTTTTTTTTTTTTTTTTTGCTTAGTTGATGCTGTCAAGCAAGGGAAGGTTTCAGAGGAACTGGTCCGAGAAAGAGTAAAGCCTCTTTTCTATACCAGAATGAGGCTGGGGGAGTTTGACCCACCCTCCATGAACCCATACTCACAGTTAAACCTTTCTGTTGTCCAGAGCCTTGAACATCGAAAGCTTGCACTTACAGCAGCCATGAAATCTTATGTCATACTGAAAAATGATAACAATATCCTTCCATTGCCCAAAAAGTTTGTAAAAATTGCTGTAAGTATATTTTTTTAAGGTACAACATATTTTTGGTAAGAATTTATATTTATTTTTTCTTACGAGGATCCTCAAACAGTTTTATGCTTCTCTCTGTAAGATAGGTGTATGTGTCCATGAACAGGTTCTGCTTGAGAAAATCCCTGAGAGTTGTATGGTAAATGACCATTTTTTTTATTTGTTAGTGGTTCAACATATCTAAGTCAGAATTCATTTTAAATATTCTTATTTTATATGATACTATTGAGAAATATTTGCTTTGTATTTACTTGGTCATTTTGAGGAACCAATTAAATATATGGGACTGAAAAATTTTAAAATGTAAAATCCTGACTAGCCTCTATAATGAGGACTTATGTAAAATGTATCACATGTGGTCAGATGTTTGTAATTCCCATGTATCCTGATAATTGTATCAAAAGTTTACAAACTGTTTTTAAAAATATCAGTTGCTTTGGAAATTTTTGGGCAAATGGGAACTTACTTTTGGTGTCAAATATATACATTGTTAGTTTAATGGAATGCACTGTTAAAGTTGATATATCAATCACTGTTCATGTCATGGTTAAGAAACTTGATTAGTGTATATTGTGTCTTAATGACTACAGCACCCTTGTTCCAAAAGAGGTAAATGTGACCTACATTTCATACTTAAGTTGTCCTGATTAAGGTGTGTGTTAAACTTTAATCCTTAGATACTGAATATTATGAATTTGCAGAACTTAGAGAATGCATTAACATGTCTGAGTACAGAACTTGGGGAACATTAACATGTCTGAGTACAGAACTTGGGGATTGCATTAACATGTCTGAGTACAGAACTTGGGGAATGCATTAACATGTCTGAGTACAAAACTTAGAGAATGCATTAACATGTCTGAGTACAGAACTTGGAAAATGCATCAACATGTCTGAGTACAGAACTTGGGGAATGCATTAACATGTCTGAGTACAGAACAGTTTTTGCCAAACCAGCTCACTGTTTAATATATATCACCTGTCACAGACATGGGTTGGTTTTCAGCTGTCATTTTTACAGGCAGGAGAAGGTGTGTAATATAATGTATTAAATTTTCAAGTTTGATTAGAATTCCAATTTCAATTTTACACAATCACATTTTTGAAGTCAGTAATTTTAAATTTTAGAATTCTAAAAGTTTTGTTTTTAAGAATATTTGCATACTTTTCATCGCAGTGAACATGTTGCAGATTTTATTAGAAAGGAAATTGTGATTGAACATTTGAAACAATCATATAAAAAAAATATTATTTTTGATGTAAGCAATTTGCCTTTGTGCCAGTTGTATTGGTGTTGAATGTTTGCTCATACATGTGAGACTAATTGAGTTCCAAGTGAGCAATCCCTGTGGGATTCATGCATAAATACCATTAAATTCCAAATGAGAAATTCCAGTTGGATACACCATTCATGCATAAATATTGTCAAATTCCAAATGAGAAATTCCAGTTGGATACACCATTCATGCATAAATACCATCAAATTCCAAGTGAGAAATTCCTGTGGGATGCACCATTCATGCATAAGTACAATTAAATTACAAATGAGAAATTCCTGTGGGATACACCATTCATGTAGTACAATTCCAGGTGAGAGATTCCTGTGGGATACATCTTTTTTTGCATACATACACTTATTGACATTACTTTTGAAATCACACCAATGAGAATGATGTCAGTATAATATGGAAAAGACAGGCAAGACAGTTATTTATTTTCTGATGGCATTGTCATTGGTGTAGGTGTCGACATTAAGTTTTTGCATGTAGCTAAGTTTCTCTGATACTGTTGCGTATACAGTCATGAAACATGGAGCTAGTTGTCATCACAGAAATAACTTTTCTGATGGTGTTGTCATTGTTGTAGGTGTAGAGGTCAGCATTAAGCTTTTGTATTAAACTTAGTTTCTCTAAAACTGTTGCATGTACAGTCATGAGACATGGAGGTACTGCTTATCAATGGAATCTTTTTTGTGAAGGTGTTGTCATTGTTGTCATTATAGGAGTCAGCTTTAAGTTTTTGTATTTAGCTCAGTTTTTCTGATGATGTTGTCATTGTTGTTGGCATAGGGGTTAGTTTTAAGTTTTTGTATTTAGCTCAGTTTCTCTGACACTGCTGCATGTACAGCAGAAACTTGATGGATGTATTCATCATGGAGGATACAGCTCATCACAGGCAAAAGGTCACAGACCTACTTTTTGCACTCCATTGACTTTGCTGGGTATGTGGAATATGCCTTGGTAGAGTAGGCAAGCCACAGTATTCTGCAGAACTCTTGTTCTTAGCTTTGGATGCTGTTGCTATATCCCACACAATTACATAGATATTATTAATCATTCAAGTCTTGACAGTCTTAACATTTGAAGTATAATTTATATTTTGCAGTGAGCTATTATTCTTAACTGTGTATATTTCTAGCTGCATCTCTTCAGTTAAAAAGTAGAACTTTTATATGAGACAGTATAACCTGACTAATCCATGAAGAATTTGTATCCCATACTTTTATAAAAGGTGTTAGTGTGATACCTTCCATTTGTCTGCATATCTGTTTGCTGGCCTGTGGATTTGTTGATTACTCTGTCTCTTTTTCTCTCTAAATCCTTGAGTTAAATTCCCCAAACTTGATAGTACATTTATGTACATTTGATAACCAAGTGAAAGAGGAGGTTTTTTTTTTTTTTTTTTTTTTGCTACAGTCATTGCAGGGAGACATGTAAAGTATGTAATATATTTTAAGTTACAACCCCTGGGCTGTGGTCAGTGGGGAAGGTGAGATATGATACTGGGTCTAAATTTATACTGTTTCAAAAGCACTGGGATTTCTGATACAAGATACAAGAAACTTTATTTAATGTTGCTATTCTGGATACATTAAAAACACTAGCTTTTTTACATACACAACATAAAACAAGCAGGAAAATATTGAAAAAGAATAGGCATGTATATATCTAAAACACAGTACAGACACATATTAAAATATTTACTATCAGAGTCATGGCATAAGACAAACTACAATATATTCATAGAACAGACATGCATATATTACAAGGTTGGATTTTGTTCCTAAAGCATGTACACCTTCATGAGTCTATCTCTTGAATTACACTTGTATTCTACAGGTTGTAGGGCCCATGGCTGACAATCTGGTGCAACTATTTGGGGACTACAGTGCAGACATAGACCCTCTGTATTCCACAACCCCCTACCAGGGGCTGAAGGGATTGGCCCAGCAGGTGAACCTGGCTCCGGGATGTGCAGACAATAAGTGTCAAACATACATTCCTTCCACCATTGCTCAGGCTGTCCAGGGAACACAACTTGTCATTGTCTGTCTGGGAACAGGTATTTCATACATTCTTGGAACAGTGTGATACATTTGTTATCTCCATGCTTTCCTATTCCTCCATCCATCCATTCATACATCCATCCATCTACTTGTTTGTGTGTCATATACTCATCTTTTTCACCATAAGGGTGGGTAAAATTACAACAAACTTGATAATGCACTTGAAGTCTAGATTGTGGCAAGGCATAATAAGGGTATTACATCGACAATAAGTGTTAGATATATATGTCCTTCACTGTAGTGTGTTAGATATACATGTCCTTCACTGTAGCTCATGCTGTCCAGGGAACACATGTCATTATTGTCTGTCTTGGAGCAGGCATTACAGTGTCAATAAGCATTATATATATGTGTATATATATATAGATATATATATATGTCTGTCTGGGAGCAGGCATTGCAATGACAAAGTTATAAGGTCACTGAGTTGTGTTGGTAGATATCATGAATGAGACAGAAAAGAATTAGAGACTAAAGTTGGCACCCCCATTAATTAGCCAGTCGGTCATGGAAAAAAAGTCTTGACTGAAATATTTCATGGAATTTTGTTAGGTCTTATTTAAAAAGTGAAAATTCTATCATTCCATGATGATTTTCATCAAAACCATCATAAGAGCTCTGTCATAGTTACTCCACTTGGGTTGTTAGTCATGATGATGATGAATATAAATGAAAGATGTTCACTCTAACATGCATTTGTTCATAAAAGGCTGACAAGCAAATTTGTCCACCATGTAGGCATCTTTAAACTGTTGTGTCTATCTGTGTGTGCTTAACTTTTAAATTAGTTTCCAGTGTAGACTCTTTTTTAAATGTTTTAAATCCATGTATTTGTATCTGCACAAGAAATATAATGCCTCTTTTGTGCATTATTGTTGAATGCTACACTGTATAACACAATAATTATTGACTTCATGTTTTGTGTCATAAATAATGCCACACTGTGGTCTGTTAGCTAGCTTTCTCACTTAAAAATACCACACTCAGGCCTGTTACCTAGCATTCTCACCTATAAATATCCCACTGGCCTGTTACCTAGCATTCTCACTTACAGATGCCACACTGTGGTCTGTTACCTAGCATTCTCACCTATAAATGTCACACTGGCCTGTTACCTAGCATTCTCACTTACAAATATCACACTGGCCTGTTACCTAGCATTCTCACATATAAATATCACACTGGCCTGTTACCTAGCATTCTCACCTACAAATATCACACTGGCTTGTTACCTAGCATTCTCACTTACAGATGCCACACTGTGGTCTGTTACCTAGCATTCTCACATATAAATATCACACTGGCCTGTTACCTAGCATTCTCACATACAAATATCACACTGGCCTGTTACCTAGCATTCTCACTTACAGATGCCACACTGTGGCCTGTTACCTAGCATTCTCACCTATAAATATCACACTGGCCTGTTACCTAGCATTCTCACTTATAGATGCCACACTGTGGTCTGTTACCTAGCATTCTCACCTATAAATGTCACACTGTGGCCTGTAACCTTGCATTCTCACCTACAAATATCACACTGGCCTGTTACCTAGCATTCTCACATATAAATATCACACTGGCCTGTTACCTAGCATTCTCACCTACAGATATCACACTGGCCTGTTACCTAGCATTCTCACTTACAGATGCCACACTGTGGTCTGTTACCTAGCATTCTCACATATAAATATCACACTGGCCTGTTACCTAGCATTCTCACTTACAGATGCCACACTGTGGCCTGCTACCTAGCATTCTCACATACAAATATCACACTGGCCTGTTACCTAGCATTCTCACTTATAGATGCCACACTGTGGTCTGTTACCTAGCATTCTCACCTATAAACGTCACACTGTGGCCTGTAACCTTGCATTCTCACATATAAATATCACACTGGCCTGTTACCTAGCATTCTCACATATAAATATCACACTGGCCTGTTACCTAGCATTCTCACCTACAGATATCACACTGGCCTGTTACCTAGCATTCTCACTTACAGATGCCACACTGTGGTCTGTTACCTAGCATTCTCACATATAAATATCACACTGGCCTGTTACCTAGCATTCTCACATACAAATATCACTCTGGCCTGTTACCTAGCATTCTCACTTACAGATGCCACACTGTGGCCTGTTACCTAGCATTCTCACATATAAATATCACACTGGCCTGTTACCTAGCATTCTCACATACAAATATCACACTGGCCTGTTACCTAGCATTCTCACCTACAAATATCACACTGGCCTGTTACCTAGCATTCTCACCTATAAATATCACACCGGCCTGTTACCTAGCATTGTCACTTATAGATGCCACACTGTGGTCTGTTACCTAGCATTCTCACCTATAAATGTCACACTGTGGCCTGTAACCTTGCATTCTCACCTACAAATATCACACTGGCCTGTTACCTAGCATTCTCACATATAAATATCACACTGGCCTGTTACCTAGCATTCTCACCTACAGATATCACACTGGCCTGTTACCTAGCATTCTCACTTACAGATGCCACACTGTGGTCTGTTACCTAGCATTCTCACATATAAATATCACACTGGCCTGTTACCTAGCATTCTCACTTACAGATGCCACACTGTGGTCTGTTACCTAGCATTCTCACATATAAATATCACACTGGCCTGTTACCTAGCATTCTCACCTACAAATATCACACTGGCCTGTTACCTAGCATTCTCACCTATAAATATCACACTGGCCTGTTACCTAGCATTCTCACTTATAGATGCCACACTGTGGTCTGTTACCTAGCATTCTCACCTATAAATGTCACACTGTGGCCTGTAACCTTGCATTCTCACCTACAAATATCACACTGGCCTGTTACCTAGCATTCTCACATATAAATATCACACTGGCCTGTTACCTAGCATTCTCACCTACAGATATCACACTGGCCTGTTACCTAGCATTCTCACTTACAGATGCCACACTGTGGTCTGTTACCTAGCATTCTCACATATAAATATCACACTGGCCTGTTACCTAGCATTCTCACTTACAGATGCCACACTGTGGCCTGCTATCTAGCATTCTCACCTATAAATATCACACTGGCCTGTTACCTAGCATTCTCACTTATAGATGCCACACTGTGGTCTGTTACCTAGCATTCTCACCTATAAACGTCACACTGTGGCCTGTAACCTTGCATTCTCACCTACAAATATCACACTGGCCTGTTACCTAGCATTCTCACCTATAAATATCACACTGTGGCCTGTAACCTAGCATTCTCACCTACAAATATCACACTGTGGCCTGTTACCTAGCATTCTCACCTATAAATATCACACTGTGGCTTGTAATCTAGCATTCTCACCTATAAATGTCACACTGTGGCCTGTAACCTTGCATTCTCACCTATAAATGTCACACTGTGGCCTGTAACCTTGCATTCTCACCTATAAATGTCACACTGTGGCCTGTAACCTAGCATTCTCACCTATAAATATCACACTGTGTCCTGTAACCTTGCATTCTCACCTATAAATATCACACTGGCCTGTTACCTAGCATTCTCACTTATAGATGCCACACTGTGGTCTGTTACCTAGCATTCTCACCTATAAATGTCACACTGTGGCCTGTAACCTTGCATTCTCACCTACAAATATCACACTGGCCTGTTACCTAGCATTCTCACCTACAAATATCACACTGGCCTGTTACCTAGCATTCTCACCTATAAATATCACACTGTGGCCTGTAACCTAGCATTCTCACCTATAAATGTCACACTGTGGCCTGTAACCTTGCATTCTCACCTATAAATGTCACGCTGTGGCCTGTAACCTTGCATTCTCACCTATAAATGTCGCACTGTGGTGTGTAGCCTAGCATTCTCACCTATAAATATCAGTGTCCTGTAACCTTGCATTCTCACCTATAAATATCACACTGGCCTGTTACCTAGCATTCTCACCTATAAATATCACACTGTGGCCTGTAACCTAGCATTCTCACCTACAAATATCACACTGGCCTGTTACCTAGCATTCTCACTTACAGAAGCCACACTGTGGTCTGTTACCTAGTATTCTCACCTATAAATGTCACACTGTGGCCTGTAACCTAGCATTCTCACCTACAAATATCACACTGGCCTGTTACCTAGCATTCTCACCTATAAATATCACACTGTGGCCTGTAACCTTGCATTCTCACCTATAAATGTCACACTGTGGCCTGTAACCTAACATTCTCACCTATACATATCACACTGTGGCCTGTAACCTTGCATTCTCACCTACAAATATCACACTGGCCTGTTACCTAGCATTCTCACCTATAAATATCACACTGTGTCCTGTAACCTTGCATTCTCACCTACAAATATCACACTGGCCTGTTACCTAGCATTCTCACCTACAAATATCACACTGGTCTGTTACCTAGCATTCTCACCTATAAATGTCACACTGTGGCCTGTAACCTAGCATTCTCACCTACAAATATCACACTGGCCTGTTACCTAGCATTCTCACTTACAGATGCCACACTGTAGTCTGTTACCTAGCATTCTCACTTACAGATGCCACACTGTGGTGTGTTACCTAGCATTCTCATTTACAGATGCCACACTGTGGTCTGTTACCTAGCATTCTCACATACAGATGCCACACTGTGGTCTGGTACCTAGCATTCTCACTTACAGATGCCATGCTGTAGTCTGTTACCTAGCATTCTCACTTACAGATTCCACACTGTGGTCTGTTACCTAGCATTCTCACTTATAAATGTCACACTGTGGCCTGTAACCTTGCATTCTCACTTACAGATGCCACACTGTGGTCTGTTACCTAGCATTCTCACTTACAGATGCCACACTGTGGTTTGTTACCTAGCATTTTCACTTACAGATGCCACATTGTGGTCTGTTACCTAGCATTCTCACTTACAGATGCCACACTGTGGTCTGTTACCTAGCATTCTCACTTACAGATGCCACACTGTGGTCTGTTACCTAGCATTCTCACTTACAGATGCCACACTGTGGTCTGTTACCTAGCATTCTCACTTACAGATGCCACACTGTGGTCTGTTACCTAGCATTCTCACTTACAGATGCCAAACTGTGGTCTGTTACCTAGCATTCTCACTTACAGATGCCACACTGTGGTCTGTTACCTAGCATTCTCACTTACAGATGCCACACTGTGGTCTGTTACCTAGCATTCTCACTTACAGATGCCACACTGTGGTCTGTTACCTAGCATTCTCACTTACAGATGTCACACTGTGGTCTGTTACCTTGCATTCTCACCTATAAATATCACAATGAGGCCTATTACCTAGCATTCTCATATATAAATATAATACTTGGCATGTTACCTAGCATTCTTACCTATAAGTGTAATATTGTAGCCTGTTACCTGGCATTCTCGCATATAAATGCCACACTGTGGCCTTGTCTGTTATAAATATCATAATGTGGCATGTTACCTAGCATTCTCATGTATAAATATCATACTGTAACCTGTTACCAAGCATTCTTACATATAAATATCACAGTGGCCTGTTACATAGCATTCTCACCTATAAATATCACTGTGGCCTGTTACCTAGCATTCTCACCTATAAATATCACTGTGGCCTGTTACCTAGCATTCTTACCTATAAATATCACACTGTGGCCTGTTACCTAGCATTCTCACATATAAATATCATACTTTGCCCTGTTACCTGGCATTCTCACCTATAAATATCATACTTTGCCCTGTTACCTAGCATTCTCACATATAAATATCATACTTTGCCCTATTACCTAGCATTCTCACATATTAATAACATACTTTGCCCTGTTACCTGGCATTCTCAACTATAAATATCATGCTGTGGCCTGTTACCTAGCATTCTCACATATAAATATCATACCTTTGCCTGTTACCTGGCATTCTCACCTATAAATATCATGTTGTAGCCTGTTACCTAGCATTCTCACCTATAAATATCATACTTTTGTCTCTTACCTGGCATTCTTACCTATAAATATCATGCTGTGGCCTGTTACCTAGCATTCTCACCTATAAATATCACACTGTGGCCTGTTACCTGGCATTCTCAACTATAAATATCATGCTGTGGCCTGTTACCTAGCATTCTCACCTATAAATATCATACTTTTGCCTGTTACCTGGCATTCTCACCTATAAATATCATGCTGTGGCTTGTTATCTAGCATTCTCATCTATAAGTGCCATATTGTGGCCTGTTACCTGGCATGCTTGCCTATAAATGCCACACTCTGGCCTTGTCTCTGGCATTTTCACTTTTAATATACTTTACATCATAGCAGAGTCTTTGAAGAAACAACATGTGTAAGCACTGCAAAGTCTGTACAGATATATTTGAGATAGAATTTAGGAAACTGGATTAATAATGCAATGCAAATCAGTGCAAGCAACTTCTGGCATGGAACATTATTGTAAGTTTCATATCCGATGAATTTTCCATTAAGATTCCTTTATAACAGGAATAAATATTGATGAGAATCAAATGATTCCTCTTTTAATGGCCTTACAGGTCAGGAGTTAGAAGCTGAGAATAATGACAGGTCCACCATGAATCTTCCTAGTAACCAAACACGTCTGCTGGAGGATGTCATGAAATATGGTAAGATCACCAATAACATTACAACCTTAAGTGCCAGTTCTGACTAATGTAGTGATGAGGTGGTACTCTTCTATGAAACTGTCACATCATTATGATTCATGATAGACTGACATAAGGGGCATGAAAAAAGCAAAGTCTAGGCTTTACCATGATACAAAGTCACCTAGTAGTTGTACACAATTTGCAAAAGTTTCATCCCCACAAAATAGCAAAATTTAAGAGATGCATTTTTCTATAAATTCCAGAACCAGTCTAAGTGATTTGGCTGACTTTACATACTTAGGGCAATCTTTGCCATATGTTGAGTTGTAGTGTTAAGATCAATTCAAGCATTATTTTAGATAGATATTGATTACCTTTAATATTTTCACAGGTAAGATAATATGCATAGATATTTATCATTGCAATGATACATTCTGTTGTCAGAGAAAGTTTTTATGTTATGAAACGGTCTAAATATTAGCATTTGCTCTAATCAGTAGTTTGCTTACATTACTATTATTAGGGTCATAGCTATATATAAATTTCTAAAGATGATTAAGACTTGCTGGGCTTGAATCAGTTGATTTTGGTAATGCTTTATTTCCATTCAAGCAGACTATGCAATATGATATCTGTCATAGTTCTTGAATCTGCCCAGAGTTACAGAAATGAAGTAATTATATCATTTAGGACAGGTTCTCTGGTGATGTTTGGGTACTGTTTGCACTTATAACCATTGGCATGTACAATATGAAGAGACTGACATAGTTTTACCCCAAAATAAGCAACAACAGAAACCCAGAAATTTTATCAGAATTATTTTATGTAAAAGAAAACACATAAACAAAAACACATAAACATTGTCATGAAAATGTTGTTTATTGGCAAGCAAAGATAAAATGCAACCAGTACTGAGCATATTGATCCACAATCCTGACAATATATATATTCATTTTCAGGATAAAATATTTTGGAAAAATAATAATTTACATAAGTACTTGAAATATCCAGACAGAGAGAAAAGTAATCATTTTTAATGTCCAGATATTATGGTAAATTACAGTATTCACTATTATACATCACAGTAAGAATCAGTCAGCAGTGACTTATTAACTTTGAAAAGTTTTATCATGTAAATTGTTTTAGTTTATTTCCTTCTGTTACTTATCTGGCATACTGTGATAGTTTGGGCATACTTGGTTGTTTTCCATATATTTATAATATGCAGTACAGCTGGTGATAAACAAGATGACAACACATTATGACTAGGACATTGTATTGACAATAAACAAGTAACAAGACAAGCTATGACATTATAGTTAGTTAATAAGTTATTTTCTGTTTGAACATGCTTATGACATGTTATTTTTTATTGATTACATCAATGAGCAGTTGATTACATCAATGTTAGACTGATCTGGTATTCACCAGGATTTTTACTGTAGATACTGGTCTGAATGACACTGTTAGCAAAATAATTTCATTCTTTTCTATCCCTGTACAAGTTGAGCACCCTGAATAAAACTGATTAATTAGGTGACAAATGTTTTTGTAGATTACACACTGTTAAACAGTAGTTATATATACCTATTTAATTGTCAGATTATACACTGTTAATACAGTAGTTATACATTCCTACTCACTTGTCAGATTATACACTGTTATACAGTAGTTATACATTCCTATTCAGTTGTCAGATTATACACTTTGTCAGCTTATACACTACTATACAGTAGTTATACCTTTTCATTCAGTTGTCAGATCACACACTGTTTTACAGTAGTTGTACATTCCTATTCAATTGCCAGATTATACACTGTTATACAGTAGTTATACATTCCTATTCAAATGTCAGATTATACACTGTTATACAGTAGTTATACATTCCTATTCAGTTGTCAGATAATACACTGTTATACAGTATTTATAAATTCCTATTCAATTGTCAGATTATACACTGTTATACAGTAGTTATACATTCATTTTCAATTGTCAGATCACACACAGTTATGCAGTAGTTATAAATTCCTATTCAATTGTTAGATTATACACTGTACACAGTAGTTATACATTCCTATTAAATTGTCAGATTATACAGTTATACAGAAGTTATATATTCAAATTCAGTTGTCAGATTATACACTGTTAATGCAGTAGTTATACATTCTTATTTAGTGGTAAGATTATACACTATTATACAGTAGTTATACATTCATATTCAGTTGTCAGATTATACATTGTACACAGTAGTTATACATTCCTTTTAAATTGTCAGATTATACAGTTATACAGTAGTTATACATTCCTGTTCAGTTTTCAGATTATACACTGTTATACAGTAGTTATACATTCATATTCAGTTGTCAGATTATACATTGTACACAGTAGTTATACATTCCTTTTAAATTGTCAGATTATACAGTTATACAGTAGTTATACATTCCTGTTCAGTTTTCAGATTATACACTATTATGCAGTAGTTATATATTCCTATTCAGTCGTCAGATTATACACTGTACACAGTACTTATACATTCCTATTCAATTGTCAGATTATACAGTTACACAGTAGTAATACATTCCTATTCAGTTGTCAGATTATACACTGTACACAGTAGTTATACATTCCTATTAAATTGTCAGATTATACACTGTTATACAGTAGTTATACATTCATATTCATTTGTCAGATTTTACACTGTTAATACAGTAGTTATACATTCCTATTCAATTGTCAGATTATACACTATTATACAGTAGTTATACATTCCTCTTCAGTTGTCAGATTATACACTGTTATACAGTAATTATACATTCCTATTCAGTTGTCAGATTATTAGCTATCAAAGGGAAGATGAATACAAATTGTTCAGAAATGCCAATTCCTGTCACTATCATTACTAATTGATTGTGTTTGAGATTTTTAAGCTTTTATGCAAGACAAGCAACTCTTGAATGATTACAATTGATTGATCCTGTTTAAAAGATATTTTCCTCAGTCCATTACTATTTTAAATGTTGTTACCATATATATTTGCTTACAAGTCAATTCCAACTGCAAACTGCACAGACCCAGATCTGCCATTACATATTGTACAAGCACATCTAGGTCTATACAGTTTTGTTAGGAGTTATCAGTAGAATATGCAAATTGACACTGATCTGCCATTGCATAATGTGCCAGTAGATCTAGGTCTATGCAGTTTGCTAGGAGTAATCAGTAGAACAAGTAACATTGACCCTGATCTGCTGGCAGATCTAGGTCTATGCAGTTTGCTAGGAGTAATCAGTAGAACAAGTAACATTGACCCTGATCTGCTGGCAGATCTAGGTCTATGCAGTTTGCTAGGAGTAATCAGTAGAACAAGTAACATTGACCCTGATCTGCTGGCAGATCTAGGTCTATGCAGTTTGTTAGGAGTAATCAGTAGAACAAGTAACATTGACCCTGATCTGTACCTTTCTGTAACACTTAATAGTAAGATTTCAATGCTTCAGTGTATTTTATTATTTCAGGTTTTGGAACACCAATAATTTTGGTCTTATTCAATTCTGGTCCTGTAAATATCACAATCTATGACCCCAATCCACAAATACCAGCCATATTGGAGTGTTTCTTCCCAGCACAGGCAACAGGAGAGGCTCTGTATAATGTCCTGACCAACACAGGGGCTGGAGCCAACCCTGCTGCCAGACTGCCATTTACCTGGTACAGGACTGTTGATCAGGTTTGTACCTATCAACAGATTGTGCAAAGCTCCACCCCCTTCTCATAAAAATGTTTGCTTACACTGTTGTTAATTTATTGTGAGTGTTGTTTTTTTAAAAAGTTTTCTATCCTGAATTTGTCCTGTGTATACATCCTTCTGTCCATTCATTCATCCATCTATTCATTCATCCATCTGTCCATCCACCCATCTGTCCATCCACCCATCTGTCCATTCATCCATCTGTCCATACATGCATCCATCCCAAGAAGCTTATTAACATGATTATGCAAAAAAACACTTGACATAGACAAATGAAATTTGGTATCGATGGTATTCAACTACCATAGATATTATTTAGTATTCAAATATAGATGACCTGATTGGATATTCATGCTATTTGTATTTAAATATAGATGATATGATTCAATATTCATGCTATTTGTATTCAAATATAGATGACCTGATTGGATATTCATGCTATTTGTATTCAAATATAGATGACCTGATTGGATATTCATGCTATTTTAATGAATTTTGATTTTATTTTTTTTAAATGTGAGATTATACACTTTGTACAAAACCTTGTTTGCATGATTTTACAAAATATACTTGACATAGGCCAATGAAATTGGTGAGGCTTGTTTCTATCCATGTGATGATAATCTGATTAGATTTTCATGCTGTTGAATGATGTTTGATTTTTGTATCTGGTATTTGGACTTTTACCATTGCAGATGTGGTTAGCAAAATTATGCAAAAGCACATGACCTGGAATAATAGAAATCTGTAGATGTGTGTTTATTCATATGTATGTAACAGGATGAAGCCGGGTTGGGATTGGACTAGTGAAGACACCGAAAGCAATTGCGTTAATGAGATGTTTATTTATAAATGCAATTTAAAGATGAACGAACCAGACACCATTATAGCAAAAAGATATAAGGAGAATTATATAGTTCCTAACATGGAACTATCAACAACAAGTAACTCAATGAGAAAAATCAAACATGAATTAACGAATGGAATTTAAACAAACGTGAATAACGTCCTATCACCAATCAACAAATAGAAGTATATGATCTACACCCTAATACAAACAAGGTCTTATTCAGCACCAAGGGTGACCAAAGCGTGTGATTTATGCACTTATCAATATATCACTCATTTATTCATCAATCTATCAACTCATCAATTTACCACTCATTTAGTGATATTGGAAAATGTATGCATGAATTTATGAATCTATCACTCATATAGCGATATTGAAATGTGAATGCATGAAATTTTGCTCAGATAGCAATAGTAAAAATAACAATAACATGGAACACTTAATATATATATCTATCGTGGGGTCCAGTTGACGACCAAGATGTATTTCCGGGTTCCACCCACTCTAGTCAATGGTCAAGGAGCCACCACGCATGGTCCACTCCTCCCAGTCTGTTGAAGAATCCCTTGAGAGCCTTCTCATTCAACTAAGACCCGATGGTCTCGAATTCTTGGTCCCTCAAATCAAGATCACCAGTAGTCTCTTCCAAGCCAACATCACCAGACACAGCATACACGTCCCACTGAGTTATGTGACTCCACATCACCAGACCATACACAAGGCAGTTAAAAGTATAACAACTGAACCGTGTAATACATATTACACGGTTAAGTACTTTTGCATTGATATATGTTGCGCACGCATGCACATGAATCCGTTTCGTTATACATTACATTATTTTGTCATTCAGTGCATGCAGCATATAATTAAATTCAATCTGTCTGTTCAGTTACAACAAATAGCTAACTTGAACCAGACTATAGTATTTCTAATAGCATGGCATTATATGACCTAGGTATTGACTCTCTATAGAATTTAGAATAAATTCTAAAACATCTAATATATGAAGCAATTCTGTCATATAAAACGAATAGTAATAAAGAATGCAATCTTAAATTTCACATACCTCTACAGCTGAAGAATGCTAAGCTTCCTGGCAAGACTTGTCGTAATGTAATTTGTACATAGAGAATTTGCTCTATAAGTACCCTAGCTGTGATGAATATGCACAGCTAGGTACTTGGGTTTTCACTGCAGGCAATTTGCACATGCAGCATGGGTTGAGTCATGCTCAGTATTTCGAAATAACTAGAGCCAAAAAAAATAAACCACCCTCGAGTAACACTGTACGTGGCAACGAAACCCGAGTATATTTTTGTTCACATTTATACATTGATATACAGTATACACAATTTTGTGACAATGTAAATGACTTTATTAGATTTTCACACAATTTGTATGATTTTGTTTCTTTTTTAAGTAGTTTTTTTTCCCAAGAATTTTGGTCTTGGACTTTTGTTAGCACATTTGCACAGAAACTGCTCAGACTAGGCAAATAAGGATTGGTATGCAAGTTTATAGACATATGCAGATGACTTGACTGGAGTTTTGCACTATTTTAACGGTTTTTGTGAGCTTTATCAGGGTTTGGGACTTTCTAGACTTTTACTTTTACTGGGGCATACATGTTTTATAAACACAAATGTAGTTTATATGAAAACTGATGCAAACAAAATTGTGTGAATTCAATGAAATGCACAATATTTGAATCACTTTTCATTTATAGCAACAAGTCATTAATCCATCTGCTGGACAGAGTTCCCACAGCTCAGGAAAAAGTCTGTGAATCTTCTGGCAGGTCAAAGGTCAGGGAATTTTGTACCCACAAAGAAATTTTAATATGGACCAGTACATGGTAAATGTTTTGTTTAATGTATATCACTAGGGCTGTGTTTTATCCATGATTTCAAATTTTCTTTCAGTGCAGTATGTTTTTTCAGTAACTAATGTCAAAATTTATTTAAAGGTTGTAATGGTGGGGGGGGGGGGGCCAACCCTGTGGATGCAATTTCTCAATACAGGTAACCTGTTTACTTATGAAGTATGTTATGTATAATATTACAATTTGGGGGTGGGGGGATGCATGTGGACATGCAAGGAGAGGAGGAGTCTGTCAACTTGTGTTGGTTCTGTGGTGTATATTTATCTTCTTTAGAAATGTTAAATAAAAGGTTCCATGGGATTAGCTGTGGGGAGGTGGAGGCCAACTTTAATGACAGTATTTCTCCCATGATAAACAGTCAAATTAATTCATCAAAATTATGGGGTTGGCTTAATATCATAGAACCCACAAAGTGAGAGTTGGTCCAATCATCAAGCATGGACTTATCATTAAAGTGGTAGATGGTCTAATCATTAAGCATGGACTTATTATTAAAGTGGGAGATGGTCTAATCATCAAACATGGACTTATCATTGAAGTGGGAGATGGTCTAATCATTAAGCATGGACTTATCATTAAAGTGAGAGATGGTCTAATCATTAAGCATGGACTTATCATTAAAGTGAGAGTTGGTCCAATCAGCAAGCATGAACTTATCATTAAAGTGGGCGATGGTCCAATCAGCAAACATGGACTTATCATTAAAGTGGGAGATGGTCTAATCATCAAGCATGGACTTATCATTAAAGTGGGAGATGGTCTAATCATCAAACATGGACTTATCATTAAAGTGGGAGATGGTCTGATCATCAAGCATGGACTTATCATTGAAGTGGGAGATGGTCTAATCATCAAGCATGGACTTATCATTAAAGTGAGAGTTGGTCCAATCAGCAAGCATGGACTTATCATTAAAGTGGGAGATGGTCTAATCATCAAGCATGGACTTATCATTGAAGTGGGAGATGGTCTAATCATCAAGCATGGACTTATCATTAAAGTGGGAGATGGTCCAATCATCAAGCATGGACTTATCATTGAAGTGGGAGATGGTCTAATCATCAAGCATGGACTTATCATTAAAGTGGGAGATGGTCTAATCATCAAGCATGGACTTATCATTAAAGTGGGAGATGGTCCAATCATCAAGCATGGACTTATCATTGAAGTGGGAGATGGTCTAATCATCAAGCATGGACTTATCATTAAAGTGGGAGATGGTCTAATCATCAAGCATGGACTTATCATTAAAGTGGGAGATGGTCTGATCATCAAGCATGGACTTATCATTGAAGTGGGAGATGGTCTAATCATCAAGCATGGACTTATCATTAAAGTGAGAGTTGGTCCAATCAGCAAGCATGGACTTATCATTAAAGTGGGAGATGGTCTAATCATCAAGCATGGACTTATCATTGAAGTGGGAGATGGTCTAATCATCAAGCATGGACTTATCATTAAAGTGGGAGATGGTCCAATCATCAAGCATGGACTTATCATTGAAGTGGGAGATGGTCTAATCATCAAGCATGGACTTATCATTAAAGTGGGAGATGGTCTAATCATCAAGCATGGACTTATCATTAAAGTGGGAGATGGTCTGATCATCAAGCATGGACTTATCATTGAAGTGGGAGATGGTCTAATCATCAAGCATGGACTTATCATTAAAGTGAGAGTTGGTCCAATCAGCAAGCATGGACTTATCATTAAAGTGGGAGATGGTCTAATCATCAAGCATGGACTTATCATTGAAGTGGGAGATGGTCTAATCATCAAGCATGGACTTATCATTAAAGTGGGAGATGGTCCAATCATCAAGCATGGACTTATCATTGAAGTGGGAGATGGTCTAATCATCAAGCATGGACTTATCATTAAAGTGGGAGATGGTCTAATCATCAAGCATGGACTTATCATTAAAGTGGGAGATGGTCCAATCATCAAGCATGGACTTATCATTGAAGTGGGAGATGGTCTAATCATCAAGCATGGACTTATCATTAAAGTGGGAGATGGTCTAATCATTAAGCTTGGACTTATCATTAAAGTGGGAGATGGTCTAATCATCAAGCATGGACTTATCATTAAAGAAATATGGTCATTTTTTTGTTTTTTTATGTTGAACAGTGGAAAGTGTGTATATTGGATGTGAAATGTGTTGTTGGGGAATGAGTTGTCAGGGACAAATTTGCTTTTGGTCAGGAAATTTTGATTCCAGTAATTTGTGTAAACCCTGCTGGAACATCAGATCAAAATCTTGTTATTGATACTGTCCCTGAATGGATGGTCATATCAACATGAGGTTTTCACTAAAAGCCTTCTTATCATATCTAGTTTGTCCAAAATAAAAACTGTGTCAGTATGACAACCAATATTGCTGCCACTATAGCCATTTTGATAATTTATCACTACAACTCTTGAATGAATGGCCATATTGACATGGGGTTTTCACCAAAAGACTTCTTATGATGTCTAGTTGGTCCTGAATGAAAAGGGTACCAATCTGACGTCTAATATGGCCACCATAGTGGCTATTTAGACAAGAAGACCTTATGCAGTGGCCTTATGCCTGGTGTCCATTAGCACACACACATTTGTTATCTCAGCTCCTCCTAAACCACAGGGAGGATTGCCATAAACTTTACAAACACATTCATACCAAGGTTTAGTTAGTCCCAAATGAAAATGGTGCCCCTCAGACATCTATTATGGCTACCACAGCAGCCATCTTGGAAATATTGTTATCACTACTGCTTCTAAACATATGGCCATATTGACATGGGATTTTCACTAAAAGACTTCTTATGATGTCTAGTTGGTTTAATTGAAAATGGTGCCAATCCAGCATCCAATATGGCCACCATGGCGGACATTATTTCAAATCTTGTTATCACTATTTCTTCTGAATGAATGGTCATATTAACATGAAGTTTTCACTAAAGACTTCAGAGTCTTATGATATCTAGTTGGTCCTAAATGAAATTGTTGCTGATCCAACATCCAGTAAGCCTGCCATGGCAGCCAGCTTGAAAAATCTTCTTATTGCTACTTCTCCTGAACAGATGGTCATGGCAACATTTGATTTTTACTGAAAGACTTCTCATGATGTCTATCACTGAAAGACTTCTTATGATGTCTTGTTGGTCCTAAATGAAAATGGTGCCCATCAGACATCCAATATGGCCAGCATGGCATATTTTCCTATTCAAAGAATTCAACGTATGCATTTATCTTTCATACATTCTGGTGGAAGAGTGTTTAATTATTAGACTTCTTCCAGCTTTTCTTCTGTCGTTTTTTCCTGTAGTATGTTTTGCTCATATATACAGTAAGGAGATAGCTTGCTCAGCTACTTGTATATTGCAACTGGAGTCGGATGTCTTGGAAGTAACAGACCTTGGCCAAATATAGAAAGTGTCAACCAAGTGATAGGTCACCTTTGTTCAAAGACTTGTGATGCTTTTTAGTTGAAACACCGTTTCCATCAAGTATTTATTATATCAAATGTTCACGAGTTTTCATCCTCATTTCTATGAAAAAGTGACTGTAGTGTTGGTACATTACCTATTCTTTGATTAAAAAGAGTAACTTAGTAATTAAAAAGTGCCTGTTAACATTTTCATCCCAAATTTGGATGGATAATTAGTGAAGATCTGGACAGCCATCATCTACATGTAGTGGACACTTAATCCCTTGCTCCCTGTACCCAAGTCAACAGTATTGATTACAATACATGTACTGTGCATTGTGACTATCTGTTGTTGTTTATTTTTCTCAGACCACAATGCATTTTGTGCATATCGATTTATGCAAACTTTTCATAGTCCAATAAATCAGCCCCCATATATATATTGGGGTAACCATCAACATACAAATTCAGGTTTTATGGCTGATTTATGAAACTAAACTTTCACATACTATTATAATACTTTAAATAGCTGGTTTTTAGCTCTATTGGTCATAGACCAGAAGAGCTTATGGGATGATCTGTTGTTTGTCATCCGTTCGTTAGCACAAATTTGTTATTGCTAATCCTACTAATCTACTTGGAGGATTGCCATGAAACTTTACACACACATTCATCCCATGGTCTAGTTGAAAATGGTGGTACTCCACCACAGTGGCCATCTTGAAAATCTTGTTATTGCTACTGCCTCCTGAATGGAAAGTCATTTTGTGGTTTTCACCGGAAGACTTCTTATGATGTCTAGTTGGTCCTAAATGAAAATGGTGCCAATCTAATGTCTAATATGGCCACCACAATGGCCATCTTTAAAGTCTTGTCGTGGCTACTCCTCCTCAACGGATGGTCATATCAACATGGGGTTTTCACTGAAAGACTTCTTATGATGTCTGATTGGTCCGAAATGAAAAAGTTGCCAATCTGATGTCTAATACGGCCACCACAGCAGCCATCTTGAAAATCATGTTATTGCTACTTCTTCTGAATGGAAAGTCATATTGACATGTGGTTTTCACCAGAAGACTTCCTATGATGTCTAGTTGGTTCTAAGTGAAAATGATGCTGATCTAATGTCCAATATGGCCAACACTGTGGCCATCTTGAAATTATTGTTATCATTACTCCTTCTGAATGGATGGTCATATCAACATGGGGATTTTACTAAACAACTTCTTATGATGTCTACTTGGTCCTAGATGAAAATGGTGCCATTCAGTATGCCTGTCACAGTGGCCATCTTGAAAGTCTTGTATCACTATTTCTCCTAAAAGAATGGTCATATCAGCATGGGGTTTCACTGAAAGACTTGTTATGATGTCTAGTTGGTCGTAAATTAATATGGCTGCTACAATAGCCATCTTGAAAATCTTGGTATCACTACTTCTCCTACATGGCTGGTCATATTGACATTGTGCTTTCATCAAAAGACTTCTTATGATATCTAGTTGGCACTAAATAGAAATGGTGCCAATCTGATATCGAATATGGCCATCATGGCACCCATCCTGAAAATCTTGTTATCATTACTCCCCCGCAACATAAAGTCATATCAGCATGGGGTTTCCACCAGAAGGCTTCTTATGATGCCTTGTTGGTCCTAATGAAAATGGTGCCAAGCAGGCATCCAATATGTCCACCACAGCAGCTAATTTGAAAATCTTGTTATCAGTGAAGAATATCAGAGATGGTTTCAACACTCGGCAGTTAAACGAGGCCCCTGGTAGCTGAGTAGTCTAAGGTACTTGCCTTTACAGATCACGCACACATCTCACTTCTGTCCATGTGAATTCAAGTCTTGGCTTGACCAACGTGGGTAGCTCACGTGATTTTTTGGAACCCCACGCATCACGGTGGGACTGGAGAGTGAGTGGAGAGGATTAAGAAAAACCCCTCCACCATCACTCCATGTGTCCTGACGGAGTTGTCATGGCATCTCGTGGAGAATAGCCCTGCACACCACACTTTCTCGCGGAGTCACATCTGATCACCACCGCAGAGTGGACGTGGTCTTGTTAATATGGGTTTACTGTTTATCACCCTTGGAAGCAGAGGTTGAGAGAGAGACGGGGGGTTGGGCACTGATTTATCTACATCGTCATCCCTCTAGGGAGCAATTTGCTAACTTTTTGATACTGAAAAAAACGTAGTAATTCAGTTTATTATAAATATTTCCTTGTTCAAACGAAGATTATGCATGATACATAGTGCCAAATCATATTTTAGATGATGATAACGTAATAACAATGCCTCACAAACTGTATTAATACTACATTTTGCGCAATGAATATAATTTTTTTTTCTTCAATACTATGTGATCGGAATCTAAACATGCATTCATATCCTTATTTCTTTTTCAGTAAACGCAATACAAAATTTTAATGATCATATGAAAGTCAGTGATATTGTACTACCTGCAATGAAAAGAACGATAAACATCGAACAAAGTTGCAGTCATACCTGACTGAAGTGAAACAAAATCACACACGTTCCGATGGTTGCTCCATGCATGCATACTCATTCACATATTGTACTATTTTTTCTGACATCCAATCACTTAAATAAAGCATTATTAAGATTTCACATCGTTATTTTATTTTAAACTGTACTATTTTGCATTAATTACCAAAGTAGCAGGTTTTTTTAAAATCACAAATGGTTGCAAAAGGTCATCCTAGATACATGTAGTTGACACGTACAAGTAACCTAGCACAAGAGAAGCAATCAACACTGCTTGTTTTCTTTGATATTGACCTGTTAATTTCATGTGCTAACTGTTAACCTAAAAGTACAACAGCAGCGCTGCTGCGGATTTGTTTTCTTTGCCATTGATTTGACAAACTTGCACATCAGATGAAATTAATGTTTAACTTTTTCTTTTCTGTTCGTTTTCCTATTGCATAATATGCATAATACAGTAAAATAAAATGAATAATTTTAGATCATTAACTCTTCTTAGTAAAGTTCCCCTCCCCCCCTCTCTCTCTCTCTCTATCTCTCTCTCTCTCTCTCATAAAATATGGAATCCAAATCACTACTGCACAAGTTATCGTAAACTGAAATCTGGAAAGTTTGGAAGTGGTAAGAAAAGTAATACTGTAATAGACATTATAGCGTAATACAGGGGGGAAAAAAGAAACAAATTTTTCCCATCTGTGGTTGCAAACTCACGACCTCATGCTCCAATATCAAATGTGTCCATTTGGCCACAGTAACTGTAGCTGTAAAGCAATATACCATATACAGAAACATGCCAAACACTATTCAAAGAAATTAGTTTATTTCTTGTCTCAATAAGCAACCACTCCAAAGTCAGAAACAAGCTGCATACATTAATATCTGCGTCAAAATAATTATAAGAAATAGATCAATATTATGATTGAGTTACTGACATATCATTGTTTTGTCTGTATTGTTTTCTGTATTGTTGTATGTGAATACTGTACGTCTATATACTTCTATATCTATATCACCAAGTTTACTTTTTCCTTTTTCTGTTCATTTCCTATCGCATACTATGCAAAATACAGAAAAATGATCAATAAAAGACCCCTCCCCACCTCTCTCTCTCTCTCTCTCTCTCTCATAAAATATGGAATCCAAAGCACTACTGTGCAAGTCATTGTAATCTATTACTATTAGAAACCTTTTTTGTTTGTACATACTTCAGTAAGAGTTTAAGTATTCCATGATTGGCTAGCTTTCTTCAATTAGTGGCCAAAAAGATGTTCCTGCCAAGTTTTTTGTGATTCTGCTTATGTTTTGAAGAGTTTTTCACTAATGCGAGTTTCAAAAATAATGCTAAAATGCTTATTCATGTTTACCAAAATTTTTCTTTTTCGCTGCTTGACATGTCAACATTTTTAGTCAATCGTCAGAATTAAAATATTAAAATCTGACTGATTATAAATCTCAACGTACACAAACTGAAATCTGGAAACGTTCAGTAGTGGTAAAAAAGTAATACATGTAACATGCTAGACATTATAGCGTTATGAAGCAAAAAAGAAAGAAATGTTCATACCACTGCACAGGAACTCCCGAGCACGTGATCTAAAGTCATGTGTGTGTTCATGGGCATCCGCAGGAATTTTCTGGGTGGTGGGTAGCCAAAGTAAAAGGGATATATTTATTATTTTTTTTAAATCGGGGTGGGGATGAGGCAACATGTCCCCCCCTGCAGACACCCAAGTGTGTGTGTGTGTGAGTCGCACATTTTATTCACTGGGCCACAGTAACTCGTACTCTCTAGCTGTAAAGCAATATACCACATACAGAAACACGCTCAATAACCAAAGGCTCTAACAGTCACAAACAGGAAACTGCATTCTCTAATATCTGCGTAAAAATAGTTAAAAGAGTATATTTTATTTTTATATTTTTGCCGTAGAAAAATGAGCAAATAATAGGATACACGTGGAGACAATACATCCATGCAAAATGATCTAAATTTGTTGGAAATTAAAATCTCTGAACATATCAGATTTTAGAATTTTCCATATTATTTTTCATTTCAGTAATAAGCCGAGTTCAAATTAATTACTAAAAATTATCAAACTTCCATTGTTAATGGCGGGACCATAATTGCGGCTGTAAAGTACAACGCGGCAAGTCAGATGGCTTAATGTGATAAAAACACACTGCAATATACCATATACAGAAAACACACTGTTCCCAAGCTGAAACTTACATCATCCTTTGATGCAAACCCTTGTTAATATTTTACAACAGTGTTCACAATGGTCACTGCCTTGATTTCTGTAGAAAATCCGCTGAAGTCAAGTCTTTATTAGGGAGATACAATTGAATTTTCCAAAGGGGGGGGGGGGGTAAATGCATGAAAACAATTGTCTTTCTCTGATTTTTGTAGTATAAAAAGACGTTAATCTGTTCCATATTTCACTTAAAATAAATAAATATTGTGATGAAAGAACAAAAAATATCCCGGTCGAAAAAAAAACAAAACATATAAACCCCATATATTAAATGGTCAGTCCCTTACAGTACACATGCAGTATAATATTCAGCCTCATGATAATGCTATTACTGCTTAAAGATTAAGCATGCGGTTTGCATTTCAGTGTAAATTCAGTGTTTTAGGTTTGGGAGGGGTAGGGTAAGCAGAAGCGGATGTCAATTTGGATATTAATTGTCCATATCTAAGAGAATTACTTTCCTTTGGAACAAAATGATAAATTTATTCTGCTTGAGAAGCTCAGTAATGTGTGCTTCTCGTCAAGTCAGTGCATAAGTTTGTTCATATTTCTTTGAAATAAATTAAAATCATAAACTTATTGCAAAAGAAGTCGATCAACCTTTTATAAGCAGTAATGTGTACTGAATATACAAGCTTTTTGAAATAATTTTTTATTGTCCAAATATGATCGAAATAAAGACGACTGATCTTCCAATGGTATCCGGTTGTAAATCACTCTTGACATCTCAGTCTTTCCATAGGTGGTCTTCATTCATTGGCTGTTCAAAAGTCGATCAGTAATGTCGACTAGCCCCACCACAGTGGAATTGACATCAGCGTGCTTGCCGAAACACAGTGGTGATTTGTAGATATTTATGCCAATTTATGCCTCCACCACAGAGTGTTATTGTGGAGCTACAGTGGAGGGGATTAAGTCCCCCACCACGATGCGTGGGGTTCCAAAAAATCCCGTGAGCTGTACTGTATGTGAGAAAGCTTGCCAGTAGCTTCTCTTGGGTCAGTGGTTCTTCCCAGGTTCTTCCTCCACCAGATGCTGAAAAATGGCATTAAACCCCACAAAACCACAGACCTCAGCAGTTAAAAGGAAGAAATAGTCTTATCTTGAATTCCTGAAAATTCTTGTCAGTCAGTAGAGCATGAGTCCCTTCAAGGGACTCTTGTTTTTGTTTTGACTGTCAATAATTACAATCCACCTATCCAACAAAAATAAGCAGTGCTTGAAAGCTAAATTTGATTTTTTGCATTATAATCAATTTGTAGGAAGAGCTTACTGCAGTCTTGGTTCCCAAACTATTATTATGCAGTAAACAGTGATAGAAATTGTTGAATAGGTCAAATTTGATAAACTAAAGTAAATTCTAAGTAAAATTAGTGTTCTATTAATCTTTTCTGATGAATGCATTTTATGCAGTCATCAGCATCCTCCTTACCCCCACCCCCAAGAAAAAGGGGGTCTATAAGTATGACAATTTAACTGGAGTATTTACCCCAACAATGAATTTTTAAGTGATATTGTGGCTGTATTCAAATTACTAAAATAACAATGGAGAGATTAGCAAATGTAAAGTTACACTGACAGATTGACGTGAGTACTGTGAATACAAGCAAGATAAGGCATGTTTACACATCATTTCACATGACATGTCTTTACCTAAACAATGCCTTTCTTTGGAAATAGATGCTTCATTTGTATGATCAGTATGCTTGAGGAACAAATGTTTGGTTGTCGAACACTTTGCCATTGACCGCAGAAAGCAAGTGACAGTTTAATACATGACTTTTATACAGGAAATTTAAGGAGGGGGGGAAATGGGTATGGCCATTGAGGGCAGGTGGCCACTATATAAAGGTGAACATTAAGGCAGGTTTGACTGTATGTGTTTGATAATAAGACCACCCCTTATTTTTGACTTGTCCATGGTCTTATCATGGGAGAAATAATGTATGAATACCAGTAGGTCTAATACTGATAGGACTGATTGAATCATGGATATAACAATTTATGTACCCTAACAATAAGATGTACTTTTGGCTTGCTTTTCCTTTTTATAGATTCCTGTAATGACAGACTACTCCATGAAAGACAGAACCTACAGATATTTCAAAGGAGAGCCACTCTTTCCATTTGGATATGGACTGTCCTACACAACATTCCAGTATTCCAATCTGACCTTCATGTCACAGATTAAGGCTGGAGACCCACTAACTGTTCAGGGGCATATTACAAACACAGGACCATATGATGGGGAGGAGGTATCCATGTTAAATTTAATCAGCTACTTCAGTTTATAGAAAAGTGTTAACAATTTACATGAGCACATGTGATGTCATGCTGTTGTTTTTGAGGTGGAGTAAGCTTGAGTACCTAGAGAGGCAAAGACATCATGGATAACCATTAATATATGGCATGACATATGCAAGCATAAGGGATGAATCCAGGACCATATATGTGCAACTTGATTGGCTTAACCCCACTTTATTATTCAGAAATGAAAGTAGAAAGAACAAGTGTGCATAAGGGCAACATGTCTCGCCTGATAATTAAACTACGATATATGCAGTATGATGGGTAATCATAAGGGTCATGATGATCAATCAAAATAATTGAAGATTGGGCTGATAAGTCAAATAACCAAACATTCAATTATGAGATGCTTTAATCAAATATAAACTATTATAGTTTTCTTTATTTTAACTGTTCAACTATTTAGGACAAAATATTCCAGGAAAAGTAAAATATGTCAATAGCAGCTTGTAGTTAATGTAGCCTTCCATCGTTTAGTGCAACCCAAGTACTAAAAAAACATGACTGATAATAAATGTGCCAGTAAACTGTTAAGCTTTATGTGATACAAGCATCGTACCAAGTATGCAAAAATGACATTGTCCTTTAAAAATATAGAAAATATCTCCAGTCTATTAAAATCTATGTTTCATCAGTTATGATAAACCAATCATTGGTCTATACATTTTAAGTGATTCTGAACACAAGCAATCACTGACTCTTGCATGTGCCGGAACTAAGAATTGGGCCTTCGACCACAAAGGTTGACACTGATGATGTTACTGTTGTACTACACTGGTCCTTTAAATGAAGTATACTTTTTATTTTGTATTTCAGGTGGTGCAGGTGTACATAAAATGGCTGGACACAAAAGAAGAAATGCCCCAGCTACAGCTGGTTTGGTTCGACAGGTTTTCAGTGTCCAAAGGAGCCACAATTAATTTCCAGTTTGTTATCTCCCCTGACAGCATGGCTGTATGGACAGATGCTAATGGATTTGTTATAGAACCAGGTTAGTCACACAAAGTCATTGAGTCACATTAAGTCACTTGGGAATGGGAAGGGGGTGGAGGGGAGGGGAGTGGGGAGACATCCAGTCCATGTAGGTGGTAGGGTTTGGCAGGTATTCTGTTTCCAAAGAAGCCACAGTTAACTTCCTGTTTGTAATCTCCCCAAATGAATGGCTGTATGTACTGACTCTCATGAATTTGTTGCAGAACCAGGTTAATTTTGAAGTGTCATTGTAGTCACAAAGGTGGGCATGCCTGTCCTTGTAGGTGAAAGGTACAGTGGTCTTCCTCTTAAAAGACCACCCCTTCTGTGATGCTAATGTGGCCTTTCACTAATGGTGGCTTCTGGTAAGAGTTATAAAATAGTACTAATATGCTATTTTGCACCATGCAATATGACATTATAAAAGGGGGTGGAATTCTTTAGAGGGGCCTCTCAAGAGAGGACCACTGCATTAGGCTGATTTGTCTTTTTTTTAAAATTGTATGGTCATTTTTATTTGTATGTTGGCTGAAAGCCAGAACATGATTAAAATAGGACTATCTCTGCAAACACTCCATGGATTGAAATAGGACTACCTTTGCAAAAACTCCATGGATTGAAACAGGACTACCTTTGCAAAAACTCCATGGATTGAAATAGGACTACCTCTGCAAAAACTTCATGGACTGAACCAGGACTACCTCTACAAAAACTCAATGGATTGAAATAGGACTATCTCTGCAAAAACTCCATGGATTGAAATAGGACTACCTCTGCAAAAACTCCATGGATTGAAATAGGACTACAAAAAATCCATGGATTGAATTAGGACTACCTCTGCAAAAACTCTAAATAGGACTACTTCTGCAAAAATTCCATGGAATGAAATAGGACTACCTCTGCAAAAACTCCATGGATTAAAATAGGACTACCTCTGCAAAAACTCCAATGATTGAAATAGGACTAAATCTACAAAAACTCCATGGATTGAAATAGGACTACCTCTTCAAAAACTTTATGGATTGAAATAGGACTACCTCTGCAAAACTCCAATGATTGAAATGAAATAGGACTACCTCTACAAAAACTCCAATGATTGAAATAGAACTACCTCTACAAAAACTCCATGGATTGAAATAGGACTACCTCTACAAAAACTCCAATGATTGAAATAGGATTACCTCTACAAAAACTCCATGGATTGAAATAGGACTACCGCTACAAAAACTCCATGGATTGAAATAGGACTACCTCTGCAAAAACTCCAATGATTGAAATAGGACTAAATCTACAAAAACTCCATGGATTGAAATAGGACTAAATCTACAAAAACTCCAATGATTGAAATAGGACTACCTCTGCAAAAACTCCAATGATTGAAATAGGACTACCTCTGCAAAAACTCCAATGATTGAAATAGGACTACCTCTGCAAACATTCCATGGATTGAAATAGGACTACCTCTGCAAAAACTCCAATGATTGAAATAGGACTACCTCTGTAAAAACTCCAATGCTTGAAATAGGACTACCTCTCCAAAACTCCAATGATTGAAATAGGACTACCTCTGCAAAAACTCCAATGATTGAAATAGGACTACCTCTGCAAAAAACTCCAATGATTGAAATAGGACTACCTCTGCAAAAACTCCAATGATTGAAATAGGACTACCTCTGCAAACATTCCATGGATTGAAATAGGACTACCTCTGCAAAAACTCCAATGATTGAAATAGGACTACCTCTGTAAAAACTCCAATGCTTGAAATAGGACTACCTCTGCAAAAACTCCAATGATTGAAATAGGACTACCTCTGCAAAAACTCCAATGATTGAAATAGGACTACCTCTGCAAAAACTCCAATGATTGAAATAGGACTACCTCTACAAAAACTCCGATGATTGAAATAGGACTACCTCTGCAAAAACTCCAATGATTGAAATAGGACTACCTCTACAAAAATTCCATGGAATGAAATAGGACTACCTCTACAAAAACTCCATGGATTGAAATAGGACTACCTCTGCAAAAACTCCAATGATTGAAATAGGACTACCTCTACAAAAATTCCATGGAATGAAATAGGACTACCTTTACAAAAACTCCAATGATTGAAATAGGACTACCTCTGCAAAAACTCCAATGATTGAAATAGGACTACCTCTACAAAAACTCCATGGATTGAAAAAGGACTACCTCTACAAAAACTCCAATGATTGAAATAGGACTACCTCTGCAAACATTCCATGGACTGAAATAGAACTACAATAACTCCATGGATTGAATAGGACTACAAAACTCCATGTTAATCAGCTTATTCCCTCCCCAAATGTTTAATTCAAAGACTTGAATTTAAGTAGTTATATTTGAATAGAATAAACTTCACTGTATGGGTAAACATTTGGAAGCAAATATATTTATTTTTACAATGACTGAGTAATGACACCAAAAATGAACTCAGTAGTATGTATGCTACAACATTTTGATACACATATAGCAAATATCCCATAATAAGTTCATGCCTGATCATAGGATCATAATTCTACTTATTCATACCTGTTGACAATTTCTGTATAAGAAAGCCTTGTTTCAGTAACAACATTTTGATACACATATAGCAAATATCCCATAATAAGTTCATGCCTGATCATAGGATCATAATTCCACTCATTCATACCTGTTGACAATTTCTGTGTAAGAAAGCCTTGTTTCAGTAACAATATTTTGATACACATATAGCAAATATCCCATAATAAGTTCATGCCTGATCATAGGATCATAATTCCACTCATTCATACCTGTTGACAATTTCTGTATAAGAAGGCCTTGTTTTAGTAATAAACTCTTCCACCACTTTTTAAAAAAGTTAGAGGCCCTGGTCTTATCATAGAATAAAGTCTGTATCTCACAAAGCTTTATTTAACTTAGAATCTTATCTTTTTACAGGAAAGATGAAACTATATGTAGGAGGTCAACAACCAGATCAACAGAGGAAGGTTCCATCCATTGTGTTAGAAGGAGAGTTCCAGATAACTGGGACAAGGATTCTAGGGAGATTTTAAAAGAAATTACTCATAGATTATCCATCACATACATTTTAATGTATTTGATTTCGGATAACATTATTTTGATTCAATTAATTAAGATACATTTTTAATGACATTTTGAATATCTTTATTGATTCACCTTGCTGTTAAGATTATTAGCCCTTTCTTGAGAACCTCACTTATCTTAATTGTGGTATGATTGTTGCTTGTGATAATATTTGCCTATTATGCTCTTTATGTGTAGTTGTCTGTCATATCAACCAATTGGAATGTATACAGTAAGTCGCCATACACTTCTTTGGTAATGGACATTTTTTTGACAAGATTGCAGACATTATGAATTCTCTTGAATTAGACTGAATCATACAACAAATTATTCAGTATTTCCAATAATTTTTTCTTCAGTAAACTTATGCTACAAATTTGAATATATATGACAGTTATCAATGTTTGATTGCATGTGATAATACTTTACATAACTTCTCATAATAGAGGCATATGGGAATTTGATCTTTACGGATTGTATGGTCCATATATTCAATGGCCACCAAAAAATGGTTTATGTTTTCATGCATTTAACAGCTGATATGTATGTATGTACATCAAATATATATGTGTTTTATACATGTATTACTATAATGCAGTTGATACTGTCTGTACTCGTTTATAAGTCGGGTCCAACTGTAAACTGCATAGACCCAGATCTACCATCACATAATATGCAGGCAGATATGTGTCTGTGCAGTTTGTTAGGAGCAATCAGTAGTACAAGTAGCATAGACCCTGATCTTCTGGTACATTGTGTGATGGCAGATCAGGCTCCATGTACTTTGCAGTTGGATCCGACTTATAAATGAGTATATGCAGTACATCATTGAGACAATTAAGCACAACACTTATTGTAAGTTTTGCAGGAAGCATTTGTACTTTTTGAACTGTTATAAGGAATACCATTTTTACAGTGGGATGTATTTATAAAAATAATTTCATGTTTATTATATATTATCTTCGATGAAAAAAACAAGTTTGTCGTAAAAAATATATTTCTTTGGATTTATGTGGTGTTGATTTTATGGTCATGGAAGATCTTGTAGACCCTTTGAATTTCCAGTATAAATGAAATAAAAATATTTTCAAGTAAGTAAATATCTCAGAAATTCTATTGTGATAAGAATGGCAATTTGAGTATATTTATTTTTGTGTATCACATTCAGTTCTTCATGTCTTTCGTGGTTGTTTTTCCTGACTTAATTTCTCCTTACAATCCAGGTCTTTCATTTTTCAGCAGAGTGTTGAAAATTCTCATTTATTTATCTCTAGGTTTGTACACATTTTGTACATTGACAGGTTTGTCAACATTATATACATCAACAGATATATGAACATATTGTACATCCTGTACATACAGGTTTGTGAACATTCTGTACATCTACAGGTTTATGAACATTCTGTACATCTACAGATTTGTGAACATTCTGTACATCTACAGATTTGTGAGAATTCTGTACATCAACAGGTTTGTGAACATTCTTTACATCAACAGGTTTGTGAACATTCTGTACATCAACAGGTTTGTGAACATTCTTTACATCAACAGGTTTGTGAACATTCTGACATCTACAGGTTTGTGAACATTCTGTACATCAGCAGGTTTGTGAACATTCTGTACATCAACAGGTTTGTGAGCATTCTGTGGATCTACAGGTTTGTGAGCATTCTGTACATCAACAGGTTTGTGAACATTCTGTACATCAACAAGTTTGAATGTTCTGTACATCAACAGGCTTGTGAACATCCTGGTCATCAACATGTTTGTGAACATTCTGTACATCTACAGGTTTGTGAGCATTCTGTACATCAACAGGTTTGTGAACATTCTGTACATCTACAGGTTTGTGAACATTCTCTACATCTGCATGACTGTAAATATTCTGTACATCTACATTACTATTCATATGTGATCATGAGACTCAAGTTATTTTTCAGCTCATATAATGTCATTGACAGTTTTGTAACTTTGGCATTTCATCATGATTATCATTACACCATTGAAGGAACAATCACAGTCTCTTGGTCAAGACTATAGTCATTGTCAGGCACAAGGAATAAAGTTTTCTATGTCGCTGCTGTATTCTATGAAAGGGATACATAGTGTTCCCAATGACTGTCTGCTGCTCCTCTCTATGTCATGAATTTCAAATCTACTCAATAACTTTGAAGGATATCATGAACTGAAACCAAATTTGGTATGATGTATATGAACAAAACCTTGGTCAAGTTCAGTTTTCATCTTTTTCCATCACAATTTGGACTTTTTTCTTTCATTGCAAAATTTAGTTCCTAATCATTAACTTTTCAAGGCTTCATCAATTTAAACCAAATTCATTATAGCATTTAATATCAAGAAGACCAAGGTCAAATTCTATTTTCACTATTCATTGTCAAAATATTACTGTCAGAGTTATGGCCCTCTGTTTGGCTTAGAGCTTCTCCCTTGCACATTGAACCAAGCATCTGTGTCATAAATACACATTTCTTGTTCCTTCTTCTCATATTCAGGTATTGAAAGATTAATTCCTCGTGTTCTTTCCCTTTTGGGATTTGTGCATGATATGTTAATCTGTTGCTTCTGCTATACACACTTTATAATAACAAAGGATAAACTTTTTTCAAATAGAATTACTTTAAAATATTGTTAAAACTAGTCTGATACTGTTTGAAGTTTCTAATGATACTTAAGATATTTTCACCATCAAGTTGTCTACATGGTTTTTAAAACCTTGAAAAGTCCATAAATTGGAGGGGTTGCCTTGAAAACTCATTAAATTTAGAAAAAGTTAGTTTTATCTTTGGAAAGGCCCAGAAATTGTTTACAAACTCCTTCAACTTTGCCCAAAACTCCTTGAACTTTTCTGAGTGAATACAAAAATTAAAACTGAATACATGATATCAATTTTTAAATTGAATTTTGTTTTATTTATATATTTTACAAAAATAAAGAATTACATGAAATAAATTGGATAAAATTGGGTGGATAAAATAACATATGGCACAGGTCAGGAATTTTTTTAGGGTTCTTCATGGACTGAAAATGGGTCCCTGTCCTGATGAAGATTTCAAAATCATGCAAAATTCTCAATTTTAGGAATTTCCTCATGAAATGTTCTTCACAATTGGTCTAATTCTTTACCAGAATGATGGGCTCAGGCCCCATTCCCACTTGTCCAAGAAAAATCCCTGCTGGTAGTTTATCAGATGGAGTAGTGTCCCTTTGCCGTAACTGCATGCTAGTTCATTTAGTCTGGTTCCCTGTTTTAGTGCCCTATCTGTTACACACTCTGCTACACATGTAGCATAGTGCATAGCTTGAGAGCACACAAAGCAGGGAACCAGACTAGAGCTAGTTATGTGCTTTTTTCCTCTACTTTGGTACCTATGTATATGCAGTGACAAACAAAGTAAGATGTAGAGGTAATTCAATTTATATAAGAAAAAAACATTTCTTGAAAACTTTTGGAAGTCCATGAAAAGTCCTTGAACAAAAATTCTCTGGGGATGTATGAACCATTAATTAAGTTCACTTCATCTAATTTCATTAAGAAAATGTTGTTTTTATAATATTGGAAATTTCGATATTGTTATCAAAAGATGCTGAATTGTAGCTATTGTTTTTTGGGTTGTGTCAGACGATAATATAAATCATTTATGTCTTTATTCTTCTTATGTAATAGTTTGTAGTAAGTTGTGGAAGTTTGGGTGAGTACAAAGACATTTGGGGTTAATTCCATCTTGACAGTAAACATTATTTGTGAATGTTTTAGGCATGCCTGAAAGAGTGCATATTAGAAATCATCTCCAGCTTAAATAAGATATTGTTCACAAGCCAGATACAGATAAGGATTGTGCAATACTATATTACATTTTGACAGTTTTTGAAATACAGTAGAATCTCATTGACTGAAGCACCTTTCTATCAAACACCAGGGATTTCTCAAACTGGTGTTTAAGACCCAGCAGAGTGTTTATAATTATATTAACTTCGTTTACTTCTTGTCACTCAAACTGATTGACTTTGTCCCATAGAGGGTCAAGCTATCAAGGTTCTGCTTTGCTTGTTTTGTAAATTGACCTTATCTGGAGGACACTAATTTAAGATGTTGTATATTAACTTCAAATTTTATTGGATAAAATATATTTCTATAAAGAAATGCAGCTTTCAACTTTTTTGTTTTATGAAAAGCAAGTTGTCTTTATTTATGGCACATACAATTGATAAAGTCGTGCTTGTTGTTAGCCTCTTTGATGCTCTAGTATTGAGTTTTTGATGAGGATAAAAAAAATGACAGCTAAGGCCTTACAGTACTTAACCATAAGTAAAATCAGTCAGTATGCAAGTTACAAATCTGCATAGTACAAATGAGATGCTTTATTCAGCGGTTCTCTGAAATGCACTATCCAGTGTAATGCTGTATACAGATGGATTCCAAATTTGTCTTCACTAATTTGGAAAAGAATTTGTGAGAAAAGGAGCTATTATTTTGATGTAAATGGTAAGCCTAACCTATTCCTATGTATTTCATTAAACAAACAGATATTTCTTGATCCTATAACCTCACAGCATTTACATGTGCACTACCTGTTTACTGTATATGAAAAGCTATTCAAACCTTCCAACTGATTGGTTTCACTTCTTATAGTTTCTAGTTGATTATTGGTTCCATTAAATGACTTCACACAGTATGACAAAGTAATGAACTCTGATCAAGCATATGACACCCATATCCATAGTCTCCTGGTTGATTAATGGTTCCACTAAACAATTTTGAGCAAAATGACATGGTAGTGAACTGTAATCAAGCAAATGATACCCATATTCATTGATAAAATCCAACAAATGCAGTGAAAAGAATAACATAGTGATGAAGCTTTGACTTAAGTTATAAAGTCACATTAATGACGTCTTTTGCAATGATTATGATCACCTGATAAATACATCTTAGATTCAGGTCAAACAACATTTAATGCTCCTCAAAGATACATGTACAAAATATTAGTGGCATTTAATCACCATGGCTACCATATGCACAAAAGAGAATGAAAGGAAATAAACTTGATTATCAAGTAAACAGAATCAAGACTTTACACATGGAGGCGCATTTTTTACTTACACTATCGAGATGGCTACCAAAAGAATAGAAAGCATCACATACAATTTGTTTTCTGTCCGTTATCATAAACTTTCAAAATGGATGGAACTTATTTAATTTTATTCAAATCATCAGTGCATTGTCATAATCAATCTGTATCTATTTTATGATCATGGATCAATTATAACCAAATCTGGATAAGAGGTGGGGGGGAGACAAAAACACTGCCAAACATGGAGTTAACACGTTTAATTATTGAATAACTCTGTTTCAAAGTCTTTTATAAATTATGTATTGGCTCAATTGCTCCTGATGACAGCAATATAAAGAGTTCCAAGTATATTAATATATCTCCCTATTTTGGAAAAAATATCTCTCTTTCATGAGCATTATGATGTATGTATGCAAACCTCACATACTGTTTTTGTCCAGGCCATCTTAGCAGAGGCTTGTCATAGTGATCACTTTGGTGTATGTGTGCATGTCCTGTCCATACATCTGTCCACATCCTAGATTACCCTCAATGTTAAAGTTTTGTATGTGGTCTGTTTTTCATATACAGTTGACAACAGATTTATGTTACTTGGCATGTGAAAGTGGAATTAGAGCCTATTTCACATAGAGCCTATAAAGAAACATGACCTAGATGTAGCATAACAAATTAAATGTGTATACAATGTATAAAATGGCTTGTATCATTTATGGAATCTCAGAATTTAAACACAATTGTTATGGCTGCATCCTCCGTTCTCAAAGTGATTGACGAAAAGTCAGATCCTCAAAGTTGGGAGGCACTGTATCTTCGCCATCCCTTTAACATGTTGATTGCTGGACCAAGTGGTTCAGGCAAAACCGATTTTGTCAAATGTGTGATTGAACACAAATCAAAAGTGTATGATTGTCCTCTACAATGTATCGTGTGGTGTAACTAACAGTGGCAATCGGCTTACATCTTACTCCAAGAAAGTCAATGAGAATCCATTTTGTTTGTAGAAGGAATTCCTTGCGAAGACAATGGGATCATGTCTGACTTAAGTCAAACACATCTTATCATCTTCGATGATATGTTAGGAGAAGACGAAGAAGAAATTAAACTTTGGTTTGCATGATAAGGACATCATCATATTGCCAGTATTATTAACATTCCTCTAAATTTATTTCAACAAAGTAAAGCGCATCGCACCATCAGTCTCAATACACATTGTGTAGTGTTGTTGAAAAGTCCAAGAGACAAATATTAAGTTCAAGTTAAGAACACCTTGGCTAAATGATGCGTAAGACATTGCAACTCAATTAGCACGTGCATACTTATTCATCGATTTAAAACCTACCACTCATGATTATTTGAGATTTCGTACAAATTTGTTTCACAACTCGTGCCAAGAGGTAGGTCCTGTCATTTATACGTCACCTTACTCATTGTCATCTGTCTAAAACAATTAATATACAAACATCATTCACTTCTTTTCTTTATAACAGTATTCAACATGAATTCCTTTCAATCTCATCCTCCTGCCAAATTGATTTATGCGCTGTATGCCATCAGTCGCAAAAAAAATGAACAAGTACATTCAAATTTGTTCTAAGCTAGTCTCAAAGAAGTGTTACGATGGTCAATTACTTCAAGGCATCATTCACATACCACATCATTCAAAATGGTTTTTTGAAAACATAAAGTTGCTTTGTTACAACTAACTGATTCAAGAGTCGATACTCAAAGCAAAAAACAAGTCATTCCAGGTGGAAGTGGGTCTTTAGGAGGTATTTTCATTCACTTTTAAAATGGGATCCTAATGCTGAAGCTAAAAAAAGCCAAATCACCTAAATGACAGAAGACCCAAAAGAAGAGAGGTGGTGCAGCAAGTTCACACTCTAAGAAGAAGAAGAAAAGCCCCAAGAAGAAAAATCTCCTGCAAGAAAAAGAGGTACTGCTGCTAGAATGCACGCATACTCAAGAAACCTCGCTCACTGACGGTTTCTCCTGCCACTTCTACTTCTCCTTCATTCATGATGATCCCCACCAAACCTGGTTTAAGACCAGTGTTTCCTAATTTGATTTTAAAAAATGGAAACCCATTATAAAGGAACTTCTACCTCTCTGGTGACGCCGCCTTCTACTACTTTAGCTGTTGCAGCCAAACATGTGGCCTCTACTAAGACAAAAGTACAAGACATAACAGGCATGTTACACAGTTTACTGCATTTGTCCAAACAAGAACTGGCAAGATTTAGTCCGTTAAAAATACCTTATCGTTTATTGGTGCCCATAGTTAAGTTCGTAAGACGTCCTGACAATCAGTGGAGACGAATTCCAGTATAAAAAAGGAAGAAGTGCTGGATACAATTCACTTCAGTTTTTTCCTCTTGAAACAAAGAACAAAGATGTCACAAAGTTCACACCATCATCATCGACAACATCCAAAGAAACCTTCCATAAAGTTTTAGATGAGACAGCTAAACATTCATTAAGAGATTTCAAAAATGTCATGAAAAGCAAAGAAACACAAAAAGCAACGAAGACGATGACAGAAACAGCCACAGGGATGGAAGAAGAAAAAGAAACGAGAAGTGTTTCAGACTCCCTCTACCTAGTATGAAAGCCTTGTTGACACCTTTCCCTATTACCAGACGAGAAGAAATTAATGCTTGGGTCAAAAGATGATGTCGACATCCTCTTTAGCAGAAGAGAAAAAGAGAGAAGGGAAGACAGAAGTGAAAAAAGAAATCAAGAAAAAAGTAACCAAAGGACCAATGACTACTTCTACTCCTATAGCTCGTTTAAAACGTCAAGTATCATCGCAATCCAAAACAAATACGACAAAGACAACATAAGAGCAGTATCGAACAGTGGATGACTTACCAAGGAGGAGCAACAACAGCAAACCGCATGGATACACTTTTTAGCCAGCATTTGCTACAATCGTACTCATGCTGCTGTCTATGAAGGAATTCAAAAATTGCATCGTGCTGCTAAAACCCAGCTCAAAAGTGTACGTTTGCATGTACGAAAATGGTTACAAGAACATTCGACGTACACGTTACACAAACCCTTTCGACGAAAATGTTCCAGAAGTCAAAGGAAAGTAGCAGGCATCAATCATCAATGGCAAGCAGATTTAGCGGATGTCTCTCATTTAGCAGCGTACAATCGAGGTTACAAATATTAGTTTTGTTATATTGGTGTATTTTCAAAATCAGCTTGGGTAGTTCCTTTGACTTCTAAAACAATTTCAGAGTTAGCGCGAGCTTAAAGTAGTTGACATCCTCTATGATGGCAAACAAAGGCACAGAATTTCTGAAAAAGCTTTCAAAAATTGGAAAAACCGACACATACATATTTTCACCACGAAAAATCTTGAAACAAAGACTAGTGTCATGGAACGTTTTCAAAGAACTTTTAAAGAACGTATGTGGAAATATTTTACATATCAACATACTCTCAAATACATCGATGTGTTACCGTGTCTAGTCAAAGTTTACTATCAGTCTTACCATCGTAGCATCGGATGTGCTCCAGAAGAAGTGACACCTGAAAACGAAGTGATCTACTTGATCGATTGTTTGGAAAACCAGAAAAAGAAAAAAGTGTTAAACACGGGAGATTGGGTTTGCATTGGAAAAACAAAACGCACGTTTGATAAAGGTTATTTACCCAACTGGACGACAAAATTGTGTCACAGGACAAGTGCGTGGACGTAATCATCGTGTCAATAGATTGGAAGATATGAACAGAGAAGTGTTAAAATGAACTTTTTACTTGCTTAAGTTACAACGAGTGACCAAGAAAGAAGATGATGGGAACGATATCGAAACCATTCTCGATCGAAGACTACGTAAAGTGGGAAAACGTCGACTTCAAGAAGTGAAAGTTCGTTGGAAAGAATATCCACCCAGTTTCGATTCTTGGATTGCAGCTTCACAAGTCCTCGACTATAAAATGAAGTAGAAGTTACCAACATGCCGTTAAACACAGCTACATCTCCTTCTCAGACTTCCTCCCTCCAAGAACTGCAAAAACAACCCCTGTGGGTGTGGTGTGATGAATGTGTCCATAAAAGTCGTCTTTTTCTGCCAATCTTTGTGATGTATTGTGTCATCAGAGCAGCCATTGGAAAGTTGAGTTTGCAACAAAGAGATAAACAATTGTGGACTATTTTACTCAGTAGTTGCATTGGTTATCTTCCCGATCCATCGTTGAAATATATCGACAGTAACAACAACGGTAGCCTCGCCGCCAACGCCAGTCACAACTCTTCCAATCATAGCAGCAGCCCTCTTCTGGGACATTTGAAAAATCATTCTCCGTTGACATCAAGTGACTCTTAGGGGACATGATACCATCGAACTATGGAATGCTGGCTGATTCGGACCATGGCTGATTCTGACCGTGGCTGATTCGACCCAAATCACAGCCTGATTCGGCCCATATGCCAGGCTGATTCGGACCATGTGAAATATTATTAAGTTTATTATTATTGGATTTAAAAGTTATATTTACATTTGTTTAAAATATGATATTTCTCATTATTTCCCAGGTGCGTTCAGCGGTTCAAATCTGCATTTAATGAAACAAACCCCGATTTTACACGAGATAATGGCATTGTTATATATAATGAAATTAAATGATGTAAGACTGTTTATCTCATGCACCTTTGTGCAAAATTTAAATAGTTTACTTTATTGTATTGTGAAATAATAAAATTAATAACACCGAAAAACAATCGTGAAAACAGTGGCCATGTAGTTAATGTGTTTTCGTCTATATATATTGGTCTGAGTATGATAATGTTTTGGTTGATTGTTTTCGTCTCTGTATACTTGTCTGAGTATGTTAATGCCTTTTTTTAATAGTAGATTTATGTAGAATTTATCTTTTCTAAATAAACCTTATATACTAAAACAATAAGCATCGCAAGATATTTTCAGTAGCTGAATTTATAATGTATTATTTAATTGTATGCACATTATTATTGAAAGTGAACTGGCAAACCCCGTTTGATCAAAGCCGCTATAATCAAAGTACTATTGATGCCATTTGCCAAGTTACTGAATTTAATACCATTATAGAACAAAAAATATAATGCTGACTTGAAATAACTTTGTGATCTTTGGCTACATGGAAGTGTTATTTTATTATATGTGTTTAATATAATAAAATATCTATTCAGAAATCAATATTTAATGGGTTGAATATGTGCTTTAAATGAAATATTTTCAGATGTTTCAAAGGTTAAAAAATAAATAAGTTGGTTTACTGGTTCGAGATTTTACTCAAAAGATAAAAATGTAACGATAACAGTAAAGTACATTGTACTATTGTGTTACTCATCAATGATTCTTTGCACAACATTTTTGGGAGCAAATAGAATGCGAAGAAAGCACGATTTGCATGAAAAATCAATAAAAACCATGGGTAAATTTATATTACATACTCTTACTATGTTTGCGAAAACAGTAATAACTACTAAAATAAATCAGGTATATATATATATATATATATATATATATATATATATATATATATATACCTACGAATAAATGTTACTGCATGTGCCATGTTTTAACGATTTGTTGCAGTTATTAATTTGCATAATATTAAATCATTCATTATGAATTCACAGAAAACAAATAATATACTGTGCTATAAACAAAGATTTGTAAAGTATATTTCATCTTTCAACAGAGATAAAACCTACATTTATCATTTTCTTTATTTTAATTATTACGAGGTTCACAAGATTATCAGAATATAGACGTATAATATTGATGTATGATATTGTATTGAATTAAATCATAAATTTGACAGATCCCCAGTTTAATTTTTTAGTATAATATAAATAAACCAGAATTTCGTCCCCCCCCCCCGAAAAAAATGTGCAAAAGATGCATGAGCTGCTTTGAAAATATTTCACTATTAAATTGTTGATGCAAGATAAACAGTCTTACATCATTATAACAACTCAATTATCTCGCGTAATATTGGGGTTTTGTTTCATTAAATGCAGATTTGAACTGCTGAACGTACCTGGGAAATAATGAGAAATATCATATTTTAAACAAATGGAAATATCACTTTTAAATCCAAGACGAAACTTAATAATATTTCATATGGTCCAAATCAGCCTGGCATTTTGGCCGAATCAGCCCGTAATTTGGGCCGAATCAGCCGGGTCCGAATCAGCCATGGTCCGAATCAGCCTGTTCCCATACAATTATATCACGAAGCTCAATGGGAAGTAGCTTTGGTACAAATCATTCATCCTACTCAAGCCATCCATATCAATCGTCGATATCCTCAAAGAACAAGTTCAAGAACAGTTGGACAAAAATCATTCTGTCTGTTAAGAAATAATACGAAAAAAATAAAAAAATTAAAAAATCACCCGCTAATCTTCAATTGAACACCTACCTATACCGTGAGAATTTCCACATACTATTATTTTTATGCTCAAGATCTCGTCGAAACGATTTCATATATTTTCAACGATCAGTTTGGCAAAGCACTGGAGAAAACTCGCCGAAGTGTAATGATCGTGTACCATAAAATTCCTGATCGTCTCTAACTGTATTTTTCTGACGTCAAAACGATGTCCATTACCTTTTCTCCGGGTTTGTTTGCTATTCTAGGTGGTTACACCTCTCTCACTCCTATGAAAGACATTCACAACAACAATCGATTCTAAAAGTATTTTCGCTACCCTATCGAACTGAACGAAGATCTAAGTTTGCTGTTTGTGCATTCTGATGTCGTCGATTACAACGTCGTTGAAACACAGCTGTTCCGGTGCTGAGGGTCATTCCTTTCAAAGTGGATTCTGCCATAGCTGTTCATGATGAAAGAGGAAACGCGTATCACGTTCACCGAGAATTTGTACATCCTCATTATCTTCCTGTAAGTAAATCGTATTTAGACAGTGTCAATATTAGTATAAAAGGAGATCTTGGACAAAATATTCTATTCTCCAAAGGAAAAGTCACGGTGAAACTACATTTTCGAAAACGATTCTAACAGACACATCACGTGTACCGAAGAGTCGCCTGACAACGAGGAAATGGTTTAGGAGATATATTAAAATCAGCTTTTCGCACGGTAGCACCCATCTTAAATCCGATGGTCACTCGAGATTTGCATCCTTTAAAAGATGCAGCTTTGATGCAAGGAAAAGAATTTCTCCAAAAGGTACTCATTGCCAAAGTCCTAAAGAAGCCTTCATGAAAGCAAGAAAAGAAAGTGTTGCTTCAAACTGGAAAAGACCTCGTAGGGTGCCCAGACACACCTATACATTTGCGTCACACTTCTGGCTATGGCATTTCTTCCTCCTCTACGCCACAGAAAGGACAATGCAGCAAGAGATGTCTAAAACCCTTCAAATCTCATAGACACGTTCAGAACAAGAATAAGAAAAGAACAGCTGTCAGAGAATGTGACTTTTTTAATTACTAGCTGACAAAAATGAAAGAATGATGAACCGAGATTCTTGTGAATGTTCCAAGCGAGAACTCGATATGTTTGCCATACTACCGACGATGATGACGATACAAGAATCCCAATGGGTAGAATTTCATCCTGCGTCGTTTTTGACCACCTCAGCACCTATCGAATTTGATATCAAAGGACAAACCGAAGATTACATCGATCTGAACAACAGTTACTTGTACCTGAAAATCAAAGTTCTCAAAACGGACAACACTAACCCAGGGGACGATGCCAGAGTAGCTCCCGCCAACAATTTCATGCATTCATTGTTCAGCGAAGTGGATTTGTACTTGAATAACATACTGGTAAGCAGCAGCATGGACACTTACCCTACCAAGAGTGCCTGGAAAATCTCATGATGTACGGAAAAGAAGACTGGAAAACACACATCTGGATCCCTCAGTGGTGTGGAAACTTGACACTTTGGATGCCATCAACGACACAGCGCTGACTGCGGATGACAATCCTCACAATGTTGGATTTAACAACCAACCAACAAAAATCAAGCAAGGACGTAGCTTAGAAATGATGGATCGTTTGCATTTGGACATGTGGTTGCAAGACAAGTATTCGTTGAATGGAGTGGATGTACGCTTAAGGTTGAATCGAAGTAGTACCGTGTTCCATTTGATGGCTAATGCTGACAAGTACAAAACGATCATCGAAGAACCCAGACTTTACGTGCGACGTGTGGAAATCTTACCTAAGGTGGGAAACGACATCAGTCAAACCCAGAGCAGAACGACGTGTGGAAGTCAAATAAACGTCTGCTCGTTGACATCGTCAGCAATGCGGCCCTTAACGAAGGCATCGATCAAAATCATTTCATGTTCCAACATTTCAACGTGTACAAGACAGAAGTCACCCGAGATGACCAGACGTCGTGTACCAGACCTTTTGAACCTAACTTGACCCAGAAAAATTACTTGAAATTTTACTTTACAATGTTTGAAGCCACAGGACAGTTATGTACCAACAGCAGCCACGGTTTTTCGTACGACGATTATGCAGGACGATGTGCATTGTGGTGCTTTGATTTCACTCCAGACCAAGGCAGCGACGAAGAGCATTTCCACCCTTTTAATCGGGTCAGCTTCGTGTGGAACTTCAGTTTGCAGTAGTTTTGGCGAACACAGTGAATGCAGAATTAGAAAATAATCTGGAAACCATCAGTTTGAGAGAAGTGATCATAGACTATTAGAAGAAACAAAATGGAACACGAACCTATATAGATAGACGAAGAGGATGTTTTCAATCCAGAACACGAACAGCAACAGTCACAGACCACACGTGAAGAAGACAAAAAAGTACAGTCATTATATCAAGAACAAGAAGAACATTTAGTCTCCTGTTTTACTTGTGACTTGGCTGAAAAAATTACAGGCCTAGCCATGGAACATTGTCATGATTGTCAAATCGATCATCCTAATCAGAAACAACACGACAAACGTTGTATGATGAGTTCAGAAGACAAGTTTTGAAGAGTATCTGGAAGATGCATGGACTCTCTTCTCAGAAGATAAGATTTTCAAAAAGTGGTATAAAGACTTGAGTGACCATTCCTTACCTCCATTAACTTCTTTAAAAACAAAACTCAACAGAGTACCGAGACTGCCCGTTCATCGACATATTTGACAGATCTATTCAAGAAAAAAGTCAAGTGTGAACTGATGATTTATCATTACCTGGGAAAAAAGGAATGAATACATGGGAACTTCATTACCTTCTGACTGACAGTTCCAACAAAGCTTCTTGGAATTCAGTGGGGTGTGCTAACGATGAGCTGCCTCATCGAAAACCTAAAGACGTTCAAACCTATGTCATAAACACAGACGACAGTCATCGACCAGGAACCCAATGGGTAGCCGTCTACTTTCCCAACGATCACTGTGTGGAATGTTTTGATTCTTATGGATTGCCTCCTCTGGAAGACGACATCATCGACTTTTTGAGAAGAAATGCTGTATCTACTCAATTCGATAATGTGAGATTACAAGGATCAGATTCCATTATGTGTGGACAATATTGTGTGTGGGTTTTTTATTATTATTATAATTTTTTTTTCATCAACGCAGTCTTCGAATTCCCTTAGAACATTTAGCTACTCTTTTTGACCGTGAGTACTCTAGAAACGATGATAAAATAGAAAGGTGGTTTTGTAAATATTATGACTATCTATTTTCTTTAGCGCAGAAAAGTAGTGTGCATCAAGGGCAAAATGATACTGTATTAGTTCACTGGAAGTCTAGTCTGACTCCACAACGTTGTCAAACTTGTATCCCTACCCTAGTATAATAGTGTGTTTGTGGGTATTGTGTATGTATAAACACTCCCTAAACCTTAAATCTCTCAGTCTCAGTGATGATAAGTTTGTCTGAAAAATCAGAAAAATACTTTCTTTTAGGTCCGCGAGATTCCTCTGTGTACTACACCAAGTGATGTTTTACTTCACGTCCGCATACTGAATAGGAAATATGTTTTCCTTCACGTTCCCGCTTGAAGCATAATAAATCAGTGCGCTCGCCAGTCTTGCCATTTATCGTCGAATCGACAAAGAATAAAATGGCTACCCATCACTGTACACTTGGTAACCTGAGTACAGCTATGGCACTCATGGACAGAGTGGAACACCTCCTGGACCGGGTGGAAGAGTAACAGGTCTACCCCAACCTTAGGCACCTGAAGACGATCTCATTAAATTCAGTAAAGGGGATCGTCAGAGAAGTACTAGATAAGGAAGGGGAGAAAATAACGAGGGGGTGGGCAGAAGAGATGAGGACGAAGGGGCGGAAGAGGAGAGAGGGAGGGAATTCCCGCACCGTAATGCAAACTGGATGATGATCCAGGAGAAAATGCGAGAGAGAGGGGAGAAAAAGAGTGGATGCCTGAAGAGGATTCGAAGAAGGAGCCTGACGAGCCTGATTATATACTTGGACCAGATGTGTCCCTGTTGTAGGGCACGGCCCGGAAGGTATAGTTGTGCTGGATATCGATAAAGATCAGCGATCCAGGAGAAACCCCAACTACCCTTTTCAGGGCCACCCTGATCTCTAGAAAAGACAGACACTACTTAAAATTACTGCTACTCTATATGCTTTATGTTTGTATGTCTCTTTCTATGTTCACACCCAACGAAAACTTAAAACCCCTTCCCCTCTCTTATATTCGTGGTTATAGTGTGTCTATAAACACTACCTACCCCCTACCCTTGCTTGTATGTTATAGTGTGTTTGTATGTATGTAAGCATAGTGTGTGTATAAACATTCCCACCCTTTTCGTTGGATAGTCAGTTTGGGGTTTTTGGTCACTACATATGGCGTGTTGGATAGTTTGTATGGGACGTTGGATAGTAATCAAAATTTGGTGCTGGATAGTAATCAAAAAGCATGTGTTGGATAGTATGTCAAAAAGTGTGTTGGATAGTATATCAAAAAGTTTGTGTTGGATAGTAATAAAAAAAATTGTGTGTTGGATGGTATATCAAAAAGTGTGTGTTGGATAGTATATCAAAAAGTGTGTGTTGGATAGTAATCAAAAAGTGGTGTGTTGGATAGTATATCAAAAAGTGTGTGTTGGATATTGATAAAAAAAATGTGTGTTGGATAGATCAAAAGTGTGCGTTGGATAGTATCTTAACATTTGAACATTACATTTCCCGTTGTGCCCTATAAATTATTCATCACTGAAACAGCCTAGAACTAAAAATTGTAACATTACCATTCCCGTTGTGCCCTGTAAATTTTCAACATGGAAACGGTCAAAACTAACAATTTTAATATAGGATTTTCCGTTATGCCCCCCAAGTGGCCCATATTGAGATCAACAATGTAAGAATGTAGCCCAATTTGAGGTCAACAACTTCTAACAATGTAACAATGTAGCCTCAATGCTAAATCTATGGACATTTTTAACATTGGATTTCCCGTTGTGCCCCCAAGTGTTACCATATGTAAACCTACGGCGTAATGTTATCCCCCTCCCCCATGACACCCGTATCCCATATAACTACTCACATGTATAAATAATTTCTGAACATATTTTTTCCAAATTTTGCGAGAAGATATATCCGTTTCGGATCGGTCTGTTTAACTTTTCGACAATATTAATAATAATAATAATAATAATAATAATAATAATAATAATAATAAACGAGAGGCAAATGAAAGTTTTTTCCCCCCCCCCCTCTTCGACCATTTGGATTTCTCCTTTTATTTACAAGAGTAAAATAAATATATTTCCTGAAAATATAATTTGACATTTGAAATTAAAAACTGCGATGCTATATGAAGGATGCCAAAATCTCAATTGATCAATACCATCGGATAATTGGTAGGGCCTATATGTCCGTATTCCGGATTGCAGGCATGAATTCAAGTTTAGGTATTCTAAGGTATCGATATGATATCTACTGTACTGGGAGTACAGTAGATAACGGTAGTGGCTGTACTCTCATTCTACAGTAGTGTTAACCGATGAAAACACAACACTTGAACAGGAAATATCTAACTTGTTGCATGTCACTTAACTTACCATGAAGATCTACAACTTAGAAAGTATCTTAGTTGTTCTTTCTGCAGCAGTTTTCCAAGGATGTATCTGTGATTTGATACCCTTCAGGAATACATCCCTCCCATGGGAGACTCGTGTGGATGACCTGGTGGAACGACTTACTCTCGACGAGATCATGTTGCAGATGTCGAGGGGAGGGGGTGATCCCTATGGGGGCCCGGCCCCTGCCATAACAAGACTAGGTATTGGGCCCTACAGCTGGGCCACCGAGTGCTTGAGGGGTCAAGTCAGCGCTGGGGAGGCAACTTCCTTTCCACAGGCCTTGGGACTTGCAGCTTCCTTCAGGTGAAAAGTATATTCCAGCGTCGACGCATACATGTATTTAACATTTAAAAAAAGGTAAAAATAAAGAGTATGAAGTACCAATTCAAATCCTTATTCAGACTGGTTTGTTTTATCTGTTCAGGTGCAAGGCTAAGCCTGGATATCAAAACAATCAGGCATGTACTTGACCAGTCAGGTTAGTAGGGCTGCTTCTTGTAAACGACATATTTTCACGTAAACATCTGCAAAATAAAAAATCCATTTAAATTAATCAAATGTGACATGATGTGAAAAAAAGTTTATAATCTTGGTAAAATTAAAAAAATGGTAGGTTGGTTGGTTTTTAACGCCACTTTCAACACATTAATGGTCATATCATACAGAGGAAATTGGAGAATTAAGTGCCTTTTTAAAGAATACATAAGGCAGCTGGCCTGGGTGGGTATCGAACCTGTGACCCTTGGATTACCGGTCTGATTCTCAACAAGGTAATCTACCATATTACATCAGGTAGCTACTCGGTACCATCAGACGGTTTTCTCAAAACATATTGGTGAAAATGGCACATGATGAGTAAAGGGTCTGCACCACCTGATTGATACTTACTCATGACTATGTGCAGTATACTTTCAGATAGCAGAAGGAAACATTAACACATAATGCTAGGTACATTTAATGTCTGCAATTAGCAAATATACTGCATATATTTTAGAACAATTAACAATTGTGCGGTAACTGGTTCCATTTGGCAACTGGTGCAGACTGTCTAGCATCTTGAAAAGCCAAGGGTTGTCAATCCACTTCATTCCACATCAACCCCAGGCATATTTAGCTAGCTGAAACTGTGCTTCTATATCTACATTTACATTTGCTGCCTTACAGAAGCCATTAGTATGAAAAGCATCTGATCGTCACTAACCAGCAGAATCTACATAACAGATATTATAGATATTATGCAGTTGACTTTGACTTTTTACCATATGACCCCACGAAAAAGATGCTTTCAGTAGAGGTGATGTATAATAATAATAATAATAACATATTGTGAAGAAACAAGTCGATGTTACTTAAAGTTAACAGAAGCAACAGCCTTGTGCCCTCCCTCAAATTCATGAATGCTGACTTGTTACTTTCTGAGGAAGTTTTATTGGAAACAATATAAGTAAATTTGTTTTCTAGCATTACTTTCAGTGTGTATTGTTTACTTATTTTGATCTTTAAGCCTCAGCTAGATATGGAGCTATTCCTGTTTAGGGGCAGCCTATGCTTGAAAGTGACCAATAGTCTTGGGATAGTAAGTTGTTCTGAAACTAAGCTGACAATTTTACCGATGGTGACCTTGCCCTATCAGTTCTTTCATATTGCTGAGCAAATAAAAGGTGAAATTTTTAAAAAACTTTTGATATATTTTATGCAATGTAGCCAAATTGCTTATTGATTTTCTTGTTTTCATTATTCAGTCCATCCCTGATGTATGATGTGGCTCATGCTACAGCAGAGGAGGTTCGAGCAAAACATGTAGACTTTGTAAAGCGTGGACAGTATGGTGATCGCACTGGCCTTAGCTGCTTCAGTCCCTTCATGAACATCATGAGACATCCACTGTGGGGAAGAAATCAGGCAAGATTATGAGTCAAGCTTACAGTTTATTCTTGAAATGAAGGAGATATATTTGCAGAGGGCACAAATTAGAGCCCCAAGGACAATGTAAATGGGGCTCCAATTCAAAAAAAAAAAAATTCCAAGAGAAAAAGAGGGAGAATTTCAAAATTTTGGCAATTTACTATTCAAACCTTTATTATTGATTGATCAGAATTCTCCCATCACCACCCCACTCCTAAAATGATGAGCATAGATGTCATTCCAAGCCACCATTGGGAAAATATTAAATAATTGATGAGCAGCAATTGAAATTGCTGCCAGCCGCTGGTCCGATGCCAGCTAATTAACAGCAGACTGGGTGAGTGGCCAGTTGGATTTTTAAGTATATCAGGTAAATTTACTCTACAGACTGTATATTTAATGATAATAAAAGATATGATACAAACCAAGTGAAGAATAAATAACTGTGAATTTTTTCTGATGAGCACTTGAAAATCGGGGTGTAATGAGCAGATAAATAACTCGTGTGTAGTCTGCGTTCAGTAGATGCTTATAACTCCAGTTAAAAACTCTTCTACATCTATGCAATGTCTCATGACACATTCCGATTCCCAATATAAACACGTGAAGGTATTTGGATGCCTCAAAGCCACCAGAGGCTAAAAAGCAAACACAGACAAGGAAAAAAGAACTATGTTTTAGAAATAGTTGGGTTACAGGATTCGCTTGGGATATAAAAACGTGATGCATGCTAAGACCATGACAATGCTGTTAACTGTTCAGCTGCATTCTGCTGATGTGAATGCATTTGATCCAGTTCCAGCAATCCACTGCTGGAACTCATCTTTCCGCAGACCTAATTTCATGGGCAGCTGTACTTTGGATACCAGAACCTCATCTTTGGAGGCTGAGTCTAGTTATGATACTGTCATTGATGACAAGTCAATGGATGAGGATTCTGATTCTTATTCTATGATTCAGACTGGTCATCAATGGCAGCAACATATTCTGATGCCCAGCTTCTAGATGAGTTATGTATGGATCTGATCAGCTGGACAGTAAGCATCATTGTCCTGGTCAGTAAACAGTGGCCATGTTATGCTGAATTTTATGAAATTTGACATACGATATAAATATTATATTTTGTGTTTTTCTTTATATTCCAGGTTTCATTAAATAAAAATCCTTACTAAGGGCTGATATTCATGTCCTACCTGCAATTACCATAGAGTCACTGACTACATTTTGTCTTCAGTGATGAAATGTAGATCCAGTTGTTTATGAACAGGACCAGTAGCATTTTCAGGTTACTGGTCCTTTGGGCTTGCAGGATTTTTTGGCAAGTTTCACACACAGTTGTTGAGATTGTACATTATTTTTCATACCTTGTTCTTGCTACAGATGCACCTTTAATAGAACTTGATAAACACAAAGGCATCAGTAGAATTGGATAGATCAAGAGAATTGTATAAACCAATAGAATTGTATAGATTAGTAGAATTAAACAGAGTAGGAGAAATGGATAGATCAGGAGAATTTGATAGATCAGTAGAATTGGAGAGATTAGTAGAATTGGATAGAGTAGGAAAATTGGATAGATCAGTAGAATTGGATGGATCAGGAGAATTGGATAGATCACGAAAATTTGATAAAGCAGGAAAATTGTATTCAGCATTTGTTTAATAAAATCTTGAATGCCATTAAAAGCATCACTTAGGATATCAAACTAATGATCAAGGCACATTGTAACTGATACTAAAATGAGTTTTTTTTATTCATTCAGACATTAAAAATAGTGAGAGTAACCTCATATTACAATGTCTTCAACTTTCCTTCATGAAATGGTGATTTTTAGCCTGCATGCATGAAGTAGTTTATGCTATGTTGGTGTTGTTAACATTGGCAGATGTAGACATCAGGTTAAAGGTTGTGTTTAAGGTATTGATTATGGGTTATGTGAAGGAACTATGCATTTAAATTTCACTGCTGTGTGTTAAACAGCATGTGCCTAATCTTATTTAATATTATTTGTCCTGCATGTTGATTAACACATGGATGACATGATTGTTGGTTATTTTTTTATACCATTTTAGACATTTCTTTTGCAATTTGGGCTAAACATTTGAGGATAAAGTTTGCTTGTAGAGTTTGTAATGTATGGCAGTCAGATTAAAATTTGTGTTTTAGGTATTTTTTTATGGCTTGTATGAAGGAACTATGCATTAAAATGTTGCCTCTGTGCTCTAAATATCATATGACGGACCTATGTTACTTTTTTATACAATTGTATTTATTTAAAATTGTAGTGAAACATCAAAATTTTGTGTTTAAGGTTTGTTATATGTAGACAGCAGGATAAAGTTTGCATTTAAGATTTATTTATTGTTCATATGAAGGAACTATTTCACTTAAGTTTATGTTTAATACCATGTGTTTAGCATTGTTGATTACTTTTTATGCAATTTGTGGTAAAAAATTTTTAATTTAAAAAAAAAATTGAAAAAACAATTTGTTATGTATATATATAGCAGGTTCATATTTGGATTTGAGTTTTGTTGTTTTTCATATTTAGGAACTGTGCCCTTATTTTTCACCTCTAAGTATTGGTAAGTATATTCCTGACCTTTTTCATGGTTTAAAAAAAAATATAATACTTTTTTTTATTACAGTTTATTACTCCTTATCACAGATCATTTTCTGCAATACCTTGTCTCATTTTTTTCAGCATATGTTTATCTGACGGTAACTTTTATACAATGCCCCAAATGGAAATAATTTCGTAGAGGTCATTCGTAATTTGATTCATTTTATCCAACAATCTCCTATTGTCCATTGTTTTTAATGGCAATGATTTATTTGGGATAAATGAAATAAAGACCCATGATATGATAATTATTGTGGCTGTTCAGGAGTTAACTACAAAATAAATACAGCCAGTGATCAATGTTGGACCAAATATATGAATTCATTTGGCATATTGTTTTGTAACATAATCAACCCTTGTTAATTTTGTACTCTACAGAGGTGCAGGGATTTTCTTTGGTGATTGCAAATGGGAACAGGGCCCATCATTTTGGGATGAATGCAAATGGGGACAGAGCCCATCATTTTGGGATGATTGCAAATGGGGACAGGGTCCATCATTTTTGAATGATTGCAAATGGGGACATGGCACATCATTTTAGAAAAACATTTTATCTATTGGGAATAAAATTTTCTGGAGTAAATTTCTGAAATTGGAAATTCTGCATGCTTGTGAAATATTTTACATTGGGATTGGGATTTGTTTACAGTGGGATGGGGCCTATTTTTGACCCCTGAGGATCCTTAAAAATATCTATGGAAAGTGCTATATTCTAGGCAGTCAGTGACTCTGTTTTTCTGGTCATTTTGAAAATAATATTTACAACTTTGATTTATTGCACTATTTCTATTTTTCATATTGATGTTGAAGGTTTTTGAAGTACATTTTTGCATTTCTCTACTGAATTGTTGAAGTGTACAATAAGAATTCTAATCCAATATAAGATCTCAAGCTTTTTGATTACTTTAGGGACACTGAGTTTCACCTCAGTTTATTGAAGGATTATAATGTGATATTACTTGGATTTAATTAATTGCCTCATGTTCATTCAGGAGGTATATGGTGAGGACCCCTATTTGACAGGTGTGATTGCGACTAGCCATGTTCAGGGTCTTCAGGGAAATCATTCCCGGTACCTGCTGACCAGCTCTGGATGTAAAGTCATTGCTGTCCACGGTGGACCTGACAACATCCCTGTCTCCAGATTCTCCTTTGATGCCTGGGTAAATATTAATTTTTGAAAAAATAAACTTAGATTTTGCATGGATTGTTTATCCTCTGCATGTTTAAGCAGTTTTATTAACACAATAATACATAAAATATCATTTTGTGATTTTTGCATTTGACAGAGACTGGTAATTAGATCACAATTGACAAAGATGGTAGGTGCTCTGCTGCATTTGACCAAGAGTGGGCCCAGTGTGGCAATAAACTCACAGCTCAGTCAAATGTTGCTTATGGTGTATCATCCTCAGTCACTCGGTCCAATGCAGCATAGGGTACCCTGCCCTTGGTCATGTGGATACAGTGCATACCACCATAGTCAAATTCAATATAATAGCATTTACCATTTTGGTTAAATACAAATATCCCAAATTGGTATTTTTGAATGATTTGCATGACTCCCAAAAGAGTTTTAAAATTAATGTGTTACTACATAATAGATATTTAAATATACTGTCTGAATAGTTGTGGAGGTGTCGATTAGATTCTTAGGACTAAAATCATTGGATGTGTATTTAGTATGTGACCATTTTAGGGAGGAAACGATTCATCGATATATCGATGCATTGATATTTTTGCCATATCGATACACGTATCGATACAAGAGGTGAAGAATTGATACAAAATGATATCTACCCTATATCAGTTACTTTAATCTTCAGCAGTCATGAATAATTATTAGTCGTTTGCCTTCTTATTCTTTAAACTGAGAATTGATAATGTATCATATCGTAGGCTGTGTATCATGAATCATATCGATACGCGGCACAGGTGAATCGTTTCACCCCTAGACCATTTTTTGAACACTTGAGACAGATATGGTACAGATTTCAACGATATAAAATGACTTATGTGTGTGAAAAATGTCAGTATTTTCTGAAATAGTCAACAAAAATTAAAGCTGGTGCTTATGTCATTTGCAGTCAACAATAGAGAGATAAAATGAGATATATATTTAATTATTAGTCAAATAAATTTAAAACCTAACATTTTTATGCAAAATGTTATTGACATTAATTGTGTCCTCAATGAAGGTGCAATGATTAAATACCATCATAATGCCCAGCTGTTCAGTAAGAAAGCAGCCATTGGCATTCAATTTACTGAGAAAGCATAACCATATACATTTGAATCATGCAGAGATCCTCAGAATGAAATAAATAATAAATCATCAAATTATTCTTCACCATGTTTAGATACAACATTTGTGTCCTAAGTGTTACATTCCAAAATTGAATAAATGTTATGCCAATCTCATTAGTTTTCGACCATGTTTGACCTTGCAAGGAAAGTACATGTGTTGACCTTTTTCATGATACAAGTCATAAAAGATAGCAAAATTACAATTTCCAACACAGTTTTCAGAATTTTATAAATCAGTTTGGTGTCAGAATGTTAAAATCTTGCAGTCTTATGAAATATTGGCAGCAACTGGAAAAATAGCTGACAATGTCTACATCAAGTAGTGTTTATTCTTACGACAGCTATATGCTACTCATTAATGATAGCCTGACATCATACACAGCACATTTTTTGTTGATTGGCAGATGAAAGGGAAGTATTCCTACTTTCTTACCACAGTTGCATCTGTGCAAACAACCATTTGTGTATGGAACCTTTGCTTCATAAAGATGGAAAATAGTATAAATTGGTGAACAAGTTCAGTTTACATAGTATTTTGCTTTAAATTAATGCAGAAACAGTTTGAGTGTCGCAACTAATTTTCAAGAACTGTAGTTTTTGTTAGCTGTACTGGTCATAGACCAGAAGAGCTTATGGGATGGTCTGTTGTCCGTCTGTCCGTTAGCACAAGTTTGTTATCACTTCTCCACCTAAACTACTTGGAGAATTGCCTTCAAATGTAACACACACATTCATCCCATGGTCCAGTTGGTCCTAAATGAAAATGGTGCTGCTCAGACATCCAATATGGCCACCACAGTGGCCATTTTGAAAATCTTGTTATGGCTACACCTCCTGAATGGATGGTCATATCAACATGGGGTTTTCACCAAAAGACTTCTTATGATATCTGGTTGGTCCTAAATGAAAAAGGTGCTGATCTGATGTCCAATATGGCCACCATGGTAACCATCTTGAAAATCTTTTTATTGCTACTCCTCCTGAATTGATGGTCATATCAACACGTCTTTTTCACTAAAATACTTCTTATAGTCGCTAGTTGGTTTAAAGTGAAAATGGTGCTGATCTGACATCCAACATGACCACCACAGTGGCCATCTTAAAAATCTTCCTATCGCTACCGCAACTTCTCCTACATGCATTTTCATATACATGCTCCTACATGCATGGTCATATCAACATGAAGTTTCACTATAAGACTTCTTATTATGTCTAGCTGGTTCTCAAAAAAAATGGTGCCGATCTGACATCCAATATGGCTGATGCCAGTCGTACATCCAATATGGTTGCTACAACGACTGCCTTAAAAATCTTTATGTCACTACTCCCCCTGAATGGATGATCATTATGAAATGGGATTTTCAACAAAAAACTTCGAATTATGTCAACTTTGTCCTAAATGAAAATGGTGCCAAGCTCACATCGAATGTGTGTACCACAGCAGCTAATTTGAAAATCTTGTTATCACTTAAGAATATCAGAAATAGTTCAACACTCCACAGTTAAAAGAAAGAAATGGTCTTATCCTGAATTCCTGGAAATTCTTTTCACAATGTAGAATCTCAGTCCCTTCAATGGACTCTTGTTAAACTTTGTTCCTGCTGGATAACCAATTTCATTTGTGTCCATTGTTATGTACTGGTTAGATTTCAAGTTTAAATAATACTTTTTGATACTGGATTGAGGATGAGTTCGCAACAGTAATTCTTTCACTAAAAAAAGAAGAGAGTTGTCACATGGAATCACTATGAATAAAAACATTATATATATTGATAAACATGATGTGTTAGTGGTTTGAGATCACATTTCTTCTAAAGAAAACATGTAAATGGTAATGACTTATCTGTACAAATGACAGAATATGGAGAAGAAGAAAAAAATACAAGATAGATTAATTGTTTTACATGATGTAATGAGACCATGGGTAATTAAAAAAATGTTTAAAAATGGGAAAGAAAAATCCAGTCATGGATGTAACAATGGACACAAAAGTTTAAATTACCCAAATTAATATTAAACCCAGTAAAACTGCAAAACAAGGATATAAAAAAATTCTGTTGACTTAAAGCTTTCAAGTTGAAGATTATTCATTTGGAGAGTCCTCTATTGTATTTCACCAACCAGTTAATCATTACAGTTTTCATATAATGAACCAAATGTTCAATATAGTAAGTTAGATTGGTTCATTGGTGTCTCCATTATAACACAGACACAACATCAGTTGGCTATTTTCAATGATATTGTGAAAAAAATGCCATTGGTGTCTTATGTTAAATCTTTTTCTGAACCCTGCAAAGTTAAATTTTAGCTCATCTATAGGAAGTAGAGGTAAGCTATTGTAAATACTGTCTGCATTGGCATCCCGCACAGATAAAAGCATATACATATGTACACCCTCACTTATGTCAACCATTCATTCTTCCTAGGTCCCAGGCAACAGTTTGGAGTGGGTTTCAGAGCACCTACTTTCAGGGGAGGTGGCCGAGGGTCATTTGTCAATGTATTTTTACATATACATTGGTTGTACATTCTTATTGAAGTTTTTGCATTTAGCTCAGGTTTTTTGCACACTGTATAAATACTTATATAACTGGAATCATGAAACTTGGTGAGGGGATGCATCTTGATGAGTACAACACCCTCATCACAAATATAGGTCACTGTGATGTATATTTCATGCTTAATTGACTTCAGTTAAATTTTGTGGTTTCAGTTTATTCCTCAAGCACTGTTTATGAGAGAATCATCAAACTATATTATTGTATGTATCTCTGTTAGTACCACAAACTAACCACAAAGGAAGATCACAGTGACATATATTTAACATTTTACTGGCTTAGGTTAAGTTTTTGCATTTTTGCTCATGACCAAATAGTTCTTTTTTCACTCTGTATATATACTGTTATACCTTGATTGATTACAGTTGGTGAGGGGATGCATCTTGATCAGTACTATACACTCATCACAGATGTAGGCCATTGAGACTTATATTTCATGCATCACTGAATTTGGTTAAATTTTGTGGTTTAAGTTTATTTCTCGAGCATTGTTATTGTTAGAACTTTGTTCCTGCTGGATAACCAATTTCATTTGTGTCCAATGTTATGTACTGGTTAGATTTCAAGTTTAAATAATACTTTTTGATACTGGATTGAGGATGAGTTCGCAACAGTGGTTCTTTCAGGAAAAAAAGAAGCGAGTTGTCACATGGCAATGATTCTATGTGTCTCTATGGGTGTCGCACTCTTACCACGGTGGAAGGTCACTCCGACCTACTTTTCACATTTTACTGGATTAGGTTAAGTTTTTGCATTTAGCTCATGACCAAATGTGTTTATATGTAGTTATATACCTCTCCCTCAATAACTTGCGCTCGGATAACTTGCAGAGTTGCTTATAATGTGGGGTCAGGTGTGGATCCAATTTATTTTCTAGAAAACACCAAAAGAATTGGCCCCTTTTTGTTGAATGTAAAGAAGAGCACAATCAAAAAAAGTAAATGAAACTTTGATATATCCCTCTTTTTATGGTCGAAAACGACAGTTAGTGACCAGAAATCTGATTCAACATCGAAATTTGCAACTTAAAATAAGAAGTCATATATTTTGTCAAGTTTTCTTTATACAAAATTCTCAGTACACTGTAAATAACTTTATTCGAAAATATTTGGATCCATGAAAATGTCAGTGATGCCTACAGGTGGCAGCAATTTAAGAAATAAATGCCAATTAAATAGGTTTTGTCAAATGAGATTCATGTTTTAGTTCTATCTTTTAATTTGGTTTCAGTGTAATCATCATAAATGCTATATGCCCTCTTGTATTCAAATGTGAAAAATGTCAATCTACCGTCACAGCTACGTCTATGAGCATTTCTGAGAACCTAATTAAGTGCCGACTGTGTTTTGATCCAATTTGCGGAAGTGTTTGTTGTATTGTTACAATCAATTAAAAGTAGAACTGCTTTGTATTATGATGTTAATTACATCTTTGTGTCAAATCAAATAAAGGGGGTGGAATAATTTTTAAAAAAGTTAAAAGACATGCAAATCCTACCCGCATAAGAGCTAGCAGTCACAATAATGTGTCAGGTCAACTCATTTTAATTGACCAGTTGAACACTGTTATAAATATTATTATGTAGGTAACATAATTAAAATATCTAACATTAATCAGTGGTTTAATTAAAATATCTAAAATTAATCAGTGGTTTATCCTACTAATTCACAAATGTCAACGATAGCAAGAGAAGCTATCATAAGAAGTACTCTGTGCATGAAAAGCTTTGTTTCACAGATATGGTTCATTGTGGAGAAGCGAGTTCGAGCAAGTTTGTAGTGAACTTAAAATTCCCAAATTGGCACTCAGAGGTTTGCTCAAGGATGAGCATAAATTTCACTATTACTTGCCATGAAATCGGAGCATCACTATTGTACTAAAAGAACAATATTTTTTAAAAAATCAAGTTTGACATTGATGGTTGTTGTTTCACGAATTAAATGTACCTAGTCTTTGAAAGAAGGAAATCTTGTTTTATTGTGAATCAACAATAACATTCAAATATATCCATATTCACATGCAAAAAGCAGTGACATAACACACAATGTTTTCGGAGGTACACGTGATGTGTGTCGAAACCACTTGGAGTAATGTTTTTAACGATCTTTCAGAGGTTGGTTATCTTGTAAATAAAGGTAATTTATACAGAAAAGTGAACAACTTCATTAGAAAAAGCATTTTATTGACAATTATTCTCATTGCGATTATAAAACAAGTATTAAACCATTTAACATGTCCCCCCTTTATCTTCTCATTGTCGATGTCCAGTGGAGACTGCATCCCCTTCTCTAAAATTTTCAGAGGTCCCTCAGTAACTCGTGCCCTCACTTATACTGTGGTCTGTGTTTTTGTATCCCGTTGTGCTCGAGTTATTGAGGGAAAGGTGTACCTAGATTCATGAAAGTTGGTAAGGGATGCATCGTGATGAGTACTACACCCTCATCACAAAAGTAGGTGACTGTAACCAATATTTTATTCTTCACCGACTTGTTAAATTTTGTGGTTTATTTCTCAAGCTCTATTCATGAATGAATCACAAAACTTGATGATTGAATGCAGTTCTGTTAGTATCATACCCGTAACACAAAAGAATGTCAGTGTGACCCATATTTCAAATTTTACTAGCTTAGGTTAAGTTTTTGAGTTTAGTGCATGACCAACTAGGTTTTATCACCCTGTATATATACTGTTCTACCTAGATTCATGAAACTTGCTGAGGGAATGCATCTTGATGAATACTACACTCTTATCACAAATTTAGGTCACTGTGACCTATATTTCATGCTTCAGTGATTGTGGTGTGTGTTTGAAGTTTTTTTCTCAAGCTTTGTTCTTGCTAGAATCATGAAACTAGATGATTGAATGCATCTCTATTAATACCACACCCTTACCACAACAGAATATCACTGTGATTTGCATTTCACATTTAACTGGCTTAGGTTAATGTTTTGTTTTTAACTTATGACCACATTGATGTTTTATTAGCTCTACTAGTCATAGACCAGAAGAGCTTTTGGGATGGTATGTTGTCCATTCATCGTTCATACGTCCGTTAGCACAAGATTTTTATCGCTACTCCTCCTAAACCACTTGGAGGATTGCCATAAAACTTTACACACACATTAATCCCATGGTCTAGTTGGTCCTAAATGAAAACGGTGCCACTGGGACATCAATTATGGCCACCACAGCAGCCATCTTGAAAATCTTGTTGTCTCTAGTTGTCCTGAATGGATGGTCATATCAGCAGAGAGTTTTCACTGAAAGACTTCTTATGATGTCTAGTTTGTCCTAAATGAACACAGTGTCTATATGGCATCCAATATGGCTGCCATGGCAGTCATCTTGAAAATATTGTTATTCCTACTTCTGATGAATGGAAAGTCAAATTGATATGGGGTTTTCACCAGAAGACTTCTTATGATATCTAGTTGGTCCTAAATGAAAATGGAGCTGATCTGATGTCCAATATGGCCACCACTCTGGCCATCTTGAAAATCAAGTTATCACTACTCCTCCTGAATGGATGGCCATATCAACATGGTGTTTTCACTGAAAGATGTCTTATAATGTTTATTTGGTCCTAAATGAAAATGGTGCCGATCTGATGTCTAATATGGCCACCACAGTGGTCATCATGAAAATCTTGTTTTTGCTGAAGAATATTGGAGATGATTTCAACACTCAGCAGTTAAAAGGAAGACATGGTCTTACCTTGAATTCCTGGAAGTTCTTTTCAGTCAGTAGAGCATCAATCCCTTTGAGGGACTCTTGTCTACTATATAATACTGCTGTAACTGGAGTCATGAAACATGGCAAGAGGATGCATTTTGATGAGTACTACACCCTCATCTTAAAAGTAGGTCACTGTGACCCATATCTCACATTTCACTGACTTTCGTTCAGTTTTATGTTTTTACTGTTTATTCTGTAATCAATAAACAAGGTGATTGTATACATCTATTGTTACAGTAGTACCAGACCTACACCAAAAAAGGTCACTCTGACCTATATCAGTATATCCATTATCAGTATAATTCCTGGCCCTATATTCACAAAAACACATTTTTTATAACATTTTTTTGCAAAAGGTTGATCTTCCCACTTGATCCCACACATTAAATTTGGTACTTTCAATTCAGCAGGTAGCATTATTTTGGATACATAACATTTTATGGCAGAAAATTCACTTGTGTTCTGGATGGCTTCCTTAGCAATGGTATGGCTTCCATAGCAACCATATGGAAAGCCCATTTTCAACTTCTTCTCTGGAATGGTAAAGCCAAATTTGATAAAACTTTGTAGGAGTGTATTTCTCCTTTGAATACATTTCCCAATTACTTCAACGTTAGGAAAGAAGCTCCACTACTTCTGCTGGATTCAAGAGGTAGTGAAACTGCTTTCCTAACATTAGTGTGATAGGGTAAGTATTCTCAGAAAAACATAATTTACTAAAATATTTGCTTTTACAAAAATGCTGTATCAAAATTATTTTCAGGGTGGCTCCCCAAGCAACAGTGTGACTTCCTTGTTAATCATATGGAAAACCTATTTTTAACTTCTTGTCCAGAATGGTTGAGCTACTTTTGATTAAACTTTAGGAATGTTTCTTAGGACATTCACTATAAAGATTTTGTCCAGGGTGAGTCCCCTATCAATGGTGTAGCTTCCTTAGCAACCAGATAGAAAACCTATTTTTTACTTCTTTAGAACAGCTAAGCCAATTTTGATCAAACTTGATCGGAATATTTCTTAGGACATACTTTATAAATATTGTTCCCCTTGCAACATTATGAATTCCATATCATTCATGTGGAAAACCTATTTTCAAATTCTTCTCCAGAAAGGCAAAGTTAATTTTGATCAGAGTAAGTAGGAATGTTTCATAGGACTTGCTCCATCAAAATTGTTTTAGGGGTGGCTCCCCCAGCAACATTGTGGCTTCAATAGCTATACCAAATTTGTGTCTGGGGTGGTTTTCCTAGCAATATTGTGGTTTCATTAGCAACCAGGCAGAAAACCTATTTTCAACTCTTCTAGAATGGCTGAACTTTTTTGATCAAGCTTTGTAGGAGTGTTTTATATGACATCCGCTACCAGATTTTGTGTGTTGGGATGGCTTTCTTAGTGATGTTGCTTTCATACAAATTGTATGGAAAACTGTTTTCATTTTCTTATCCAGAACAACTGAGCAAATTTTGATCCAACTTTATATCAATGTTTCTTTGGTTATGCTCTATCAGATTTTATGTAGTGGCACCTCTGGCAATGGTGTGGCTTCCTTAGCAACCAGATGGAAAACCTATTTTTGACTTCTGTAGAATGTCAGTTTTGATCAGACTTGTTTGGAATGTTTCATAGGACAGGTTCTACCAGAATTGTGTTTGGGACTGCTCTTAAAACAATGGTGTGCCTTCCATTGCAACCATATGAAAATCCTTTTTTCTTGTTCTCTTGAGTGGCTGAGGCAAGTATGATCAAACTTGGTAGGAACAATTCATATGGCATGTTCTACCATGTTAAACAACATGTTAGATACCACCAAGTTTAACCAGATAGCTGGAAAACTATCCTGACATGGGTGTCTTTCAACCCAAGTTAAAAAAAACTTACTCTGCATTAACAACATGTTAAATACCACTAAGTTTAACCATATAGCTGGAAAACTATCCTGACATGGGTGTCTTTCAACCCAAGTTAAAAAATATTACTCTGCATTAACAACATGTTAGATACCACCAAGTTTAACCAGATAGCTGGAAAACTATCCTGACATGGGTGTCTTTCAACCCAAGTTAAAAAAACTTACTCTGCATTATACAGCAAGGAGTGTGCCGATTTGCCATTAAACCTTATGCATACATACACTATGTTTGCCTTTTTGACCAGTGTATGCCAGGTTAGCAATATTGTACTCACTTGGGCCTTTTGTTTAAAGCTGCATTTTGTTGCAAAAAAAGGAAATAATTGAGATAATGGAATGACATGATATTATAGCTCTCACAAAGAATAGTGGTGAAAATATTTTGAACATAAGTACACTATGGTCAAGAAAAAGGTAATCTGAGCAGGAATCTTAAGCACCAGGCAGATGATTTAGAAAGTAAAAAAGGTGGGGGTATTTCCCAGTACATTGTTCATCATGCAGTCATATCTTGATGTCAACAAACTAGTGACAAGGTCATAATGGCACATGCAACTGTATACAGCCAACCCAATTTTTTTTTTGAGGGTTGCAAAGCTCACAATGTCATTATAAGACAATTTATGCAAGACCTAAAACCTTGTCTATGTACAAAGATGTAATAAACTATATCAAAAATCAAGACAGTGATTTGAACACTGCATGTTTACAGTTCAGGGAAAGCAAGGAGTATTATAAACCCATCATTACCGAGTTTAAATAATACTATTTTCTGACCACAATACAGGGGTTTCCTGAAATATAAACATGCCAAACTGGACAGTTTGTGTGGATTTTGGTGGTCAAACCATTATTTTAAATTGGTGGATCCTGCAGAGAAAACACTCGTAATATTAGTTACAATTGACTTTTGGAAGGAATGCTGCTTTAAATACTATCTTGTAGAGACAGAATTTTTAATTGAGTGCAACAGTCCATTTAGGATGTGAAGTGCTATTATGCTATGTTTTCTAATACTCTTCCAATGCAATTTTTTAGGAATAATTGTAAAATATTATATTCATAACATTATTGCAGCAAAGGAATATTGCATTTTAATGTTACCGTTTTCAAGGTGACAGAGAGGGATCTTAGACTGACTTATCTACCTGCTCAACGAGCCTGTGTTAAAGCTGGAACCTATAGCTTTATGTGCAGTTTTAACAGGTAATGGTCTAATTGAGTCTGACATATACAGAGTCTTTTGTATTATATTTAGCTGGTTAAATGCACAGATTGCTGGCTTATAAATTTGTATATTTAAAAAAAAATTGGGGACTTTACAATGTATTACAAACACAAATCTTCTTGTTTTAGGCAACCTGACTTTAAGGTCAAGTGAGCCTGTGGTATGGTCCTGCATGACCATCATGAATTCATCAACAATTGCTTGTTACCACTCTTGAGGCTCGAAATTTAAAGCATGCCTACTTGAAAAATGCCAGTTATTTGTGAAAATGAGAGTTGAGATTTTATGCTCTTGCATATTTTTCCAAGAGCAAAAATTTTCCAGTGATACCGGTAAGCAGCAAACATTTGTAAAATCCCTAATGCACATAAATTCAGCAAAATACACATGCATAATTCCAAAACATAAAATGATATGCTGTTTAGCTTGTAACCCAATACTGTGGCTATACATATACCTACTGACAATACAGAGTGGACTAGGGTACAACCATTACATTTTCATGGGGAAACAGGATACTAAGTTTCATGCCCCACCATTTCATTCAAAAAATATAAAAAAATATCTAATATTATCTTCATTTAGGTAAAATCTGTTACTTTGTCTCCTCTGATGCTAGGATGGTTGATCATCAATATTTGTGTCACAAATTATCGTGACTATCCCCTAAAAATGAAATGGTTGTCCCTATTACGTTTTTGTTCCATCCTGGTGAGGTTGATTGTTCATGAACCTTTCATTGTCCAAAAATACAAATTTGGATATGTGTATAAATTACTACAGTTATAAATAAGAAAGACAATTCCGCCGTACATGAACAGAGTCCACACTAGACTCGCATTTTGGTGAAAGTGTTTCTCTCTCACACCAGAATAGGGTGAAGTTGGAGAAAATATAAAGAAGTGAGCGCTTATATTTAACGGGAGACCTGTACTATAGTGAACAGCACTTACACAGTGCAAATCGTGCTTGGCATCACTTAAAATCCTTGTTTATTCCCAAAAATATTCAATGCAGATTTTGTTTTATTCATCATTTTTACCAAATCACATTCTTCCAGATTATATTTCAGCTTCGCGTTCATTGTTGTTTCATTAATTTGGATTCATGCGCTTGCTGTTTTTCAGTGGTATAAGCGATCCTACAAAGTGATGTAATCTATATGAAAAGCACGCATGCTAATTATATAAAGCAAATAACCAGCATAAATTCACATAACTGTCATATATTCATGAAAGAATGATCATAATATATCTTAAAATTCTGAATATAGATTGATTAAGATCATCATTGATCCATTTTAGTTTTGTGTTTCGGCTTCACAAAATCATTATTTTCCACACATTATTAATTCGACTTTTGATTTTGGCAAGCTGGTTGTTTTGGCGTCTCCTATGTTTATAATTGGTGGATTTGTCTTGTTTTCTGACAGCAATTCAGGCCAATTAATTGTTTAAAGCCTGAAATTGGCTTGGGTAAAGATTAAATTTTGTCTGGAGGCAATGCCGGTACTTTGATGTGTGATTGGCTTCTAGTACATAATATTAACACGATTACCATAGCTGAGTTAAAAAGTATTTAAGGTCGCTTACATCAAAGCAAACTACCATGCAGTTTTTATTTTAAAAGCATTATTTCTTAAACTTCTTTATTGTATTTTAGAGATATTATTTAAGTTTAGTGCAGTGGTGCCTATGATTCACATCCAATGTATGTACTTCATTCATCACAAGTAAAATCTTCAATATACACATGGTGACACCGTGATGTAAACATGTGGACAATAAATGCAAGAGTTGAAATAAACACTATTTTCATTGTTCTCATACTGGTATCACATTTTAATGAACTAGGTATTTCCTTTTTAGGCCCCCCCCGCCCCATATAATTACAGGTGACTTTCGACAATTTTAATGCAATAATGCATAACCTGACAATATGACAATAGTAAACTAGAGCACAAAAGGGAGAAGTTACTGTTGAATGGGTATAACATACCGCTAATGATCAATTCTTGTCGTCTGATTAATTTAAACATATTTTAATTTGGTAGAAATAATAAGAAAACATAGACAAATTCAATATATTTATTGACTCTTCAAACAAATAATAATAATTTATAACATTTCCATGTAATAATTCATAATGAGAGTCCCTTAACCGCGAAGTCATGTTTGTTTTACATGCGGTTATGATCGATAAAATACGCTGATCGATCATTAGAAAACAAAATGTTTTAAATGTCCAATGACTTATAGTACATGAAAAAATTGCTTTAAGTTCATGTGTCCCAACTTTTATAGGACATAAAAAATTACTTTTGAAAATAATTAAGGGTGTCCCAAGACTTATAGTGTCCCAAGACTTACCATCATTACTGTAGTGGTCAGAATTTAAAATGTTTAAAACAGAAAGTTTTAATAAACCTTTCAACCAAATAGTGTAAAAATGAATGGAACATTCGTTAAACTTTATGAAAAAAATTCATTTTTTCTTTGCTTTCATGCAGCATATTTGTTGTAAGACTTTCTTTTTGCTTAATACAATAACCTCAAAAATAGTTTACTATCGAAAATGGGTGATGTAAATCAAGGAACAAATTCTCTCTTCCTACTTTTACAAGATGAAATATGCAATAAACCTGTTTAACTTTATAAGCAATCAGCGTATAAACCTCTGCAGAGTTTGATTTTGATTAGACTACAGATGCATGGAATGTCACTTCTTCAGTAGCAATAAAAGGGGTGCTGAAGAAAAAAGTTGTCAACATTGCTTTCTCTGTGTATCAGGGCAATATTACAGTCACTGGGACAACTGTTTTGCCCAGAATCACCACCAAATAAAAATAAAAATTGAAACAGATAAAAATACTGCAGTTCCTGCTTATTCCCCAACTCATTGATTGCAGTATTGGTAATAACAGAAGCTGGTTAAAAAATTGCCATTAGAAATAAAATTTTGCAAGTTGACATTTTCTTCCCTACAAAAAAATGCAAGTAGTAAAGAAGGTTAAATTTGAGACCAGACTCTGGAGGCTGTATTTCTAATCCGATTTTAATCAAACATGATACAGTGAAACCCCGCTATAGCACACTTCGTTATAGCACAAATTCAGATATAACACGATTGTGGCATGGCTCCCGAAATTTCATCTATTTTTTCGTACGTGAAAAAAAAATACGAAAAATAATCTGTACAAAATTAGTTATCATTTTGGGGTAGAGATCGTGTAAGAATTTGGATATAACACTATTGTGGCGTGGCTCCCAAAATTGTACAATAATTTTACAAATTTCTTGAAGTACTGCAATGTTTTGTGCCAAATAAACAAGAGTTTGATTTAATAATTTGGCAAGATGTATTGTATTCTTAAAGAAAAAAGTGTCTTATGATTGCATCTTTCATTACATGAATAAAGATGTTAAACGTTTCTATTTGTGAATATTCATTTCAAATGTGTCAGTAGTCAACACTGCATTCTGATCTTAGCTTATTTTTGAAAGATGTCAGCTGATTAAAAAGTTGATAAGTGTTAATCTTATTATTATTGAATCATGAACAAAAAAGCCAGTAAGTCTTCCTTGTGTTTTTCTTCAATGCATTATGTGTACAATTGTTGCTCAACATTTCCCTATACAAATGACCTCTTTGTTCCTTAACAATTATTTTTGCTGTAGTCGTTCAAACAAATAGGTGTCAGAGTGTTAATTAGTGGGTATTTACAACAGATAACGGGATACAGAAACGTAAAGCTTTTACTGTTAAAGAGAAGCTTGAAGCCCTTGGCAGGATTAAGTCCGGAGTTAAACAAATGCAATTAGCTTCAAGATTTAGGTGTTCACAAGTCAAGCAAACAATGTCGTGGACTGAAAAAGTTTCTTACCCGAATTTATAAATCAATTAATTTACCTACATTTTTAAGGGAAAGCAATTTACTATCAATGTCTGCTCAGTCAACTGTCATACACATCTGCTGAAACTAGTTTATAGCCCGAATTGTCAGGAGCAGTTTTGGTCATTGCCATGCACATGTAACACCCCCCTCCCTTTAGATCATTCACATATACACATGAAACTGTCCTTCCAGTGTTAGCACTCTTTGGAACAGAACCATTTAAGTTGTAGGGGTGGAGCGATTGCCTAATATAACCAAACATTCTACTCCGCTTTTGCTCTGCATTGAAGCAAAGTCATAGTTATAAACAAAAGTTTCATAAAATATTGGGTTTATTTTATTAATTTTTTCCTCTGTCCATTAGAGAATGACTCGACTGTTTTGATTGAACTCACAGTGTACACATACAATCGAATTGTTTACTCCCAAGCTGGCTTAAGGCAGTTTACATATATACACATCTGTAGAATTCTCATCACAAGTACATTAGGAGTCAATACAGTACATTTGACCTCCTGCATGAATTTTCAGCTCTAGTACATGTACTTTTCAAGCCTAAATACAAGTTTCTTTTTAGAAACTCCTAATGTCTGAATCATGCATTTTATTGTCTGTCAGAAATCAGACCCTTTGGACAAGTGCAGCAAATATGAATGTTGCGGCCAAAAACAACTTGTTCATAAGTTTGTGTGAATGTAATAGCAAGAAATTAAGTATTAGGATTCGACTGGATTTGTCAACAATTTTTAAAAAATATAAATTATGCTTCTTTGTGCACATTTTTGATGGAATTACTATTATGAATACAACCAGATTCGATTGGTGAGCACACCCACTCTTATCTATTTACACTAAGTTGCCCATTTCGTGTACATACAAATAAATATTAAATATGTAATGACTGTTTTCAGTAGTTCTTGTTTAATATGGAACAAGTTTATAACTGCGTCAGTGAAGTCCGTAGTATTGCCCTGCCCCCTCTCAGACACATAATGATCTATGACAAAATGACTAAATATTATACTTCTGTGTGCATATTTTCGATGGAATTATTATGGAGTCACTCTTACGCATGCCATGAGATCGGTTGGTGAGTAAATGTCTTGTTACACTGACTATTCATGCTCTGCATTAGACATGTACATATCCATGTACCAATGCATGGTTCCTGAATAAAGTCAAATATTATATGTGCAATCTCTATGTTTCACTACATGTGTATTTCTCGTTTAATATGTATTGATTTAAGATGGCAACTGTGCTAATGAAGCTTGTAGTTTTGCACCCACTATTATACCCCCTACCTTTTTTTTTTGGTGCATGCATCATTTTCTTCAGCTAAATAACTTGGTTGGTTATAGCATGGTTTGGTACATAGCACAATGTCGTTTTGTGGACCCCAACCATCATGCTATAGCGGGGTTTCACTGTATATGGGCTTTTATCATCTAGAGCTCTGATGAGTTCTATAACAAGCGAGGGCTGTGTATATTAATGAGGTCGCCTTGCACCTAAATGGCTAAGCTTGTTACCGCTCTGAAAGCTTTGAATCTGATTTTGATTAAACTTGTAATATGGGTTTATATCATCAAGATCTCAGATGAGTTAGATAATGAGTAAGAACCATTCATATTGATGAGGTGATCTTGTATCTGATTGACTGAGCAAGTGTTATCACTCCAGAAACCATATTTCCAATTTGATTATGGTCAAGTTTAGAATATAGGCTTATATGATCAAGATCTTGTACAAGTTTGATACAGATTGAGATCCATGCATATTAATGAGATGATCGTATATATGATTGCCTGAGCTATTGTTACCATTCGGGAAGCCATATAGTATGATTGCCTGAGCTATTGTTACCATTTGGGAAGCCATATAGTAGGATTGCCTGAGCTATTGTTACCATTCAGGAAGCCATATAGTATGATCTGATCTCTGCATATTAAGGACGTAATCTTGCATCTTACTGCTCAAGAGATGATATTTGTAACCCGATTTTAATCAAACTTGGTCATTAGGTTAATACAGCACTCTCTCACTACAAGGCTCTTCATTACACCTGTTCTTTTTATAAGGCAAGTATCATCATGGATCCTGTTTCATTAAGTGGTAATAAAAGTTGATGTATCAGATACTTCATTGTAAGCCAGTCTCACTGTATAAAGACAGGGATGATTCTGATATATTAATTAGGGCTGCCTGGCGGCCTCAATTTCTGTTGGCAGCCCCAGAATTTTTATTTTGAAATATCCCAATCAAAAGTTAGTAAATCTTGCCTGCGAGAAGTTTTACCTTTTTCCATTCATATCTGTTACATGTGTTACTGGATCAGAATAATAATTTTACCTTTTTTCTTACCAGAAGTCATTTTAATCATACAAAAGCTTGGCATTGCTTTTAAGTGTATTAATCATAATAAGTCAGGGTCCAAGCTGGACCCTAATCTCTGGATGAAATTACCTCTTAAAGTGATTTTGGGACTTCTTGACCCATAGTAGAATTGGTCCACTAAGGTTCTCGAACCATGACAAAATCAGACTACCCAAAATCGACCCATTACATACTCAGCCTATTGCTAGGTCAGTCCACAATTTATATAATAGTAATGTGGATATAATGTTCTTTGTCAACGGTCATTTATTTTTATTTTTTTTATTTCTCTTTTTTGTTGTTTATCTGGTGCTTCCCTCCCACCTCACCCCCCTCCCAATAAAAAAGTTTGTATGAAAACAACTGGAACTTTTCCTTGAGTAAATTTAATTTTCTTTACCATTAGATGGTTAAAATTATGCCCTGGAAACACTTAAAATGCAGCATCTTCCAGGGGCTTTGGCCCCCACCTAGGGTTCCATCCCACAGATCCCTCGTTCAAAAGATATTAAATTATATTTCTGGATCCACCCCTGCTTCTGTCTATCCATCAATGTTTGCTCACATCCATTACACACAAAATTGATTGATAAATGTATGAAATTTTGTATGACCTGATATTGGCTGAGATTTTCACACCAAGAAATTCATCATTATATCCATTTTTGACTATGAAACAGTAATGCTGTCTTCTGCTAGCTTGTTAGTATCATTACAGAAAACTGATGGACATTTATTCTGCTCTTTATGACAAATGCCATTCCAGGCAGGATTTCTCAAAACAAGATATTTTAGCCATGCTGTGCAATATGATCTTTGAATAAACTTTATTATCTGGTGTTTTGTACTTATATAATGTTATATTCTATAAATTTTATAATCTGGTGTTTTGTACTTATATAATGTTATATTCTATAAATTTTATAATCTGGTTTTGTACTTACACAGTAGTATATGCTAAATTGTATAATCTGGTGTTTTGTACTTACACAGTAGTATATACTAAATTTTATAATCTGGTGTTTTGTACTTACACAGTAGTATATACTAAATTTTATAATCTGGTGTTTTGTACTTACACAGTAGTATATACTAAAATTTTATAATCTGGTTTTGTACTTATATAATGTTATATTCTAAATTTTATATTTTATAATCTGGTGTTTTGTTTTTATAATCTGGTTTTGTACTTATATAATGTTATATTCTAAATTTTATATTTTATAATCTGGTGTTTTGTCCTTATACAATATTATATACTCTGCATTTTATAATCTGGTCATTTTGTACTTATGCAGTAGTATATATTAAATTGTATAATCTGGTGTTTTGTACTTACACAGTAGTATATACTAAATTTTATAATCTGGTGTTTTGTACTTAATAATAAATACAGTAGTATGAACTAAATTGTATTATCTGGTGTTTTGTACTTATACAATATTATATACTAATTATTAGGAAAGTCAGTTTGTTTTAAAACATTTGTCCTGACTCATACCAAATTGTAATATTGTTTTTACTTTTTCAATCAATAACTCAGCATCAATGGAATTCCAGCATGTGCTAATGATAGGATTTTGACAGACATTCTGCGAAATGAGTGGAACTTCACAGGTTATGTTGTAAGTGACCTGGGGGCCATAGAGCTTATTATTACAGGACACAAGTACCTCAAGACACCTATTGACACGGTAGCAGCCTGTCTGAAAGCAGGAACCAACCTTGATTTCTCTGGAGTCAAGAAATCTGTGTATGATTATATGGGTGAGTTCATTTCCATAGCTGTAGTAATGGTGAGATAGGTGTGCATCAACCTACTTTAACCTTTAACATTCTCCTCTTTTTTAAAAGTTCCTTACCAAGAGATTTGTTAATAAATGAGAAATGTGATGAACTTGCTGTTGCTCACACTCCTCCTTCTGTTAAATATGTTGATTGCAAGTGTGGTTCCTGCTGTTTAATGAAATAACCTTAATTATTGCACTTGGGTATTAAACACACCCAAATAAACTACATAACATGCTTTTATATTCAATTGAAGTGAGATTGAATGGTATTGAGGAAACCTGATTACGTGTACCTAGAAAAGATCACTCAATGGACAACCACTGAACCCTGCTAGTATAAAGACCAAATTAAACTGAGAAACTCAGAATTGCTAAAGCAATTGGTTGATCATTGTTCTTTCGGGACTATACCATTTTGTAGATACAGTCATCTTGATCATTGTCATGAAATTTGCTTGAAGTATAAATTAGAACAAACACTGAAGACCCTGATATGCCAGTGGACTTTGTGACAGTTGATCAGGCCCCTTTTTATCACAGCGTTTTGAGCAAGAAACTCAAGCTGAAAACCCCCAGATCAGATCTGATGCAAGCAGAGTGCATCTAGTTCCATCGAAGTTTGCAAGTAGAGGAATTCAAGTGAAGGAAATCCTAAGAATTATATCATTCTAACTTTATTATTGTTCAATATATGGACTGTACATGTGTTTGGACTTTTAGCTTAATTTTCATGCTTAGAAAGTTTTGAGAATACATTAGAACCTGTCTTGAAAGACTACACCTTCTGTCCCAAAATCATGGTCTCTTAAGACAGGTGGTTTTTCATTATAGGTCACAACACTTTACAGTCAATAAATCCTTGCATTGATAATTTGGTTTCTCAAGTCATGTTGCTTTCCAAGCAGTGGTCTCTCAAGACAGGTTTTACTGTATATACAGTAATTAAAGTTATAAATTGTAACAGTTTTGGGACTTTGAGGTAAAGCTTATGTTTTTTGCCCAAAAAATTTTGAGAATACAGCATCTGGTTCTACAGTTTACAGTTATGTGCTTATTACAGGAGCTAATGCAGACCATGGTGCTTATCTTTCAACATTGTTAATTATACTCATATATTTAATTCTTTATTTATTCATGTATAATGAGTACCCTTACTGCTATCATGATAGACTCAGACCTACCATTACATACTGCACCTGCAGATTAGGGTCTATGCTGTTTGTTCTTCATAAGATTTCCAGCAAACAGCATAGACCTTAATCTGATGTCTAGCTGGTTCTAAATGAAAAATGGTGCCACTAGGACATCCAATATGGCCACCACAGTGGCCATCTTGAAGATCTCATTATCACTATTTCTCCTGAATGTATGGTCGTATCAGCAAAAAGATTTCTTTGATGTCTAGTTGATCATCTTGAAAATCTTATTATCGCTACTTCTCCTAGATGGAAAGTCATTTTGACATGGGGTTTTCATCAGAAGAGTTCTAATGGTGTCTAGTTGGTCCAAAATGAAAATGATGTACACTGACCCTCAATATGGACACCATGGTTGCCTTCTTGAAAACATTATTATCTCTACTCCTCCCAATTGGATGGCTATATCAAGATGGAGTTTTCACCATTAGACTAGGGTCCTGAATGAAAATGGTGCCAGTTGTACATCCAGTATAGTTGCCACAACAGCTGTCTTTAAAATTTTGTTGTCACTTCTCCCCATGATTGGAAGGTCATATTGATACGGGGTCTTGACCAACAAACTTCTAATGATGTCTGATTGGTCCTAAATGAAAATTTTGCCAATCTAGCATGAAATATGTCCACCATAGCAGCTAATTACAAAATCTTGTTATTGCTGGAGAATATCCAACATGGTTTCAACAATCAGCAGTTAAAAGGAAGAAATGGTCTTATTTTGAATTCCTGGCAGTTCTCTTCACCCAGTGGAGTGTCAGTCCCTTTTCATGGATTCTTTTGCTGAGCACTACACCCTCATCACAAAAGTAGGTCACTGTGACCCATATTTCATGCTTCACTGCCTTGGTTTTAGTCTTGATCACTGTTTACCCCAGAATCGTTAAACTAGGTGCTTGTATACATCCCTATTATTATCACACCCTTACAAGAAAAGAAGGTCATTGTGACCTGCTTGTAACATTATACAGGCTTATTTTGAGTTTTTGCATTTAGCTCATGACCACATTGGTGTTTTATCTGCTGTATAATACAGCTATACCTGGAATCATGAAACATGAAAAGAGGATGCATCTTGATGGGTACTACACCCTCATCCTAAAAGTAGGTCACTGTGACCCATATTCCACATTTCACTGACTTTGGTTCAGTTTGATGTTTTTACTGTTCATGAGTTTTTGGCATGTTATATGCATACTATCCTACCTGGAATCATGAAAATTGGTGAGTGGATGCATCTTGATAAGTTCTGCATTAATTTTGCCAAAAGAGGTCTCTGTGACCTAAATTTCATGCTCAGTGACTTTCTTCAAATTTTGTTAAAAGTTCATTTTGGTGGTGTTTATGTTCCAATCATGAAACTTGATAATTGGATGTTTATGATCACATTGATTCATGTATGCTAGACCTATATACATCCTAGCCTACTCAGAAGTCCCTTTGTGACCAGTGCATTTGGAAGCAGGAATAAATATGTTTATTCAGTGGTAAACTTTCCATATTAATGACTATACATTGTATATTGTGATATCTTTCTTTCAGTTGTTTAACTGTGTATTGTACATGTGAATGAGTCAAGGAGGTTAACTGTGTATTGTACATGTGAATGAGTCAAGGAATTAGGTGTTTGGACTGCATGCTGCATGCTTTTCATGTGAGGCCTCACCTGTAGTGGCTAATCCAGGTAATTATTGATGCATGAACTATGTACTGCTGGCTGTCACTCCAGGGTTACTCAAAGCCTGTGACTTTCACCCAGTAAAATCTGGCTTCATGGGCTAGAGTAGGTGGTTTTATAATACGTCAGCACAATGCTGGACATAATGTTCCAATTAAAAGTTCAAATTAAAATTTTTAAAATGATTAAAAAGTTCAGATGTGAAGCAAATAAACGATTGCAAAAAAATCTTTACTTGGAAAATGGGCCTAGATCACTGTAGTCTGAATGTATTTTCTGCATGATAATGTTTACAATAGCTCCTGGTTATGCTTTATCTGTAGCAACTGGGCACTATTTGTTTATAACCTACACTTTGTAGCCATGAATGTAAGAAAAATAATCCTTAATTATGCACCAGTGTTGGATAGGAAAATTCCACCCTCAGATCAGAATTTGAATCATACACTTGGCAAAGCCTCATGTCTGTTCCAAAATTCTGACCCACAGGTGGAATTTTCCTATCCTACATCAATATATTTGAAGGATTGTACTATTCCTTGCCAAATTATTTTTAAAAATGCATGATATCAGATGGCAGTGATATTTCTGAAAGAATTGTATTACACTGCTTAGAGGAGGAAGTTATAGTTAGTATTTTTTTCTGCAATTTAGGTTTTCAAGGTTGAGAGCTTTCTTCTACACATGCATATTTCTTAATTCACTTTCATAAATCAGTGATGAAAATTTTTCACATATGCTTTATGTCATATGAGAAGATTTTATTTATTTGTTTTTTAATTTTTGCTTAGTTGATGCTGTCAAACAAGGGAAGGTTTCAGAGGAACTGGTCAGAGAAAGAGTAAAGCCTCTTTTCTATACCAGAATGAGGCTGGGGGAGTTTGACCCACCCTCCATGAACCCATACTCACAGTTAAACCTTTCTGTTGTCCAGAGCCTTGAACATCGAAAGCTTGCACTTACAGCAGCCATGAAATCTTATGTCCTGCTGAAAAATGATAACAACATCCTTCCATTGCCAAAAAAGTTCACCAAAATTGCTGTAGGTATTTTTTTTTAGGGTACACATGTTCTTGATGAGAATTTACATTTATTTTTATTTATGAAGACCCTCAAAAAAATTTATGCTTCTGTCTGTAAGATAGGTATGTTCATGTATTGATATTTGAAGTATAATTTATATTTTGCACGAAGCAATTATTCTTAACTGTGGTATTTTTAGTTTCATCTCATCATTTGAAAAGTAAGACTTTCATATGAGACAGAATAACCTGACTAAACCCAGAAGAATGTTTAGCCCAAACTTTTATAATAGGTGTCAGGTAGAGTGTGTACCCTCCATTTGCCTATCAATCCATCAACCTGCTTGTAGGTCATTGTTTTAACTGTGGAATCTGGAGTTGTTTGTAGGTCATTGTTTAGGCTGTTCCAAACTCGGGGTGCATCAAATTAAAAAGATAGCTTGCCATTGCTCGTGTTGTGTACTCCTGGTCATGTAGCCAAAGTTTGGTGTCTGAAATTATTGTTACATTCTTTAAATGTAACCAGATTATTAAAGTAATAGGGGTTTTCTTGTGGAGTATTTTATATACTTTACTTGCCATGTATCTTAATCTGCTAATATGTAAAGTTGGAAGATTTCATTTTTAATAGATAATTATATGAGCTATTGAAATCATCAAAACCCATCTTATGATTTATTGAACTAAATCTAGCTTTCATCATGTGATCATAAATAATAATACACTGTATCATGATGCTTAAAAGCATTCTAGTCTCTGAGTCAACCTCTTGACTTGTATTCTACAGGTTGTAGGGCCCATGGCTGACAATCTGCTGCAACTATTCGGGGACTACAGTGCTGACATAGACCCTCAGTATTCCACAACCCCCTACCAGGGGCTGAAGGGATTGGCCCAGCAGGTGAACCTGGCTCCAGGATGTATAGACAACAAGTGTCAAACATACATTCCTTCCACCATTGCTCAGGCTGTCCAGGGAGCACAACTTGTCATTGTCTGTCTGGGAACAGGTATTTCATACATTCTTGGAACAGTGTGATACATTTGTTATCTCCATGCTTTCCTATTCCTCCATCCATCTATCTACTTGTCTGTATATTATATACTCAACTTCTACACCAGTGGTTCCCAAACCCCAGGTCACGACCCTATACTGGTACTGCATTTAGGGTTGCAAAAGATGGTTTTTAAGGTCGTGACCAAAAAAGTTTGGGAACCACTGTTCTACACCATAAGGGTGGGGGAAATTACAACAAACAAATGTACTTGTCCAGATTGTGGCAAAGCATAATAAGGGCATAACATGGACAATAAGCGTTAAATGTACATGTCCTTCACTGTAGCTCATGCTGTCCAGGGAACACAAGTCATTATTGTCTGTCTTGGAGCAGGTATTATAATGACAATAAATATTAGATGTAATATAGTATCATTTATTTCTGTGTGTCTCAATTTTCGTGGTTTTGAAAAAAAGACATTTTCATGGGTACTTAAATTTGTGGTTTTGTCCGTCAAAGCTTGCATATTTGTAGGTATTTAATTTCGTGGATTAACCTTAACAACTACCTCAAATATAGAATACAATAAAACAAAACTATCAGGACAACAAATGACAGTTGCTTCAATGGTTAAAACAGTACTACCACCTGTGTTTGCACAAATCAAACACCTGTCAAGATCAGTCACTTACATTCAACATCAAAGGGAGCCAACACAGCCAACAACACTAAGCTACTAATCAGTTATTAAAGTACATGCGTATGATCTCTTCCTTAAAACACTGTCCATAATGTTGCACCATCAATTACTTTCTGATGACTATGGCATTGACACCGTGGCTTAAGAGTGGTAAAAGACAACTTAGATCACCATTGGCTTGGATAATGCAATTAGCAAGCAGTGTCAACATTTGATGTGTTCAGAGCCCTTCAAAGTGCTAAAATGCTAACAGAATTGAAAAACAATAGAATCACTCCTTTGTTTGAGCCTGCCTCGTGTACGAACCAACTTCAACCACTAGACTTTACTTGAGACATTGTCAGTGGAGCCAATTCATGCTGAATGGATAATTGCATCTTGCATGAAAATGTGTGGAAGATCTTACCTAATTATCCATGACTTTGAGAATTAGGGACATGTTTAAATCAACAATTTCAGGATTATTTACCCGACAAATATTTGTGTGTACCAGCCGACTTGAGTGACGCAATGTTGATTCAGTAGTTTTGTCCAAAAATAAATTGAAGTGTGAGCGTCAATACTCTGTGGTAATTAGTGTATACATTGTTTCATTAGTAATTGTGCCTCAAGCAATAGTTTTAGTATTTTTCAGTCATGTTGTTCATTTGGATTAAATATGCATAGATAAAATGGGACATGCTTTCACAAGGATTTAAGTTTCACTTTAATCAAGAATCTGTTTGAGTAAGTATTAAATCTAATTTATATCATTTCCTATTCTTTCTTTCATTTTCAGTACTAACAGTATTTTAATACCAAGCTAAAACACGGTATTGGTGCTGAGAGTAGTCTCACTCACTTAAAAAATTGAAATGTTTGATAGAACATTTCAATGAAGCTCATTATATACCCTAGGGTGTCCCCTAGTCAGATCAAGTTAGATTTAGCTTGAACATGCATGCGATTTTGTTTAACCATTATTTCAATTCATTGGTATAACAACAGTTACAGACACTACACTTGGTGTATAACATGCAAGAAAAACAGCATGAAAACTTTAAAACTTTATTTTTTTTCACAGTAACATCAGTAACAGGATATCAACATTTAAAGTAAACAACATAACTGGAAGTGGTAAACAACTTAATAACAAAATCAAAACATCTATGACAAAGGTATCACTAAGAAAAAAAACCTAACCATGAAACTTTTGCATAACAAACATAAAAGACATAGAATAATCTTATTTAGGCATTTATCTAACACCAAGAAGAATATTTAAACAAACAAAATCATTAATACTGGCCAAAAGTATTGCAAACTTCCATAAGAGTAAGAAGTGCATTGTCCATAAAATTGGTTACAGACACTACAAAACTATAGCATTTCAATACAGCTGCAGAACCATACATATCTCCATAAAATTCACTTCAAAAATAATTCAACATGAACACATTGACTAGAATTATTCATTAAATGAATGTTGATTAGTTAATAAAATGATAAAACCACATTGTAACAGGTATATGTCCAATACTTGTGTTAAAATTATGAACTGGTAAATAGCACTTGAAAGTTTAATACTAAATAGTGTTTGTAAGAGTAAAATATTGAAGTATAATGAATGTTCAATAAATCATAGTCACTAAAGTATTGTTCAACCCAAGGTGCTGACTCAAACACAGACCCATATGTGATTGATCTTAAGGTTACAGACACTACACATTAAACCTTGACTTTATATTGTCATTTCAAATAGAAGTGCTTATGATTTTTTTCCAGATTTGACTTGAGCTTAGACAATTCAGCTGCATTAAACTTGAAATGACCCCTTTCATTGACTATTTGTGGAGCTTTTACCCTGTACAAGATAGCATCTAGAGCCTCTTGTGAATAATCATCTTTTTCAGGCCAAACATACATGTTGCCAGACTTTCTCATGTATTTAAGTCTAACTTCGTTATGAAGAATGTCTATTACTTCTGCTAAGTATACATCTAGAGGTCCCTTCTTTGGCTTAAGTCCTACAGCAACAAATTCTCCTGGGTGGTATTTCTCTATTGGTTTCTCTGTGTTGGTTGGTGCTTTTTTGTCAACTTTGATCTTCTTTGTCACAATGTTTTGTCTTTCTGTTGACTTCCGTTTCTTATTAGGCTTTTCGCTTGTTGCTGAGTTATGATCTTTCTGGTTACTTCCTTGTTTTCTTTTCTTGTCATTATTTTCTATTGTTGATGGATTCTTGTCTTTAAGTTGTTTTCCTTTCTGACTTAAATTATCTTTATTGAGTACTAACTTTCTCATTTCCCAGGCATTAACATTTTCGCTGAAGTTGCATCTCCCGTCAACCTTCATGCATTGCTCACAATAACAGCTCAGATTTCTTATGCTCAGTTCATAATCATTGCTTCCTGACTTTACAGCATGTAATTTTCTTGTACCTTGCAGTGTTTGCACATCAGTTTCTTCTCTATTTCTCTCAACATCTTTAACAAGGATGAACTCCCTTCTCGAAACTGTTTTAGCTTCATTATCTGTATTTTCCATTTTCAGTTTCTCTGTACAGAAATGATATACATCTTCTGCACAACCTATCACCTTTCTATTTCCTATTTCACAATCAGTCTGAATACACTCTTGCTGTATACTTTCATTCAGTTTGATACGCATTCTCCATGCTTGGGTTCTTTTCACAGCTTCTTTCTTCTTTCTACTTAATTCAGCAGTTTTCGGACTTCTTAAATCAACACTCTTATTAACCGATATTGCCAGGGCTGCTTTTTCTTTCTTTTTCTGGCGATACCTTTTCATTTCTTCACGTTTTTTCCTTCTTAATTCTTGTTGAAGATTTGAATCGGAAAGTGATTGCTGTTTTTTTAGTAGTCTTGCATCTTTTCTTCTTTCTCTATCAACCCTTTTTAGCTCCTCATGTTTCGCCTTATTTTCCCTCTGTTTTTTTCTCCAGGCTTGTACCTTTAGCCTCGTCTTCTCCCTTCTAGCTTTAATCTTCTGTTCATCTTCTTCTGGCTTATCTTTGCTTCCTAAAAGCAAACAACTTCATTCTCATTTTTGTTCCTCTATGTATACGGATGAAATTTAGACTTTACAAAACATACTTGTAATGAGTACGCAATATGCTTTCATACATAAGCAAACTGGAATAACCTGTAGATTCTTAAAGAAAAGTATCTGATTGAAAAAGAAATAGCATAAAACCTGATGATTATTCAATGTTCTAGCATTTACAATGATTGCACACTTTCCTTAATAATGTAAACAACAGTCGGGTCAATTCACATGTCTAGTAGTGTCTGTAACCATTTGACAATATCAGCAATGTATCCAATACTAAGTCTGAGCTCATTGAATTCTCATAATATTTCTGTTTGAATTTACTAGTCTAATGATATGGAATGCAAAAATACTCAGTTTCAATTGCATATTGTAAGAAATCACTGAAAATGTTGCCTGTTATCAGAAATCTAGATGAAAGAAACTATAAATATACCAAAATATTACAAATTGCAGACAGACAATATGTCAAAATTTAGCCTTACACATCAATACTGTAATAGGAAACATAATTTGGCTTCATTTTTTTAAAAAAAAACAGGGATAAAGTCATAGACAGTATAAAAAGGGGATATTGGTTACAGACACTACAATTTAAGAGTGTGGTTTACCATTCAATACAAACTTACCAGAGTTGTTCCCAGAGGTTTGCTTTTGTCGTCTTCCCATGTCTTAGGGATGTACCATGGTAAAGAACAGAAAAAGTAATTAGGCAGCTTCTTCTAGGATAAGAAATTCAGGTTACATTGTCTTGTAGTAAATTACTCAAACAGACAGTGCTGCAAGAATGATGCAATATTCAATCAAGAGAGTTATTGCATCACTTTTTTGCTCTTGGCTGCAGAGGTAAATAGATGATGCAACATTACATCACATAAGATGGAACTTTCTATTGAGAAAAACAATGTTTTAATGACAAGTAGAACAATACTTTTATCTTTCATTTTTATACCTGTTTGTGTAGTGTCTGTAACTTTTTTTATTGAGTTGCTGTTTTTTAATGGTACAATACAGCACCACCAATTTTGGCCAACTTGGACATCACATGGATACACATGAGCCTTTGTAGGATTTATACTTTTCCATAATGAAACAACAAAATTATTGCCATATAAACTTGTAAAGGTTACAGACACTACAAAATTTAGAACTGGAAAGTTTGACAAAGAACAAGCTCTCAATCGAATATCTTGGCTAGCCATGTGATTTAAATGGTTTTACTACTTATTATAATATAAAGTCGAGTTCTAGATGTCAGTAAAAGTTATAATGAATGTTATTTTGTACAAAATGTTGGCATATAACAACAGATTAGTGTTTGAATTTCAGTGTTGAAACAAAACTTCTACTGACGGTATTTTGCTTATAAAATCCATAATATTTTACCGATTTCTTTAATTCAAGAAGCAATATTTGCAGGATAGAATTCCGCATAAAACCAGACCAATAAATGCATAATTTCAGTATGATATTTAGAGAATTCTCTATTTTATATTCAAGCTTTTTTCGAGTGAGACTACATAACGCTCAAAAATGGCCATTTTTAGAGCTTGTTTCCATGCATATCTCAACAATGGGTTACACTAACCTCTTGAAATTTTCAGGAAAGTAAGAGAGGTATATGCCAGGCTTACCAATCTTTAAAATTGGTTCATATCTTGTTTAATTTTTCTATTTCATGCATATAACATGAAAATTCCTTTATCAGCACCAATACCGTGTTTTAGCCGCTTATGCTTTTTCTTATTTCTCTCTATACTTATCTCACAACGTATCGATTTAGGCAGTGAGAGGACATTATGGCTACCAGATACCATATAGATATGTGTGCATTGAAACAATATAAAATGCTGTATAATTCTTTGTTTAAAAGGGTGAAAATAAAACAGACATGTGTAAAAGCTAATATTTTCAACCAGATTACATAAATAACACTGATTTTTAAAATAGCTTTGTTGATGTCTAGGAATGAAAAACTGCGAAAAAAAAGGAGGCAGAAAAGAATTGAGCCTAAAGTTTGGTAGCCTCATTAATTGACCAGTCGGTCATGTAAAAGGTATCTTTATATCTTTGCTGAAACATCTGATTAAACTTTTTTTGGTCTTTTTCAAAAAGTGAAAATTCTATCATTCCATGATGATTTTCATGACAACCATCTTAAACGCTCTATCACAGTTATTTCACTTGTGTTGTTAGTCATGATGATGATGAATCTTCATTAAAAGTTATCACTGTAACACGCATTTATTCATTTAGGCTGACCAGCAAAGTAGTCCATCATGTAGACATCTTTAATGCTGTTGTTTTTTCTTTGTTTGCTTAACTGTACTTTCCAGTGCAGACTGTGGAAGTAAGAGTTCACTTTCCTATATCACTCTTTGTATATTTATTAAATCCATACATTTGTATCTGTACAATAAAAAAAATGCCTCTTTTATGTAATTGTGTTGAATGCTACACAGTATAACACACTATTTATTGGATTCATGTTTCATGTCGTAAATAATGCCACACTGTGGTCTGATACCTAGCATTCTCACATATAAATGCCACACTGTGGCCTGTTACCAAGCATTCTCACCTACAGATGCCACACTGTGGCCTGTTACTTAGCATTCTCACTCACAGATGTCACTCTGTGGTCTCTTACCTAAAATTCTCACTGTGGTCTGTTACCTAGCATTCTCACCTACCAATGTCACACTGTGGTCTCTCACCTAGAATTCTCACTGTGGTCTGTTACCTAGCATTCTCATCTACAAATGTCACACTGTGGTCTCTCACCTAGAATTCTCACTGTGGTCTGTTACCTAGAATTCTCACCTACAAATGTCACACTGTAGTCTGTTACCTAGCATTCTACCCTACAAATGCTACACTGTGGCTCATTACCTGGCATTTTCACCTGTAAATACCTCACTGTGGTCTGTTACCTGGCATTCTTGCCTATAAATGACATTCTATGGTCTGTGAACCTAGCATAATTCATTAAATCCATATATTGGTATCTGTAAAATAAAAATAAAAAATGTTTCTTTGTGAAATTTGTAAGAATACTACACTGTATAACACTATATTTAGGGCTGTTCCATTTAAACATACATGGTACCGAGGGAAGACAGTTTTTAAAAAATTATTTGCTAGGGTACTCGGATTACTCAAACAGTTCATATGAAGATGATACAAAATTCTAAATTGCATCTTTGGGTGAATAATTCATGTTGAAAGTGCTTTCCCTGGGTCCCAATTATGTTTTACGGGAAATGTCCTTACTGACTTCATGATAACAGGTCATAAATTGTGCCACACTGTAATATGTTACCAAGCATTCTCATCAGTACTGTGGTCTGTTACCTATAATTTTATCTTAAAATGACACACTGTGGTCTGTTATCTAGCATTCGCACATAGAAATGCCACACTATGGTCTGTTATGTAGCATTCCCACCTGAAAATGTCACACTTTGGTCTCTTACCTAGCATTTTCACCTATAAATGCCACAATTTATCCTGTTACCTAGCATTTTCATCTATAAGTGGCACACTGTGGCCTGTTACCTAGCATTCTCTCCTATAAATGCCTCACTGTGGCCTTGCATTCTCTCCTATAAATGTCACCTATAATATTCTTAATGTCATAGCAAAAGCTTTGGAGATGCAACATAGTTAAGTACTGCAAAGTGTGTGGAAATATATTTAGAGCTGTTCCAGTAAAATATACACAGGATGCAGGGAAGGCACTTTTTATTTGGAGTAGTGACCCATAGATGCAATTTAAAATTTTGTATTGTTTTCATATGAACTCTTTGAGTAATCAGAGTACCCTGGCATATATTTTTTTAAAAGTGACTTCCCTGGGTACCATGTATGTTTAAATGGAACAGCCCTTAACATGAAACTGAGGAAACTGGATCAATAATGCAATATGCCAATCAGTGCAAGCAACTTCTGGCATGGAAGATTATTTGTTTTATAAGTTTCATATCTGATGAATGATCCATTAAGCCATTAAGATTCATTTATAACAGGAATAAATATGGATGAGAGTCTAATAATTCCTCTTCTAATTGCGTTACAGGTCAGGAGTTAGAAGCTGAGAATAATGACAGGTCCACCATGGATCTACCTAGCAACCAAACACGTCTGCTGGAGGATGCCATGAAATATGGTAAGATCACCAATAACATTACAACCTTGAGTGCTAGTACTCTTCTAGGAAACATGATACATCATTATGATTCATGATACATCATATGATTCATGATAGACCCACATAAGGGGCATGAAAAAAGCAAAAACTATGCTTTACCATGATAACAAGTCATATAGTAGTTGTAGACATTTGGCAGATTTTTAGCAGAAAAAAACCCGAACTTAAAAGATGTATTTTTCCAAAGGACAATACTTCTTGCTTAAGAGTTTGATTGTAAACTTCCCTTTTTTATGTTTAAATAGCTTTATTCAAATATTACAAACATTGGAACAAATGGAACTTGTCAGATAGTGTGGATGGAAGGTCAATATCATTTGTTTAGAAAATAAATAAAGAGAGAAAACCAAAATAATCTTCACCCCTGTGCTTAATGCAGATGAGATGACTTAGCAGAAACCATTTTCTCTATAAATTTAATAATAATCTTAATATTTGTTCACTTGCTTAGGTTGCTTAAAAATAATAAAGGAACTTTGCCTTGTGCCCTAATGTCAGATAAGACTCATGGAACAAATTTAAAACTACAAGGGTTTAGATTGTATATCTGTCTCTGATTAAAATAGCATCACTATCAGTTGATACTTCCTTTAATTTAACACCCCTGAAGTAACTAGACACTTTATCTAATACATAATACAGTTTGAAATTTTAAACCATATGCAATAGAAGAAACATAATGAAATCACTGATGAGAAAAGTCTATTTGCATTTTAAGAAGTAGGAGAAAAACTTAGCTTTGTTTAGAAGAGTGTGTACTTTATTAATGTAACAAGTTATGATCATTGGCTACAATAATCTGTTTGCATTTTTTTTCTTGTTGTAACCAGTAAAATACTTAATAAATCTTCCAAAATGATGTCTTGAGTGGCTTTCATAGGAACAGTGTGGCTTCAATTGCAATAAGATGGAGAGCCTGTTTTCAGCTGCTAGCAAAATGGCTGTACCAATTTCAGTCAAATTTTAGGGGCCCCAGGTGGCCGAGTGGTCCACGGCACTTGCCTTTACAGATCACTCAAACATCTCACCTCTGTCCACATGAGTTCAAGTCTCATCTCGACCAATGTGGGTATGTGAGAAAGCTTGTCAGTAGCTTCCTGTGGGTCGGTGGTTCTTCCCAGTTTCTTCCCTCCACCAAATATAATGGTCGCTATGTATAGCCTATCATGTACTGAAAAATGACGTTAAACCCCACAAAACCAAAACAGTTAAGTCAAATTTTAGTAAAAATGTTCCTAAGGACATGCTCTTCCAAAATGATATCCTGAACTGGTGTGTATATTTCATTCACAGCAACCAGGTGAAAAACTATTATTGGGCTTCTTTTTTAGTATGTTCTTGTTGACATATTGTATATACTCACATACAAGTCAAGTCCAGCTGCAAACAGCATAGACAATGATGTGTCATCACATAATGCGGCAGCAGGTCATGGTCTATGTTGTTCGTTCTACAAATCACTCCTAATAAACTACAAAGACCCAGATCTTCCGTTACATTATGCGATGGCAGATCAGGGTATGTGCAATTTGCAGTTGGACTTGTAAGCGAGTGTACATGCTACTCAATCACAAATATATCTTTGGTTGACTGCTAATTATGGCCACCTTTGCAACCAGATGTAAACAATTTTTAACTTCTTCTGAACAGCAGAGCCAATTTTAATCAGATTTGGTTGGAATATTCATTTGGCAGCAGTTTGTGTCCTGACATCTTGACCTTTCAGTTTTGTTCAAACAGATGTGATGTGACATCAAATATGGCTGCCAGCAGTACAAATGACACAAATTTTTAGTTAATTAGTGATTACTTGTCAGATCTAGAAGACCTTACAGGATGGCCTGTTGTCCATCATTTGATGTCTGTCCATCTATTAGCACAAGTTTGTTATCACTACTTCTCCTAAACAAATTGGAGGATTGCCATGAAACTTCACACACACATTCATCCCAAAGTCTAGTTGGTCCTAAATGAAAATGGTACTGCTCAGACATCCATTATTACTACCATAGCAGCCATCTTGAAAATTTTGCTATTGCTACTCCTCCTGCATGGATGGTCATATCAACATGGAGTTTTCACTGAAAGACTTCTTATTATGTCTTGTTGGTCCTAAATGAAAATTGGTGCTGATCTGGTGTCCAGTATGGCCATCTTGAAAATCTTGTTATCGCTGGAAAGTCACATTGACATAGGGTTTTCACTAGAAGACTTTGTATGATGTCCAGTTGGTCCTAAATGAAAATGGTATTGATCTGATATCCAATATGGCTGCCATGATAGCCATCTTGAAATTTTTTGTTATTGCTATTCCTTCTGAATGGAAAGTGATATTGGCATGGGGTTTTCACCAGAAGACTTCTTATGATGTGTAGTTGGTCCTAAAAGAAAATAGTGCTGCCCAGACATTCAATATATCCACCACAGTGGCCATCTCAGACCTTCCAACCCTTACAGTTTGGCTCTAAGTTTGACTGAAACAACCCTTAAATTACTGACTTGTGGAATAAAAGAAATTTTTTCGAAAATATGATCATTGTGGTCAAATCTGGATACTGGCTTGCCTTTGTTTGATCCAGATCTGGGTTTCATATTAGATTCAGTGGAGTTTGTCAGGGAAGCAGACTATTTTGACAGCAATACCTCAGATGTTAATTTTCATGCAAAATGTCTGCATGATCATGCTGTTTCTTATTAGCATTTTCTAGAAATGGCATATAACAAACAAAACATGTTCGAGACAAAAGGGACAATAAACCTCTTAAAAGTTTAAACAATCAGCACAGATGTTTAAAAAGGAATATTCATATTCTTGGAAAAAAGCAGGAAAGGCAACAACTTCATTTATTGGACATCATATCATGTTGATTTGAGTATGTCTCATGGTGGGAGAGATGACTGCCATCGCCACATGAAATTGAAAAACCCCAAAGATTACATCAAGTTGAGAGATAGCAAGAAGCCACTGAGCTCCACAGGGTTTGGAACTGCACTTTCAAAAACTGTACTCTAGATAAAGCTGTAAGTGTTTTTAGTTGAACACAATGTTTGCCTTCACTGCATCAGTCTCAGATCACACTTCTGAACTTTTTAAATGCATGTTTTCCAAGTTGTCAATAGCAGTACATGATATTTTGTTACACCTTACTGAAAATTGGTCTAACTTAAGGAAAAATATCAACTGCCTTACTGAGAAGTTCTTTGTAGGGTTGGCAGGTCTGCCATCTTGAAAATCTTGTTATAAGTAGTATTAATTACTGTAATAATAATAATAATAATAATAATAATAATAATAATAATAATGTCTTTATTTTAAGAGGGTGACTCAATTAGTTAAAAAGAATTCGTCTGCCTTTAGACCCTCTATTATGTACAATGTTTACAAAACATATGTATATAAATGTCATGTTCATACCTAAGAACTGCACATACATCAACAAATATACACAATACACAAGTTTTCACCAGTGATTATGCACTTGAACTTATAATATAACAATATATGAAGATAAGCATGTGATACAGAATATGCTTGCACAGAAATATACCTAAGTATAATGATGGGTTAAAGATCAAAGTTTTTTAGACACTTGCACTGACAATGAAAAATTTCAACTCGATATTCACTACCTTACATGCCATGTGTGTATGAATAGAGTGAATGTACACATTTACATGGAAATGCCTATTGCTTTACATGCCATGTGTGTATGAATAGAGTGAATTTACACATTTACATGGAAATGACTACTGCTTTACATGCCATGTGTGTATGAATAGAGTGAATTTACACATTTACATGGAAATGCCTATTGCTTTACATGCCATGTGTGTATGAATAGAGTGAATTTACACATTTACATGGAAATGACTACTGCTTTACATGTCATGTGTATGAATAGAGTGAATGTTCACATTTACATGGAAATGCCTACTGCTTTACATGCCATGTGTGTATGAATAGAGTGAATGTACAAATGTACATGGAAATGACTAATTCCTTACATGCCATGTGTGTATAAAGACAGTGAATGTACAAATGTACATGAATAATTCCTTATATGTCATGTGTGTATGAATAGAGTGAATGTACAAATGTACATGGAAATGACTAATTCCTTATATGTCATGTGTGTATGAATAGAGTGAATGTACAAATGTACATGGAAATGCCTAATTCCTTACATGCCATGTGTGTATAAAGACAGTGAATGTACAAATGTACATGAATAATTCCTTATATGTCATGTGTGTATGAATAGAGTGAATGTTCACATTTACATGGAAATGCCTACTGCTTTACATGCCATGTGTGTATGAATAGAGTGAATGTACAAATGTACATGGAAATGCCTAATTCCTTACATGCCATGTGTGTATAAAGACAGTGAATGTACAAATGTACATGAATAATTCCTTATATGTCATGTGTGTATGAATAGAGTGAATGTACACATTTACATGGAAATGCCTACTACTTTACATGCCATGTGTGTATGAATAGAGTGAATGTGCAAATGTACATGGAAATGCCTAATTCCTTACATGCCATGTGTGTATAAAGACAGTGAATGTACAAATGTACATGAATAATTCCTTATATGTCATGTGTGTATGAATAGAGTGAATGTACACATTTACATGGAAATGCCTACTACTTTACATGCCATGTGTGTATGAATAGAGTGAATGTGCAAATGTACATGGAAATGCCTAATTCCTTACATGCCATGTGTGTATAAAGACAGTGAATGTACAAATGTACATGAATAATTCCTTATATGTCATGTGTGTATAAAGAGAGTGAATGTGCAAATGTACATGGAAATGCCTACTGCTTTACATGCCATGTGTGTATAAAGAGAGTGTATATTACAGATTTATATGGAAATGTCTACTACCTTCCATGCCATGTATGTATAAAGAGAGTGTATGTACAAATTTATATGGAAATGTCTACTACCTTCCATGCCATGTGTTTATAAAGAGAGTGTATATTACAAATTTATATGGAAATGTCTACTACCTTCCATGCCATGTGTTTATAAAGAGAGTGAATGTACAAATGTACATGGAAATACCTAATTTCTTACATGTCATGTGTGTATAAAGAGAGTGTATGTACAAATTTATATGGAAATGTCTACTACCTTCCATGCCATGTGTTTATAAAGAGAGTGTATATTACAAATTTATATGGAAATGTCTACTACCTTCCATGCCATGTGTTTATAAAGAGAGTGAATGTACAAATGTACATGGAAATACCTAATTCCTTACATGTCATGTGTGTATAAAGAGAGTGTATGTACAAATGTACATGGAAATGTCTACTACCTTCCATGCCATGTGTGTATAAAGAGAGTGTATGTACAAATTTACATTGAAATGCCTAAAGGAAGTGGTGGACACTGAATATGTAACTGTTATATTTCATCCAGGCAGTTATTCTTTCATTAAAGAATTGTGCAGTCTGAGCCTGTTTATTTTTACTTTAAAATATTATTCCATAGAAGGGCACCTGAATACTGAATGCTTCTTTTAAAGAGTTCTTTTGGGGCATTTTGGCAGTTTGTAGTTATTTGAAACAGTGGGCTTCAAATTAGGAATATATTGTCATAAGGATTGATCAAGTGGGTTTGGATCAGTGAAGAAATGAAGACCAGTTATCAAAATAACATATTTGTTTACAATGTATATATTTGAAAATGAATATAGATCTAATCTAACATGTGCAATTCTGATACCACCTTGCTACATAGTCCAATTTTGATCTGGAACACATTTTAGATTTAACAAATGCTTTTTACAAATAGTCCACACTTGTACTAAATACTGAAACTTGAAAGATACACTGAATTCTAAATGAATTAGTGAAATGGATACACATTGCCTATTCAATAATACACATAACAAACATGAAGTATAATATTAATATGTTAACATAGCAGATATGAACTGTTCCGTGAACTTGACAGATATGAAACTGTTCTGTGAACTTGACAGATATGAAACTGTTTTGTGAACTTGAGAGATATGAAATTGATCTGTTCACTTAACAGACATGAAACTTCTGTTCACTTGATATATGAAATTGATCTGTTCACTTGACATATATGAAACTGTTCTGTTCACTTGACAAATATGAAACTTCTCTGTTCACTTGACATATATGAAACTTCTGTTCACTTGACAGGTATGAAACTTTTCTGTTCACTTGACAGATATGTAACTGTTCTGTTCACTTGACAGCTATGAAATTGTGAGAATATTATGACCACATGAAATCATGAAACAATGCTTTTCATATAACAGACATGAATATATAAAATTATAATTTTGTACTGTTGATATAACAGATATGAATACATAAAATTATAGTATTGTACTGTTCACATAACAGACATGAATATATAAAATTATAATTTTGCACTGTTCATATAACAGACATGAATATATAAAATTATAATATTGTACTGTTTATATAACAGACATAAATATATGAAATTGTAATATTGTACTGTTCATATGATAGACATGAATGTATGAAATTGTAATGTACTATTCATATAACAGACATAAATATATGAAATTGTAATATTGTACTGTTCATATGATAGACATGAATGTATGAAATTGTAATATTGTACTGTTCATATAACAGACATGAATGTATGAAATTGTAATATTGTACTGTTCATATAACACATGAATATATGAAATTGTAATATTGTACTATTTATATAACAGACATGAATATATGTAATTGTAATATTGTACTGTTCATATAACACATGAATATATGAAATTGTAATATTGTACTCTTTATATAACAGACATGAAGATGTGATATTATGATATGGTAGTGTTCATATAATGGATATGAATATATGAAATTGTAATATTGTACTGTTCACATGACAGACACGAAGATATGGTGTTATCATATTGCACTGTTTATATAACAGACATGAAGTTACAAAACTTCACTATTCATGTAATGGACATGAAGATGCCATATTACACTGTAACAGTTAAAAGCCTTATACAATGGAAAATTGGTTGGAACAGTAATGGTTGACTTTCAGTATAGTGTACCATCAAATTCATCAAAGCTGAAAATGTATTGTTGTAGCAAAATAAGGGAGTCATAGTAGCTCAGTTAGTAGAGCGTAATCCAAGGGTCACAGGTTCCATACTTGCCCAAGCCATCCCAGGTCTAGTGCCTCAGTGTTTCCTTGGGAAAGGTACTTAGCTCATAGTTCCTCAGCATGATACAGCCAATAATGTGTTAAAAGTGCCATTAAACCCCCCCCCACAAAAAAAAAAACAACAAAAAAATGTAGCAAAAATACTATTACCTGGTTTGAACAATACTTAAACAACAGATTTCAACAGGTATTACTCAATGATCACCTTTCTGAAGAAAAAGCTACAAGTTTTTGAGTGTGCATTCTATTTCTAATATTTACTAATGACTTACCTCCAAATAGAGGAAATACTATACAGACAACTGACCTTGCATCTTTGCTAGCCAAGAGTCAACGATCCATTTTGTTCCACATCATCCCATGCCATATTTTGCTAGCAGAAACAGTATCTACTGATTCACTATCTGACTGGATGCAGCTGAAAGAAACCAATACATTTAAATCCCTTGTTACATTAAAATTGGGAGATTGTTAGAATAATCATAGTGGCCTCCGTATACAACATGTCTCCTGTAAGTTTCTCCAATTTAAAAATTTTAAGCAACTTTTAATTCCAAGTCAGTGCATGTGGACATCGTGGAAATTGCCTTATTGAATGCCTAACAGGTCCCTCTAACAAGCTGTTTCAGTGGTTAATTGATTTCACTTGCTATGGGCAAGGACTCTTTTATCTGCAAGAGTACACTTGTTCAAAACACCATCTCAGCTAGCTCAATATGCCAAGGGTTGATGTTGAATGAATATGACAACATATTGTGACTAGAGCATTATATTGACAATAAACAAGTTACATGACAAGCTATGACATAGTTGGTCAGTTAATAAGTTTTTTTCTGTTTGAACATGCTTATGACATGTTATTTTTGATTAATTACATTAATGAGCAGCTATGTCTTGTTAGACTGGTCTGGTATTCACCAGGATTCTTACTGTGGATGCTGGTCTGAATGACACTATTAGAAAAATAATTACATTCTTTTCCATCCCTGTACAATTTGAGCACCCTCAATAAAACTGATTAATTAGGTGGCACATGTTTTTGTAGATTACACACTTATACAGTTGTTATACATTCCTATTTAATTGTCAGATTATACACTGTTATACAGTAGTTATACATTCCTTCTCGGTTGTCAGATTATACACTGTTATACAGTAGTTAAACATTCCAATTTAGTTGTCAGATTACACACTGTTATACAATAGTTATACATTCTTATTTAGTTGTCAAATTACACAGTTATACAGTAATTATATAATCCTATTCAGTTCTCAGATTATACACTGTTATACAGTAGTTATACATTTCCTATTCAGTTGTCAGATTATACACTGTTATACAGTAGTTATACATTCTTATTCAGTTGTCAGATTATACACTGTTATACAGTAGTTATACATTCCTATTCAGTTGTCAGATTATACACTGTTATACAGTAGTTATACATTCTTATTCAGTTGTCAGATTATACACTGTTATACAGTAGTTATACATTCTTATTCAGTTTTAAGATTATACAGTTATACAGTAGTTATACATTCCTATTCAGTTGTCAGATTATACACTGTTATACAGTAGTTATACATTCTTATTCAGATTATACACTGTTATACAGTAGTTATACATTCTTATTCAGATTATACACTGTTATACAGTATTATACATTCTTATTCAGATTATACACTGTTATACAGTAGTTATACATTCTTATTCAGTTGTCAGATTATACACTGTTATACAATAGTTATGCATTCTTATTCAGATTATACACTGTTATACAGTAGTTATACATTCTTATTCAGAATATACACTGTTATACAGTATTATACATTCTTATTCAATTGTCAGATTATTAGCTTTCAAAGGGAAGATGAATACAAAATGTTCAGAAATGCCAATGCCTGTCACTATCATTACTAATAGATTGTGTTTGACATTTTGAAGCTTTTATGCAAGACAAGCAAGTCTTGAATGATTACAATTGATTGGTTCTGTTTAAAAGATATTTTCCTCAATCCATGACTATTTTAAATGCTATTACTACATTAGTAACCTTTCTGTAATACATGTACTTAATAAGAAGATTTCAATGCTTCAGTGTATTTTATTATTTCAGGTTTTGGAACACCAATAATTTTGGTCTTATTCAATTCTGGTCCTGTAAATATCACAATCTATGACCCCAATCCACAAATACCAGCCATATTGGAGTGTTTCTTCCCAGCACAGTCTACAGGAGAGGCTCTGTATAATGTCCTGACCAACACAGGGGCTGGAGCCAACCCTGCTGCCAGACTGCCATTTACCTGGTACAGGACTGCTGATCAGGTTTGTACCCATCAACAGATTGTGCAAAACTCCACCCCTCTTGTAAAAAGGTTTGTTTACACTGTAGTTAATTTATTGTGAGTGTTGTTTATTTTCAAAGTTTTCTATCCTGATTTAGTCCTGTCCATACATCCTTCTTTCCATTCATTCATCAATATGTCCATTCATCCATCTGTTCATTCATCCATCTCTCTATACATCTATATGTTCATCCGTTCATCCATCTGTCTATTCATTCATCCATCTGTCTATTCATTCATCCATCTGTCCATCCATCCATCTGTCCATACATCCTTCTGTCCATCCATGCATCTATCCCAAGAAGTTTATTAGCATGATTATGCAAAAAACACTTGACATAGACAAATCGTATAGATGGTGTTCAAATACCATAGATATTATTTCGTATTCAAATATAGATGACCTTATTGGATATTCATGCTATTTGTATTCAAATATAGATGATCTGACTTGATATTCATGCTATTTGTATTCAAATATAGATGATCTGATTGGATATTCATGCTATTGGTATTCAAATATAGATGATCTGATTGGAAATTCACACTATTTGTATTCAAATATAGATGACCTGATTGGATATTCATGCTATTGGTATTCAGATATAGATGACTTGATTGGATATTCATGCTATTGTAATGAATTTCGATTTTTTTGTTTTATTTTTATTTTTACTTTGGGGGGATTGTACACTTTGTCTATGCAAACCTTGTTAGCATCATTTTTTAGGTTACACTTGACATTGACAAATGAAATTGGGTAGGCTTGTCTCTATCTCTGTGTAGATAATCTGATTAAATTTTCATGCTGTTGAAATGATTTTTGTGATTTGTATAAGATATTTGGGCTTGTGACTTATCCATCATGTATCTTATTAGCATAGTTATGCAAAAAGCACTGGATATAGAACAATGGAAATAATATGCAGACATGTGTTTATTCATATATAGATGATCTTATTAGATTTTCAAACCATTTGTGCAATTGTTTTTTGTTTTTTTTTTTAATTGTTTTTTTCCCACACCATGTGTGTAATTGTTTGTAGATTTTTTAAAATTTGTTTTTTTTCCAGAAATCTGTAGCAAATTTACACAGAAACTGCTCAAACTAGGCAAATGAGGATTGGTATGCATGTTATAGACATGCATTAGATTTTTGCACCATTTCAATGATTTTTGTGAGCTTGATCAGGGTTTTGGACTTTCTTGACTTTTACTTATATGTATGCCTTGGGGCATACATGTTTTATAAACACAGATGTAGTTTATATGAAAATTTATGCAGACAGCATTGTGTGAAATCAATGAAATGTACAATATATAGATAAGTTTTAATTTTTGCCAACACATCATTCCATCATTTTTTGGACAAGGCTCCAACATGTCAGGAAAAGTCTCGGGGGAATTTTGTACCCTTAAGGAAATTTTAATATGGACGAGCACATGGGGAAATGTGTTGTTTAATGTTCATGGCTAGGGTGGTTTTCTTACCCATTATTTCAAATTTTCTTCAATGCAAAATGTTTAGAGTATCTTCTGTCAGAGTTAATTTAAGGGCGGTAATCCCAGTCTTTTATCTATTCAGATTCCTGATGTTTGGTATCGCTTCCAGTTTTGTTAGGTTTCTTTTTGCATTTGTATTGTTGTGTACAGTTTAGTACATTAACAGCAAGACAGTTTTGGTTTGAATCTACCAAACCGTACACTAGTTTAAAGATGCAGATAGTAACCTGATGAAACTGAAAGCTATGCCGAACATCTGTTAGATTAGATATACATTGGTAATGCTTTATTTTCTTCAATCCTGTAGATTCAGTTTCTCAGTACAGGCTATCTGTATCATAGCTTGTTTCCAGTGATATTGCATGGATCATATTCATCCTATACAAGTCCTATACTTTAGAAAATTTTCCTTTAATTCATATATTTTAGATACTTTCAACCTTTATTATTTTTGCTATGCCAACTTTCGGCACAGTTCTGTGTAACCAGACAAATTTTGAATATCTAGAAATTTGTCAAATGTAATATATCTGCATAATAAAATGCATGTTTGGTCCTTCTATATACAACATATCTAAGTCAGGTATATATTTTCATGTTTGGTCCTTCTGTATACAACAAATCTAAGTCAGGTATATATTTTCATGTTTGGTCGTTCTGTATACAACAAATCTAAGTCTGGTATATATTTTCATGTTTGGTCCTTCTGTATACAACAAATTTTAAGTCAGATGTACGTTTTCATGCTTGGTCCTTCTGTATACAACAAATCTTAAGTCAAGTATATGTTTTCATGTTTGGTCCTTCTGTATACAACAAATCTAAGTTGGGTACATATTTTCATGTTTGGTCCTTCTGTATACAACAAATCTAAGTCGGGTATATATTTTCATGTTTGGTCCTTCTGTATACAACAAATCTTAAGTCAGGTATATGTTTTCATGTTTGGTCCTTCTGTATACAACAAATCTAAGTCAGGTATATATTTTCATGTTTGATCGTTCTGTATACAACACATCTAAGTCAGGTGGATGTTTTCATGTTTGGTCCTTCTGTATACAACAAATCTAAGTCCGGTATATATTTTCATGTTTGATTGTTCTGTATACAACACATCTAAGTCAGGTGGATGTTTTCATGTTTGGTCCTTCTGTATACAACAAATCTAAGTCAGGGTATGTTTTCATGTTTTGTCCTTCTGATTACAACTAATTTAAGTCAGGTATATATTTTCATGCAATTGAACAGAAATTGAAAGGTGTTGAACCGTCACATGCAGAACTGTGTTACATATATGAAGTGTGTTACATATAATATCTTTTATTTTGAGGGGAGGCATTATAGGCAGATGCAAGAGGAGGATGAGTCTGTCATCTTATGTTTGTCTATGGTGCATGTTTTTCTTTTTCATGCTGGACGAATATTCAGTTTATGTCCTATTATTATCCTAGGTCCTATAATAGTCCAATATTTTAAGTAGGAATTCCTATTTTTCCAATATTTATTGCACCAAAAGTAAGTATGATCCATGATATTGTTAGTTTGCTTTATATAAACATAGGTATATATTTAAACAGCCAATGAGGATTTCAAACTAATTTCATCATCACTTCATAACATTACAAAATCATAAACATGATATAAATTGTATACATGTATGTGGTTTGGATTTACTCTTCCACATTTTAAAACATTTTAAATTCTTTTTTTTCTTCACAAACCCAGTATTTTTCAAATAAAAATGCAATATTTCCGGTGTAATAGTTTTTCGTATTTTTATTACTTTCTCCAACTTTTTCGCCAGACTCCCTATTATGATAATTACTTAATTTTTGTTTATGCACAACTTGATGACCTTGATTTCTTTTATGTACATATTGCAAGTCTTATAATTAACTTTATCATGAAAATGACAATTAAGGGAGGTATTGGTGGTGTGGCAGGCCGATATGAGGTAGGATCATATTGCCTAGTCATAAGCTAACATTTGTATAGGGGGGTTGTACATGAACCTTGAAATTGGGAAACAGACTGGGATTTGTGCAAGAAGCTATTATTAGCCTCTTACACTTGCTGTCTACATTGGGTTTGTTGGAGGATCACGTATGGTGTGCATGATCAGAACCCTTCATATTGGGTAGCATTGACAGCTGAATTCAAATAGCCAACCAAAGTAGATGGTCTGGATGTAGCATCGCAGGATCATATAGAGTACCACGTGATCAGTCACTTCTCTGGCCATTCGAAGGTACATACAATGGGTATGGAGTCTCGGCATCCAACTATTCTTAAGGATTTATGCTGGATCTGAATCTGGCATTTTTTCACACAGTTTAAACAACAAAAACTTTCTTCTCATGTGGGCAGTTTCTGATCAAAGTATTGTTGACTTCTCATTTCGGCTGTGACCTCTGGCTGTAAGTATACAAATATCGACGACGTAAACAACATACCTGACAGGGTTCGGAGAGGTTGCCATAACCATAGGTTCGACCTTCTTGCTCGCCGAGACTCGCCATCTATGGCCTCATATGACTTATCGCTAACGGAGAATTGGTCTCTGTGTAAGCTTATAGGAGAACTTTCCAGTAGGTGAATTAATTTCAGGCCATGATGGAGGAAATCTCATCTGATTCGTTTATTCCGGGAATTTACCGACAACACTGATAGTCAAACGTCTCTTTGAACATACAATTTGGCGCATGCGCAACCGGAAGTGCCTACTTCGGAGCTTAATGTAACAGTGACACAGTTGTCGAGGACGGTGGTGGAATTGCGAAATACGATGGCTACTTTAGTAGAGAGTGTTCGTACCTTGACTGACTCTAGAAATAATGATATGAGGGATTCACGGGTGAATCCGACATGCTATTCGTTGGGACATACAATTTCATTTCTACCGGATGTTCAGGTCTTGGGCAATAATGCAGCGCTTGAGGATGACAATGTACATTCCCTTCAGTGACAGCCGCAACATAATCACAGATCCATTTTGTCGAACTCCGGCCAATTCCATTAGCGGCGTAGCCCATGCCGTTCATGGAGACAGTACATCCAAATCGGCGCAAACAAATTCAAGAAGTTTGGAATTGCGGCAACTAGATGGTCATAATGGGTGACCCCACCGGCAGTAATATTTCTACTCAAGTTCTAGAAGAGAACACTTGCACTCGTAGGACCCTAATCCAGATAAGTTTAGCCTCTGCAGCTCTGATCATTATAATTCTCCTACCTTCAAATTCTACTTTATTTACAAGTCCCTCAAGTATTGTTTTAAAGTTCTTCTCCAACCATTTGTGTGTGTGTGTGTGTGTGTGTGTGTGTGTGTGTGTGTGAATTTAAGGCCAAGAATGTTCCAATTACAGTTGGCATTTTTCAATAAAATTTTAAATAACATTTTTTAACCTACTTTAATTGTTGTTTGGAATTAATATCAATTAGCATACCTGTAGTAATTCATAAATAAATGCAGTGTTAAAAAAGAGAAACAACTGCATTTCCTATTATATGTAAAGTAAACACACATTTAATTACCAGGGTTGAAAGTATTTGTTCTTTCTAGAATTCTCCTACCTTCAAATCCAACCATTTGTGTGTGTGTGTGTGTGTGTGAATTTAAGGCCAAGAATGTTCCAATTACAGTTGGCATTTTTCAATAAAATTTTAAATAACATTTTTTAACCTACTTTAATTGTTGTTTGGAATTAATATCAATTAGCATACCTGTAGTAATTCATAAATAAATGCAGTGTTAAAAAAGAGAAACAACTGCATTTCCTATTATATGTAAAGTAAACACACATTTAATTACCAGGGTTGAAAGTATTTGTTCTTTCTAGAATTCTCCTACCTTCAAATCCTACTTATAAGTCTCTCAAGTATTGTTTTAAAGTTCTTCTCCAACCATTTGTGGTGTGTGAGTGTGAATTTAAGGTCAAGATTGTTCCAATTACAGTTGGCATTTTTAAATAAAATTTAAAATAATATTTTGTAACCCTATTTTTATTGTAGTTTGGCTACTTTTATTGTAGTTTGGCATTGCGAAAACCAGCTGGTCATCATGGGTGACCCCATGGAGGCCAGGTTACCTATTGAAAAGATACAACGTATATCCAGTATTGTGCAGGCCTTTGTTCATAGGAAATCGTGTATAAAACGGGAGCTACTAAGTTTGCTGGGACACTTGAATTTTGCATGCAGAGTGATCTACCCTGGTAGAGCTTTGTGTCATACTTGATTCCTCTGTCGGCATCTGTCACAGCTTTACACCATCATGTTCAGTTGAATGCAGAATGCAGATCGAACTTGAAAATGTGGTCGATATTCTTATTAGAATGGAATGGTATTTCATTCTTGTTAAATGACACAGTGACCCCAGGTGAAAATATGCAGTTCTATACAGACACTAACCCGACAGGTTTTGGGGGTTATTTCAGTGGGAAGTGGGCTAGGCTGATCCCAGCATTAAAGTGTATTCTGGGCTGACCCCAGCATAAGTAGACTGTGCTAGGCTGATCCCAGCTCAAGTAACATCTGTGCTAGGCTGATCCCAGCATTTGAGTATATTCTGCCCTGATCCCAGATTAAGTAAGCTATGTGCTAGGCATTCAAGTGTATTCTGGGCTGATCCCAAGTCAAGTAGAATCAGTGCTAGGCTGATCCCAGCCTTAAAGTGTATTTCTGGGCTGATCCCAGCAAAAGTAGACTGCTAGGCTGATTCCAGCTCAAGTAACATCTGAGCTAGGCTGATCCCAGCATTCGAGTGTATTCTGGGCTGATCCCAGGTTAAGTAGGCTATGTGTTAGGCTGATCCGATTGGGGAAAATACCAAAATGAATTTGATATTAAAATATATCAAATGAGAGCCCCCATAAACCTTTCCTCGTACACATCTGTATTTTGTTGTGCATAAATTTCCACACTTATTTCAGAATGGCCCTATTATCCCTGTTTTTTTATATGCCTGCCATAAGGCCAAGTGTATTATGGTATGATGTCCATCTGTCTGTCCAACCATCCATCTGTTGCCAGTTTGGTTTCAGCACAATAACTTCAGTTGTTCACCATCTACACTTACCAAACTTTGTGGATGGCTTTCACTTTGGGTAAGGAGGAAACCTATATATTTCAGGCTAAACAGCTCAATGATCACGGTCACAATGACCGAAAGAAGGAAAAGTTGCACAATATTTCGAGTTCTCCACCATCTACAGTTACCAAACTTTGTGGTTACTTTGCACTTTGGTTAGGGAAGAAACCTATTGCTTTGTTGGAGTCACAAGGTCAATGATTAAGGTTACTGTGACTAAAAGAAGAAAAATGGTTTGAGCACAATAACTCAAGTTCTCCACCATCTACAGTTACCAAACTTTGTGGTTACTTTGCACTTTGGGTAAGGAAGAAACCTATTGCTTTGTTGTAGTCAGAAGGTCAATGATCAAGGTTACTGTGACTGAAAGAAGAAAAATGGTTTGAGCACAATAATTCAAGTTCTCCACCATCTTCAGTTACCAAACTTTGTGGATGGCTTGCACTTGGGCTAAGGAAGAACCCAATTGATTTTGGGTTGAAAAGGTCAAAGATCAATCTCACTCTGATAAAAAAATAAAAATGGTTTCTGCACAATAATTTGAGTTTTCTATCATCTGTGGCTACCAAACTATGTGGATGGCTTGCACTTGGTGTAAAGAAAAACCATGTTGAGTTTGGAGTCAAAAGGTCAAAGTCACTGTGACTGAAAGAATATAACAGTGGTTTCCACATATTAACATTAGTTCTGCATGACATACTTAAACCAAATTTTGTGGATGACTTGCACTTGGGGTAAGAAAGAAGGTCACTATTTGGAAGTCAAAAGGTCATAGGTGAAGGAAACTGACTGAAAGAAGAACAATGGTTTCCGCACAATAACATTAGTTCTACATCACAGACCTGGCATATATTTTGTGGATGGCTTGTATTTATGATAATGAAGAAATCTATTGATTTCAGGGTAAAAAAGGCAAAGGTTAAGGTTACTCTGACTGAAAAAATGGTTTCTGTGCAGAATTTAAGTTGTCTACATAGAGGACTATTAAACACACAGCAGGCGTATAATGTACTGTTCATGGTACTCTTGTTCAATTTAATGTTGAAAATTGATTACACACTGCATGAATGTTCATAGCAAAGCACATTCAGATGTGCCCGCAATGATGTGGATTTGGGTGTTTAAGAAGATAGAGGCAGTCTGGACTAAAGAGATAGTATGTAAGATCATGCTTTTGTTCAAGTTTACAAAGGTAGGTCAAGTAAAGGTTTTATTTATTCAATAATTTACATAAATTTCATACTAATTTTCTCCAAAAAATATCCATATTTTCCCATTTTTCCCTACTTTCACAGAGAGTTGCTGGAAAGGCTGAAAATGTTAAATAGAAGGTTCTGTGGGGTTTGTCGTAGGGGAGGTGGAGGCCAACTTTAATGGGAATATTTCTCCCATGATAAGCCCATGGGACCAGTAAAATAATTTCATTTCAGATTTGGGGTTGGCTTAATATCATAGAACATTTTATACGTTAACATAAAAATTTGCTAGAAATTTGTTTAAGTGGGAGGTGGTGTAATTGTGAAGCATGGACTTATCATTGGAAAAATATGGTCAGTTTCTTTGTTTATGTTTAACAATGGAAAGTTTTTATGTTGGACATGAAATGCGTTGTCATGGAAAATTTGCTTTTGGTCAGGAAATTTTGATTCCAATAATCTCTGTAAACCCTGCTGGAGCATCAGATAAAAGTTTCCTCCCAGTTAAAGCAGATATGAATATAGGTAGCTCTAATACTGATATGACTGATTGAATCATGGATATAATAATTCTTGTACCCTAACAATAAGATGTACTTATGACTTCCTTTTTATAGATTCCTGTAATGACAGACTACTCAATGAAAGACAGAACCTACAGATATTTCAGGGGGGAGCCACTCTATCCATTTGGATATGGACTGTCCTACACAACATTCCAGTATTCCAATCTGACCTTCATGTCACAGATTAAGGCTGGAGACCCACTAACTGTTCAGGGGCAGCTTACAAACACAGGACCATATGATGGGGAAGAGGTATCCATGTTAAATTGAATCAGAAGTTAGAATTTTACTTCACTTTATAGGAAAGTGCTAACAATTTACATGAGCACATGTGATGTGATGCCATTGTGTTCAAGGTGGAGTAAGCTTGAGTACCTAGAGAGGCAAAGACATCATGGATAACCATTAATATATGGCATGACATATGTAAGACTAAGGAATGAACTCAGGACCATATATGTGCAACTTGATTGGCTTAACCCCACTTTATTATTCAGAAATGAAAATAGGAAGAACAAGTGTGCATAGGGCAACACATCTCACTTGGTAATTGCACTATGTTGTATGCAGTAAGACTTGCAATAAGACTTGCAATATGACTTACAATAAGACTTACAATATGACTTGCAATAAGACTTGCAATATGACTTGCAATATGACTTACAATAAGACTTACAATATGACTTGCAATAAGACTTGCAATATGACTTGCAATAAGACTTGCAATATGACTTACAATATGACTTACAATATGACTTGCTATATGACTTACAATAAGACTTACAATATGACTTGCAATATGACTTACAATAAGACTTGCAATATGACTTACAATAAGACTTACAATATGACTTACAATAAGACTTGCAATATGACTTGCAATAAGACTTACAATATGACTTGCAACAAGACTTTAAATGACTTGCAATATGACTTGAAATATGACTTGCAATAAGACTTGCAATATGACTTGCAATAAGACTTGCAATATGACTTGCAATAAGACTTACAATATGACTTGCAACAAGACTTTAAATGACTTGCAATAAGACTTGAAATATGACTTGCAATAAGACTTGAAATATGACTTGCAATATGACTTGCAATGATACTTGCAATATGACTGCAATAAGACTTTAAATGACTTGCAATATGACTTGCAATAAGACTTGAAATATGACTTGCAGTAAGACTTTAAATTACTTGCAATATGACTTGCAATATGACTTGCAAGAAGACTTGCAATATGACTTGAAATATGACTTGCAATATGACTTGCAGTATGACTTGCAATGAGACTTGCAATATGACTTTCAATATGACTTGCAATAAGACTTTAAATGACTTGCAATAAGACTTGAAATATGACTTGCAATATGACTTGAAATACTACTTGCAAAATGGGTTGCAGTAAGACTTGCAATGAGACTTGCAATATGACTTGCAATAAGACTTGAAATAATACTTGCAATATGACTTACAATAAGACTTGAAATAATACTTGCAATATGACTTACAATAAGACTTGCAATATGACTTGCAATATGACTTGCAATAAGACATGCAATATGACTTGCAATATGACTTGCAAAAACCCTAAAAATAGTATCATAATACTGTAAATTTTGTGGATATCAATTTTCATGATTTTGCAAAAGCTGATGTTTTTGTTCTTAAGTTCATGGATTGAGCAAGTTATTGTTTGTTGAGTCTTTATATGTCTTTATATATTAGCATTTAATGGCACCATGGCTCAATAATGGCTATATGTTAAATCTTTAAATTCGTGGTTCACAAAAATTGGTACCAAATAAAAATGTAGAGAATTCATAGTATAATTGATGCCATGAACACCAGCGCTGCTACTACTGGAAAATTGTAGCAATATCCTGCTATCTACTAAAGAAGTGAAGAAAAGAAAAAATTCTTAAATTAGAGCTGGGTATCACCAGCCATATTGTATCACAATATGTTTCATGATTATTGACTTTGATAAGATATGTATCACGATAGTATCGCAAACATAAATAAACTGTAAAATAAAATGCAAGTGGGTCCATACTTTTTTTTTACCAGGGAGTAGGGAAACAAAAGAAAGTCAGCATTTGTCCTTCTTTATTAACTGAAAAAGAAACCTTAAGGTAAAAACTGCAATTAAACTTTTGTTGCTATTAGATAAAAATAAAGAAAACCTGTTGTTAAATTTGGGGCTGTGGTACGAAACTGTGACAAGTTGACAGCAAATATTAAAGTGTCATCATCATCAGTGCTAAAGAAATATGGAACAAAACTGCCCATTAAATTTGCATATTAAACTCTTCTTACATTTTAGAAGAAATGTAAAAATGACAACCATTATTAAATTGTCATCAATACAGTAGCAAAGAAGCATGAAATGAAATTGCCCCACTAAATTTGCACATTTAACTCTTCTTACATTTTAGAATAAATGTAAAATAAAACCAATTGCTAGATGTGTGGCATCCTTCAAAGGTGACAAAATTAACAAAATGTTAATAATATGGAAAAATGTATTCAAATTCCATCATGATAGTATTATAAAGAAATCTTAAAACAAATCATATTAAACTTGCCTATTTAAGTATTGTTGCATTTGAAAGAAAAAAAAAAAAAACCTGTTAGCTATCACTTGATTTGGTATTACTGTCCCAAACTTTGGCAACAGTTATTTAAATATCATCATCATTGTGAGTTTGCAGTAGTATTACATTTTCAATTTGTTTGTTGTTTTTTTAGGAAAATCAAATAGTCGACATGTTTGGACTTCATTCAAGTCCTTCTCTCATTTACAACTTACCCTACTTTGGAGAAGAAAAAAAATCTGATGGCACTGACATACCTGGTATACATAAATAGTATTAAGCCAGTTTTGACAACAAAGGATATTTGTGTTGATGTAACTTCCATCCCTGTAATGGATTTTCCTGTAAGGGCAGCATATGCACTTTCTTATACATAGCTGCCTCATTACTTGCCCTTTCTACCACTGACTTTGCAATCTCATATCTAACAATAAATGTATCCTGAAATAAATCATGCAATAAGCATACAAATGCAAGAAATATTCTGGAGGAAAAAAAATATTTACTGGGATGAATCAAACAAACATATGGTATTATTAATAAGTGCTACCTTGTGAAAGACTAAAATTCTTTGTAAAGTGAAATTTAGAAAGAGTGTATGTTGCAGTTACTTAGCAGATGTAGTAAGTATAAGGTGACACAGCCGCAAGAGTCACAGAAATGGGTTATGTAGTATTGGGAGATAGATCGTTAGTTTTTTATTCATGGTTTAAGTGACCTTGTTGTTTACTGAAAGAGATGGAAATTTGTCAAGAAAATGTTCATTTTTGTACAGTTTATATCATTTTGTTCATGTATCAAGTGGCTGTGTTTTTCAAGATCTGATGGCAGCCATTTTAGTTGGTTGAAGAGCAATGGTAGGTGAGAAATGCCAGAACTTAAATTTGGTGAAGGAATACATCTTGATTAGTACTACATCCTCATCTTAAAAAAGGGCCATTGTGATTAATATTTCACTTAATTGGGTTCACTCTCAAGCACTTCATGTCAGAATAATCCAACTAGATGACTGTATTCATATCTGTTAGTACCACACCTTTACAACAAAAGAAAGTCCGTGACCTACATTTCACATTGTACTGTCCTGGATTAAGATTTTGCATTTAGCTGATGACCATGTATGTTTTTTTACCTCCAAGTTTAGTATAGTTAAATCTGGAACCATGAAACTTTGTGAGAGGATGCATCTTAAGGAGTACTACACCCTCGTGTTAAAAGTAGGCCACTGTGACCTATATTTCATGCTTAACTGACTTTGGTTAAATTTGCTTTTACTGTTCATGCTTGAATCACTAAACCAGATGATTGTATATATATCTCTTTAGTACCACAGCCATGGATAAAAAGTTACTGTGACCTACATTTCACATTTACTGGCTTAGGTTAAGTTTTGCTTTTAACTCATGACCACATAGGTTTTTTGCATACTATGTACATAATATTATATGTAGAATCATACAGTTTGGTCAGGAGATGCATCTTTATGAGTACTACACCTTCTTTTCAGTAGTACGTTATTATGACCCATATTTTATGCTTCACTGAATTAGGTTATGGTATGTGCTTGGTGTTCATGTCTGAGGCACTGTTCATGCAAGAATCATGAAATTGATGATGGTATGCATCTGTTACTACCATACCCTTAGAACAAAAGAAACTCATCAAGATCTATATTTCATATTGTACTGGATTTGGTTACGTTTTTGCATTTAGCTGATGACTACATAAGTGTTGGCATGCTTTATACATGAACACTATTCAACCTAGAATCATGAAACCTAGAGAGTGGATACTTCTGAATAAGTATTACATCCTTATTGCAAAATGAGGTCTCTATGACCTATATTTCATGTTCAGTGATTTTGTTAACTGTTTTTGGTTAAAGTTTATTTAGTGGGTGCTGTTTATGTTCTATTGATGAAACTTGATAAGTGGATGCATCTCTGTTAGTACTCCACCCTTACAAGAAAAAGTCACTGGGACCTACATTTTATACTTTTCTAACTTAGGTTTAGGATTCTGTTTGTGACCTTATAGATTCTTTAATGCTGTATACATCCTAGCCTACTCAGAAAGCCATTCCTGACCAATGCAGTTGGAAGTGAGAATAAATATGTTTATTCAATCATTAGGGAGCAATGGTAACCCACTTTGTAGAGCATCAGACTCATAATCCAAGGGTTGGGGGTTCAATACATGCTCTGGCCAGCCTGGGTCAGCTGCCTCGGTGTGTCCTTGAGAAAGGCACTTAGCTCACATTTCCCTGGCATGATATGACCAATAATGTGTTAATAATGCCATTGAAAACAACCAAAAAAATGTTCAGTGGTAAACTTTACATACTAATGACAATGATGATGGCTAATTGAGGTAATTAGTGATGCATGAACTATGCATGTACTACTGACTGTCACTCCAAGGTTACTCACAGCCCGTGACTTTCACCCAGTAAAATCTGGCTTCTAGTGCTAGACAATGATAATGATAATAACAATGACAATGACAATAGATTCTTAAGCAGGTTTTAAGAACAATGCTTTTTTTAAATAATACAAAAACAACTTTATTCTTATGAACTCATTATAGTACCTCTACTTGGATATCATAGAAAAGAATGTTATTTTTTAAAATTGTTTTATGTCTTTTATGCCCTGTCACAGTAGGTGAATACATAGAGAGGTTTAAAAGTATGATAATTAGATGTATCTCTCTTAATACTACACCCATACAACAAATATGGTCACTGTGACCTATGTTTTATGCGTTGCTAACATAGGCTAGGTATTTGTATTTAGCTCGTGATCACATAGAGTTTTGGATGCTGTATATGTAGAAGTCTGCAGAGAAGGCCGTTTTTGAGCATTGCAGGTGAAATGAGAATAAATTTGTTTATTCAGCAGTAAACTTTCCATATTAATGACAATACACTGTATATTGTGGAAGGTTACTCTCAACAGGTTAACTGTGTATTGGACATTGTTCATGTGAATGAGTAATTAGAATTGTGGACTGTACGCATTTCATGTGTGGTCTTTGCTTTGGCAGCTATTTGAGGTAATTACTGATACATGAACAATGTTTGTAATAGTGGTCATAGTAGTTGTCACTCCAAGGTTATTAAAAGCCTGTAACTTTCACCCAGTAATATCTGGTTTCTAGGGGTGGACAATAAAAATAACTTCTGAAGCAGATTTTATGAACAATGATTTGAAGAAAAACATTCATTAAATTTCAAGAGATTCCCAACACTAGTAGTGACTTATTCTTGCATGTGCCAGAACATGGAAATGGGCCTAAGACCACAAAAGTTGACACTTGGGACATTACTGTTGCACTACACAGGTCCCTTAAATGAAGTATATGTTATTATGTTGTATTTCAGGTGGTGCAGGTGTACATCAAATGGCTGGACACAAAAGAAGAAATGCCTCAGCTACAGTTGGTATGGTTTTACAGGTTTTCAGTGTCCAAAGGAGCCACAATTAATTTACAGTTTGTTATCTCTCCTGATAGCATGGCTGTATGGACAGATGCCAATGGATTTGTTGTAGAACCAGGTTAGTCTTACAAAATCACTGAATCCCTTTAGTCAGTTGGGAATCGGGGGGTGGGAAAGAGACACCCAATACATGTGGATGGTAGGGTTTTGCTGGTTTTCTGTGTCCAGATGAGCCACAGTTAACTTTCATGTTATTGATCTTCTTTAATGAATGGCTGTATGGATTGGTACTCATGAATTTGTTGCACCATCAGGTTAGTTTTACAGTCTCATTGTATTCACTAGGTGGGGACACCTATCCTAGAAGATGGAACATACTGGATGGTGAGTTTTGTTAAGAATAAGTTTGATGGGACATCCTTACTGTGTGTTTGCTAAAAGGCAGAACAAGGATTGAAATGGGATTACCTTCGCAACAACTACATATCTGTCACTATTGACTGATTAGCAAGACCTAAAAGTAAACTTTGTATACATAGTTATTTTTGCACTCATTTATCTTTTATCCTTCTAGATTTGTTCACTACATTTTGAATATTCCTTTGAAGAAGCTTTTAAATCTGTTGATATAGGGGAAGAAGTTACAGCCATAATTTTCCTGATCTGAAAATGACAAACAGGCCAAAAATTGACTTGCCTGAGAAAGGCCCTCAGTGCTGTGTTATTATATTTGTAAAATGTTTTTGAAAACAATCATAGAACACTGTGAACCCATAGTACATTGAAGATGAACTAATGCTGGCATTTTTAAAATTTTGTATTGCAAACAATAATTCTAGTTTGGAAACAAATTGTACAAACCTTAAATTTGAATATTTTCCATTATAATGACCGCTATAAGATCATATTCATAATTATAATAAATCCATTCTAAAAAGCTTTTCCTTGGATTCTGGAACAAAAATGGTGTCCAGTTCAGAAAGTATTTTCTGATTGCATGGGTTGTCCCAGCAGGTGGCAAGACCAAGAAATAGGTCATAGCATATGCAGTGCAACTAGAACACACCCTTGCACTTCAAACATGGATGTGATCTGTCATTGTTTTTGTCATGGTCTTAAAAGATATGGTCTAGTTTTATCAAACATATCATTTCCAAATCATTAGTTTGCGAATAGATTGAATAGCTGATATTATTCAGGTATGTTGTGTTTATTACTCCATACAATAGCTAATATACATAATTATCATGGAAAAGCACCAGTATTAGATTATTTACCATCAACTGTAGTATATTTTACAGGTGATGTTTTGCCTCGTTAATTCATCAAACAAAACATCAATACAATGTAATAGTTGCAATAATATTTGTGGTACTTTGCTAGCAAGTGATTAAATTGCAGGTAATCTTAAACAGACAAATGCACAAACATGTAAAGCATCAAATTAACTGCTAATTACAAGCAACACAAAAATTAAGAACTGCAAAATAAAAGCAGTTGACAATACTTCATTGGTACATATTGATTCCTACATCCTTATGCTCTTGAAAAATTGAAGTAAAATTGCCCAGGGACTAATTGGAAGGTTCTTTGTCATTGGTAACTGAAGAACAGACATCAGTACACAAAAATTGCCTTTATCCCATTTGTGATCTAACTTGTAATCACACAGAAGAGTCAGGAATAGATTTGTCTTTTAAGTTTGCATGTCAGTACAAAACATGACAAATGTTGAATGCATATAGTTTTCAGTTGAAATATTTCTTTTGGCACAGCTGACATTGCCACACATAAAATTTTTCTTCAAATATGTTTAACTTGCCTGATCATAATAGCTTTGGAGTACAACCACTACCTTGCAAATCCAGCCCTCCCAGGCTACACTTTTAGCTATGGGAGCTAAACATTGTCTGACCACATGTGTCAGTCAGACAGAGTGATCTCCCCTTGATAGAGGAGTGGTGCCAAATCCCGTGAGTACCCCAGTTACTACTTCCGCTTGTGCCGAGTAGCACACTCTCTCATGAGAGACCTTGCAAACCAAATCAAGAGTTTCTGATATTCAGCTATAGAGCAAGTTGGAGGAATTTCTTATCTCAGGGAAGTATACTCCATCTATAGTTCCAACTAGTTCATGCTCATTTCTATTCAAGATGAAGTTTTTCTATCTATTGTAGAACTGAAACTTTGTTGTAAATATATAGGTACCCTTTTGTAGTTACCTGTACAGGTTGCTAGTATGTGCGTTCAATAATGTGTATTCGACATATATTTGAAAATATAAATAAAAGACTTATTAAGTTGTGCAAGTAATTTTTTCTATAAAAAGCTATAAATTGTTTTGCAGCGTCCTCCTTTGTAAGTTTAAACGATGCTGCATGCATATCTCTTTAAATTCTGCTTATGTTCGGACACATACAGGTATATTTATATTCATAGCGTCCACTTTGTAGATACAAAGTGATGCTTCAATGACTTTACCTGTATAGGCCATCGCTTGTGCCATAGTGTAGTGGCTCATTAACATGCAAAGCACGACACATGGCTGGCTACACCTATATAAACATTGTCTGTTCTATTTCTATATACAGAGTCATGAATATGGGCAGGACTAAATGCAAACAGTGTAAATGCCTGAAGGGCATGGACAGTAACCATAATACATGTCTAGAATGTGTGGGTCGCCATTTGGGGAATTAATGTAAAGCACGAACTCTGTGGATGGAGAGTCAGTGGGCTACAGTACTTGACACACATTCTGAACAGAAATGGAAAGCAGAGAAATGCACTTTCAGAGACGAGAATGCCATTAGCATTGATGCTGACGTCACCTCTATCAATAATTTCCTGTGGGATGAATATCACAAACCAGATGGCTCACCAGCCAGTTAGCAAATCAGGAGATCGCTTTTGGCAACAGCAACAGTGCCAGCTCCAAACTCACTGCCTCAACTTGACAAACCTTTTTTGGCAGTTCCTATGGGCATGATGCCTCAAGCATATGATGGCCAGTCTTCTCCATGCCAGATATGAGCCTGAATGAGAACACACAAGTCCAACTCAGATACTGTCTCACACAATGCAAGTAAGGACTGGTTGTGTGGATCATATATCCCATAACCTGTCCCAACATAAGGAGCTTGACAGTGTTGTGGAAGATAAGATGGCACTGTTCGCCATAATCGGACTCTGCCATTCAAATAAGATCGCAAGAGGTCAACACCAAAATTGATCTTACTTTTAACGTCAAAGTAGGGAATCTTTTGTCTTGTATGCCAACTCAGGATCAGAATACCAGTACTCTAATGGGTCAGCATGCCCATTTTAGTGCCACAAGGTACTCAGTGCACTCTAGACCCAGTTTGGTGCCCCAGTACCCACCTGATATGGAATCAAATCGATTACATGCCTATGCCACTCAAAGGGAGGACTTGCTTAGCGATTGTCTGGAGGCTACCGTATCATAATCCGGATGAACATCTAGTTTAGTTAGCCATCACTTTCGACAATCTTCACCAGCTCCATTGAAGATTGTACAAGAGGAGTCGGCATCACCACATTCTTCTAGAGATGATGAATTATGCTCACAAGCTCCATCATCCTTACTAGACCTAACAATGACAAGAGTAGACTCTGCTTTCCAAGCATCAGTTGAGGAAGTCTTCCACTTGTTATCACCAGAGTTTTGTCCACCTCCTCCTGCTCCATCAACAACTTGGTCCAAAATTCCAGCATCTGTTGACATTTTAATCAAGAAAGACTAACTGACATTCAAACTTTTACCGCAGTCTGGTTGAGTGGCTGACTTATTGGGCTGTTTTGAGAGTCAATTATATTACCCCTATGTCAGTAGACCTTTCTTTTCACAGCGATAACCATCATCCAATTTTAATAGAGCATTCCATAAGACACACATGCTAGTGTTTCACACCGAAATCCCAGCGATAGATAGAGACATTGTAGGCTTGGGAATGTTAAAACCCTCTTTAGTGGCAATGGACTGAAAGCCAGTAGCTGGTCCAAAATGTTGTCTATATAGGCTTGATGTTGGACTTAGTCTCAATGGCAATTTTCCAGCAAGCTGAAAACAGCTTATCCCCTCCCACGGTGATATCCACTGGACATACATGGGAGTCTCTCTCATGAAAGATGCAAGTACTGAATAGAGCAACACAACACACGCTGGCCAGTGTCTTGACAGCAGCGGCTAATTTACATCTGGCAGAAAGAGATGCAGCACTCTTCACTTCCACCTTCTTAGAAGACCACCACAAAGCCAAGCTGAGATCACATCCATTCTCTTCCAACTTCATCTTTAATGATCTGGTTGATAAAGTATGTAAGCAAGTCACCAAAGAAACAAATCAACCTCAGGCACCGGCTCAGAGACCGAGGAGATACATTCAGCAAAAAGATCAAAGGAATACAAAGGACACATCAGATGGGGAAACAGTCCTACAGATCCTTCACACGTAGAAGACCACAGTTATTGATAACAAATGTGGACAAGAAGCAGAGAGAAGGGGATTGTTTTTGCCCCAGTTTCTATACAATGGCAGCCTCCTTCCAGAAAGAAATGACTACATTCTCATGCCGCCCTTATCAGATATCCTGGTGCAAGCAAGACTCCTCTACTTGAGCTGTTCAATGGGAAAAAATTTGCCACGACGATTCTTGAACCCATCAAGTCATTTAAAAGGCCCTACATATCACATTCAGTGCCCCTCCTCCATTGTCCAGGATCCTTCAGATACAGGCATCCCAAAGGACCCATTCAAGGCAGACGTCCTGCAGCAACTGGGCTTTTACTCAAGACTGTTCTTGGTCCCAAACACCAGTGTCACTCTTCAACTAGTTATAAACCTAAGCGCTTTCAACTGTTTCATATGGGCACCATGTTAAAAATGGAAACACCAAGGTGTGTTTTAAATGCTGTTCAGGATGGAAGCATTGCAATCAGCATATAGCTGCAAAATGCTTATCTACATGTCCCAATTCACAAGTCTTCCAGGAAGTTCCTTTGGTTTGCCTTCAAGAATACAGTTTACTAGTTCAGGGCACTCCCTGTTGGCCTCAGCATCAGTCCCTGGGTCTTCACAAGAGTTATGGACTGAGTAGTGTCTCACATCAGGGTCATCTCAACATCCATGACACCAACTACCTGGATGGCATACTTAAAAAACACAAGGTGAGTTGTATTTTCAATCAAGACATGAAATCCCTTCTTACACTCCTCCTCAGCCTTGGATTCCATGTCAACAAGGAATAATATGATATCATACCAGCTACATTTTACCCACTTGGGTATGGAGTTGAAAATGCATCTGAACAGAATATATCTCCCTCAAGAATGTGCATTTAAAGTTATTTCAACAGTAACTTCAGTTCTTGTAAAGAAGTCTCTCTGCCCAAAAATTCCTTTGTCTACTGGGCTTATTCAATGCAGCAGCGGATCTCATTGACCTGGGTTCCCTATTCATGAGACCATTATAAGTGATAATGTTGTCCCATTGGAGACCAAAACTTTGACAATTGGAACAACAGTACTAATCTCTAATCATATGAGGTCCCATCTCAGCAAATGGGAGAACCTCACTTGGCCTACAGCAGGTGATCCCTTGCAGGCCCAACATCCAAAGATAACAATTTGTACAGATGCAAGTACAGTGTGCTGGGGTGTACACCTTCCATTGTTTCAGGAGGCCAGCAGAGTGTGACCCAACCAGGACCATCTTATTGCATATCAATATCCTAGAGATGAAGGCCATACTGAAAGCATTTCATTGGTGGCAGGAGAAGCTTTACAGAAAGGGCATACTCACTCTTTCCGACAACTCCACTATGGTGAATTATCTCAGAAGACGAGGGCAATCAAATCCCCAGACCTCTGCATCCTGGTTTGGGATTATTCAAGGTTGTTTCATCAGCAACATATCCACGTACAAGTTCATCATATTCCAGGCAGACTAAATGTATGAGCGGTCTCATGGTCCCAAAGGAATCAACTAAGACAAACAGAATTGTCGCTTCATCCTTTGGTTTTCTGTCATATCTATACCCACTGGGATTGACCATTGATCGGAGGGTAAGTGTAGGCATCCAAACCATTCCAATGTGTTGAAAGAGCAATGACTGCTCAGGCCTTTGGATCTGGGACTGGGGAGACAAAGGTTGGGAGTTTTGTATTCCACCTTGTTGCAAATAGATATGACACCTCTGATTCCAAAGGTTCTGCAAAAGCCAGGACAATTGGAGTGCTGCCTCATCCAGATTGCTCCCCTCAGGTGGGAAAAATCATGGAGAAACAACTTGATATATCTGGCAGTGGAAATTCCAAGGAAAGTAGCAACATTTCCTTATCTGTTCAAACAACCCCAACAGCAGGAATTGCATCTGAACCCAGATCTGTTGAATCTGCATGTCTGGATCATATTAAACAAGCACTCTAGAATAAACAGTTTTTACAACAAGTGGTGGAGAAAATCACTTGGGCAAGAAGGCCCACCACTTTGAAAATGTATGAGGGGAAGTGGAGAATTTTCTCACAGTGGTGTGAGTGAGAACACATTTCTCCGCATAAGTCATCAATGCCCCAAATAGCTAACTTTATACTATGGCTCTTCGAAGTGAAGAAGTTAGCTTTCATCATAATAAAAGGTTACCATTCCACCATCTCTGACACATTGCATCATCATGGAAGAGAGGATATAGAACAAAAGAAACACCTTCAATCTTCTTGCAAAGTTTGATTTGACATGCCTGAAGGCATTGGCCCTTTGTCCACAGTAAAATATATCATAGGTTCTAACATTGTTGAATAAGGCACTGTTTGAAGTGCTCTTGAGAGCATCATTGCTTCACCTCTCGTATAAGACTTGTTTCCTAATTGTCCTAGCTACAACAGGATAAGTGAAATACATGCCTTGTCAGTTGACCCAAACTATCTTCAGTTCCATTGGGATGGGTCAGTATCACTCATGATGGTCCCTGCTTTCATTGCCAAGAACAGGTTCCCACTCATGGGCAATCAGTCTTTTGTGGTGAAAGCTCTTTCCAACCTTGATCCTTCAACTCAGTTACCTACAGGACCTGGTGAGAGCTTTGAAGTGGTACCTGAAAAAACCGAACTGGTGCAAAGACGGATCTTTCGTCCTTTTTAACATCTGAAAGAGGAAAGGTCATTATTATCATCCTAGATAAGATGGGTCATTCATGCTGCATACAAAGAATTAACCCAAGATCAAATGATGTTATTATGCGTTTTGTCTCATGAAGCTAGGTGATCACAACAAGCATTGCATCAAAACGCAACTATTACCTAGCTTATATTATAAAAGCTGTGGGATGGAGTCAATTTCTTCAGTTTTTACCTCGGAGATCTAACATCCCAAAAGGCCAAGTTAGACCTGGGGGGACTAATTGCCGCAGTGCCAGAGATTACCTTCCTGGGTTGTTTGGCAGCTTCTCATGGACACAGCAATATGACTTTTGCTGGATTTGCAGGAGAAACCTTTTCTGTTCTCCCTAAAGCCACATCTCAGCACATGGAGGCAATACTCAAGCCAGATATTTCAATTTAGAAGCTGCCTCACATACTTTAGAGGACTGTAGGGGGTCTCTCTTGGGTAAGGGGATGTAACTCCCTCCACCTCTTACCTATTCTTCTAAGGTATTATGATCAGGTAGTGTATTTGAAGAAGAAGCCAATTTTTGGAGTAAAATATATTTCTTTGATAAAATTAACTGATCATAATATGGATACAGCCTCCCCACAGTTACATCCTACTAGGAGAATGTGCATTCCACTTTAGTAGTAACCGAGGTACACACTGGATTTGATGCTGATCCCTATATCAAGAGATCACTCTGTCTGACTGCCAATATGTCGTCAGACAAAGTTTAGCTCCCATAGCTAAAATTGTAGCCTGGGAGGTCTGGATTTGTGGAGTAGTAGTAGTACTCCTAAGGTATTAAAATTGGGTTTGTATTATCAAAGAAACATATTTTACTACAAAATTTGGCGTCTTCAAAATAGGGTGTTACTAATAATTGTTACAAATTTTATTCTATATAAGTTTTATGACTTATTTCATCAGTATTGGAACCTTGGGTTAAGGAACCATTTTGTTCTTAAAGTAAATTTTTGGACCCTGAGTTTTGGCCATTTTATAGAAGCTAATATTGTATGAATATAATTTATTACATGGATTACAACAGTACAAATTAACCTTGTTCAAAACAATGTTTACTTTTTGAAATGGAGAAATACAGAAAAAATGTAGGCTACAACATTTAGGTAAATGTATTTAAAGGTAAATGTTTAATGTTAAAGGTATTTAGGCAAATATCCCATTATACATCAATTCCTGATTGTATTACCTAACTCCAGATATTCAAAATTGTTGGAAATTTCTAAATGAGAAGGCCTTATTTCAATGATGAGCCCTTCTGACACTTTTTAAAAAAGTTACAAGCCCTGGACTAATCATAAAATAAGGTCTGTATATCACAAAGCTTTATTCAGCCTTGAATCTTATCTTCAACAGGAAAGATGAAACTATATTTAGGAGGCCAACAACCAAATCAACAAGGGAAGGTTCCATCCATTGTGTTAGAAGGAGAGTTCCAGATAACTGGGACAAGGATTCTAGGGAGATTTTAAAAGAAATTACTCATAGATTATCCATCACATACATTTTAATGTCTTTGATTTCTGATAACATTATTTTGATACAATTCATTAAGATACATGTTTAATGACATTTTCAATATCTTTATTGATTCACCTTGCTGTTAAGATTATTAGCCCTTTCTTGAGAACCTCACTTATCTCAAATGTGGTATGATTGTTGCTTGTGATAATATTTGCCTATTATGCTCTTTATGTGTAGTTGTCTGTCATATCAACCAATTGGAATGCATACAGTAAGTCGCCATACACTTCGTTGGTAATGGACATTTTTTTGAGAAGATTGCAGAAATTATGACTTCTTTTGGATTAGACTGAATCATTTCCAGTAATTTATTCTTCAACAAAATTGTGCCAAAAATTTGAATATGTATGGCAATTACCAACTTTTGACTGCAGGTGATAATATTTTACACAAGTTCTGATAATGGAGGTTTATGGGGATTTGATCTTTATTATTTTTATGGTACATCTTTAATACCCAACAAAAATGGTTTATGTAACAACAAACAAATATCCACATTTAAATAATAGTTGCAGTTTTTTACAATACATAGTGCATTGAAATTTGGCTATTGTATGTTGAACGAGAAACATTTCAATAAATTTTAGTTTGCTTTAGAAGTCTATGGGATTTTCAAGAGTGGGAACTTGATTAGTACCACTTCCTGTTTATTTAGTATCTTATTTGCAACAGTCATGGCTGCATCTGCTTTGAATGCTCATAAGGATTTACTATTGCAATTTCCTCCAACACTGTGCTTGATGTAACTGTTATGGTAACTGATTAGCTTCCACGACAACCAAAGTGTCAGCAACTTCTTTAAAAATGCTCCATGATATCCCCATAGCATATGCTGTCATGACATGTAAATTGTGTTCTACTTAAGATATTCAAGACAATTTTGTGCTTTTGCAGAGTTGCCATGTCTAAATTATATAACTAATTCCACCAATGTGTTACCTCAAAAAATCATATAACAGAATTCACGAACACGGGTCTCTTAAGTCGTGATAGGAATGTGTATAAATGCTTTATTTTTACACGTTTTTGCTTAAAGTAGGGTCCAACATATATTTAAAAAATCAGATCAAGAACCTGGTAGCCCAGATTACATTTAAATTCAGTAGCCAGAAAAGGCCTTTTTGCTAGGAATCTGTTAGCTGTAAGACCTCCCTCTTTCCTTGTTATTAGCCATGTTATTCCCTTTTTAAAATATTTTTAGTAATATTTTATGAAGAATTCATAACATGTCATAATCATGTAGTAGCCAAATGGGCTATCTGAATTAAGTATATGATGGCTCAGACCCAGCATTCTGTTAGCTCCTATACCGAAGGCACAAGATTTGTGGGACTCGGGTTAAAAGGAAACAGGCCAGTGAACATTATAAGGTCCTATTTGGTGCCTCGAGCAATAATCACAGCTCTTGATAAGAATTTAATGAATTGGGCATTTTACTCCCTAGTTTAGAACTAATTGTTTTTGCTTTTTTTGTTTTTTGCTTTTTTAAATTTCAGTAGGGTATTTTGTGAACACCATACAATTTCTCATCATTATATTTATCATGCCCTTTTGAATGTGTTAGCTCACTTTGTAACCAAGACTAACTCAGGGTGTGCCCAATTATATGGCACTTGTTTGAAGACTTTTCTTACCACATTCAAATACTATCATTTCAGATGTGTACAGACCATCCAGAATTTGTCCCAATTGCATAGTTTATGTTTATTAAATGCATCTGTATGTGTTTTTAATTATTTTATTAAATGCACCTGTATGTGTTTTTAATTATTTTATTAAATGCACCTGTATGTGTTTTTAATTATTTTATTAAATGCACCTGTATCTGTTTTTAATTATTTTATTAAATGCACCTGCATGTGTTTTTAATTATTTGCATAAATATGCAACTATGCTGCTTGTCCAATTCTGAATAATTTTTCCAGAAACAGTCTTAAAATTAAATTTTAGATGATCAGAATATTTTGATGTATTTATCCATTCATACACATGCATGTGAATCAAATACATTCCTTTATTTTTCATATATACTTTTTATTCTATTACTGTAATGCAGTTGATACATCATTGAAAAAATTCAGCACTAGACTTGTTGTAAGTTTTATAGGAAGCATTTGTACTTTTTGAACTCTTATAAAAAAATACAGTTTTCACATTGGAATGTATTTATAACAATAATTTTATGCTGTATATTTTTTTTTAAGGAAACAAAAAAGAAGATTCTCCTAATTAAAAATATGTTACTTTGGTTTTTGTGGTGTTTTTTTTATAGTCCTGTAAGATTTCAGATAGCCATTTGTACTGATTTCTCCTTTGAATACATTGCCCAATCACATTTACATTAGGAATATAAACTCCACTACCTCCCGAATCCAGCCCTTCCAAAAAGAGGCAGATTATGTTGTTTCTGTCTGTATATCATATAGACCAAGGTAAGAAACTCTTACTCATTACCTCCCCTTACCACCACTAGGTGGCTCCAGTTTTAAGCTTTTTGCTCAGCAATATCAGCATAGTACTGCAAGAGCTCTCAAAATCCTTGAATATCTTTGTGATTTCAACCCAGCCATTCAGAAGTCAGTATAATAGTGTGTAACAAGGTATTTGCTAAACGTGATAACCATTATTTTGTAATTTTGATCAATATTTATGTGAATTTTGTCGCAGTTATGGACTTTATTTATTCTGACATTGTGCTCCAACACAGTATTGCTGGTGCATATTGTTGGTTGTTGATATGTGACTACTGCATCAATATTTTTCCTTATTTAATTAACAAGAGTTGTTTAAGTGATTTGTGAACATTTTTTGTTTGTTATTTTCCAATTTTTTTGGGTCTTTCTTGTCATTTCAGTTAAACAATGGTGATGAAATGCAGCAAGTGCATGAAACTTAAAGCTAACGAGAACACACATGAGACATGTCTTGCATGCATGAAGTGTTCATCATCATCAGCCTGCAGTGTTTGTGCATTATGGCCAGAAGATAGCTAGTCCACTGTTTGTGGAAAAGCATCAAGAGCAAGGAGAGATGTGTGAAGTCTTGGAGTGTGACATCCTGAACCATCACCCAGAGACTGCATCAATTGCTAGCATAGTGGTGGATGTCACAATGGTCCCTCCTCCACAAAAAATTAAGCGTATGGTACAGATTGCGATGATTACATCCGGTGAATTGGAGGAGCAAAGGGTTGCGGAGTTGCCATCTCCACACTCTTCCCAGATGCTGTTTGAGTTACAGAAACATCGCTTGGTATAGAAGGCGATAACACAGTTGCTGCCTTGGAACAATTTTTGTCCATATGTCCATCGCAAACCTCTATAAATAGTCTGAAATTTGTGAGGGAGTATCCCCTCATATCTTGGCAGCGCATTGGTCTTAAAGTTCCCACACATCTGAGCATGGCCTTTGGGCGTGTAAGTCTGGCACATGGGGTATTTCTCAGATCTTGATGATCAATTGCAACGTACTTTGATGCCATATGCAGCTGCTGTGGGTGCTGATCATCCAGTCCAGGCGGCTGTATCTACTGCCCATTGACCAGACATCCATTACTTAAGCAAGCCATGCCAAATATTGGCCATCAGTTCCATGGTACAGGGAACCATACAGGGATCAGTTTGACCAATCTGTCCACTTTGCTGTGCATTCTGCATGGGCGACTCTAGAGCCGACCAGCCAGCCAGCAACTGAGCTGACCATCCAGGTGGCTGCCCAGCAGTCTCTGGCCATCCATACCAGTAAGACAAGCCATGGCACTTCCCCAGCCACCGATTCAACCATCAAGTCATTTGTTCACGGCTTGTCCATTGGAGAGAAGGATAACCTCAGTTGACTTAGCCTTCTCAGATCCCACAATGGAACAGAGTTCAGTTTCAAGGCAGCTATCAAGGAAATATATCATGTGTTGCCTACTTTCAGATGCCTGCTACTGCTAACTGCGATCCAAGCCTCTAAGATGAAGACATATGTAGACTTGGAAGATGAAGTCAAACATCCCTCCATCCATCTTCTGCCACAGTCAGCAAAGATGAGGGAAATATGAGACTGTCTGTCAGATAAGCTCTGTGATCAAGGCATTCTTTTGGAAAGCCAACTACCAGCAACATTTTTGTCCCACTGGTATTTAACCTATTTGAACACTTTTACCACTGAGCTTCTGATGCTAGATAAAATTATTGTGGAAGTGAATATGACTACCCCATGTTTTACAAGATGTACAAAAATGTTTTCCATGCTCATGTATAACACTGTGGCAACATCCTCCAAGTTGGACTTAGCATCACTAGTCATTTTTCAATTCGCTGAAAAATCGGGCAGCAGGCATACTTGCGAGTCATCTTGCCAGGAATGCAAGGTCATAATCAGGGCTGCACACTATTCTAAGGCAAACACCCTCATGGCTTCAGCTAAGTTTGATTTAGTGAGATGAGATGCCTGTCTTCAATCATCATCACTAAAGCTGCATCACTCCTTGGCTCTTCAGGCTACACCCTTCAGGTCAAAATTACTATTTGATGGTAGCTTCATGCAAGTTTCTTCTGTTTGTCTACCAGGGAAGAATATACCAATTTTGTGCCTTCCCATGCAGTCTCAACATCAGACCATTGGCGTATACAAAAATCATTAACTGCATCGTCACCCTTTTCCAGTCAACTTTATTGATTGCAACTGCGGCATATCTGGACAGTGTCCTCCAAAAACATGGTAAGTTCAATCGTGGTGAAGAGAAGGAATGATCTCCTGTCCCTTTTTTGTCATCTTAGCTTTTTAGTGAACTTGGAAAAGTCAGTTCTCAACTCATCCCAGCATTTTGTCCACCTGGGCATGAAATGTCTGACCAATCTCTGGAGCCTCAGGTGGACAAGTGATCTAAGGCATCACCTTTACAGATCACTCACATATCACCTCTGTCCACATGGGTCCGAGTCTCAGTTCAACCAACATAGGTATGTAAGAAAGCTTGCCAATAGCTTCCCGTGGGTCAGTGGTTCTTCGTGGTGGCATCTTCCTCCACCAAATGTACTGGCTGCCATGTATAGACTATCATGTGGTGAAAAATGGTGTTAAACCCCACAAAACCAAACAAAAACATGACCAATCTCAACCTCATCCATCCCTCACATATGCATAGTGCGGATTATCAAACTCATGGAGTTGATTTCCAACAGGGAGTGGATTGCAGTGAGAGCTTTTGCAACTCCACAGTTTGCTCAATGCTGCAGTGGATTTAATTCTCTTTTGCCACCTTTCAATGCACCCTTTGCAGATGACCCTGCTGGCCCAATGGTGCCCCTTTTTTGATTGACTCAATCAGCGAGTTACAATCACGATATTAGTTGTATTATTCTTATATCAGTGGCACAATAAACATTGACTCGTGGCAGGATTTCCTCTGGGAAAGCCCAACTGGAACTTATGTATAGACCCAGTTCATATGGTTGGGGAGCCCACCTGTTGCCATGCTTCACCATGGTAAGCAGCAAGTGGGGTCTAGAAGACTTACCTCTTCACATCAACCTTTTGGAAATGAAGGCTATGGTCAGCACTTTTCATTTCTGAGAGGATATAATTCGATGGGAAAATAGTCCTTATCAAGTCAGACAACTTAGTGGTGGTGGCCTACCTCCCCAAATGGGGAAGAAATTACCAGATCTATGCATACTGGTTTGGGATTTTCTCTGCTGGTACACACAGGTGAATATAAGTGCCCAGATCAGACATATTTGGGGCAGGCTCAATGTCCAAGCTAATTCATTGTCAAGAAGGGGCCAGACGCTTCACAGAATGGTCCATCCACCCAGCAATCTTTTGCAGATTTGTGCACTTTGTGGCTGCCTGATGATAGATCTGTTTGCAATGAGGTGGAATCACATACTTCCCAACATCATTTCACCAGTCCCAGACTCGGAGGCATGTGCCATGGATGCACTGTCATTTAATTGGGAGAGATTTTAGGGGCTATGCCAACCGCCCCCTCCCCCCCCCCCAGTGGTCTTGGTACTGAAAATAATTTGGAATTATAACAGATGCTTTTTGATCCTATAACCTTGAATCATTTATATGTGCCCTACCTGTTTATTGTATATGAACAGCTATTCAAACCTTTTAACTTATTTATCAAAAGTGTTCATTAAAGTTGTTACGCATGGCATGCTTGGTTTCACTTCTTTTGTCTTCTGGTTGATTAATGGTTCCATTAAATGATTTCACACAGTATGACATGGTCATGAACTCTGATCAAGTAAATGACACACATAATCATTAATAAAGCCAGCAAATACAGTCAGAACAATATTGTGAAGGATAAGATAAGACAAAGTTTATATATAGTCTACATGATTTAAACAACAATTCAACATAAGGTCTAATGAGCTTTCTACTAACTTAACATAAAAACAATAATGAAATTAAGTAGTTTGGGTGACCCAGGCTAGTGAAACATAACTTCATCCCATCATCAATGATGTATTGTGTTGTGTCATCTCAACGGCCAATGAAATCTCTTTCCAAATTTTGGAAAAGCCTGGTTCTGATGTAAAAGGAATTTTTTTTTTTTTTTTAACCAGCCTCTTATATGGCAGTGCTCTCATATATAAAGTTTATCTTTGATATCTATTACAAATTATAAGGTATCTTATACAAGTTTATGAGATCTTATAAAATTTATGAGATATCTAAATGAACTCGTTTATAAATGTTTTATTTTATTTATTTATTTATTATTATTATATATTTTATAAGATGTCTTATAAACTTTGTGAGTTACATCATAAACTACACAAGATATAAACTATATCAGTCATCTTATAGATTATGTAAGGTATTGTATTAACCAAATTAAAGTAGGATATCTAATATAGTTTAATAAAATATCTTATAAATTCACTAAGATACCTTAAAAACTTCATATTTTTGTTAAAATTATATACAAGATATCTATAAAATGAAAGATGTTAATAAGTTTGTAAGATACCTAGTTTTTGGAATGGAACTGATATTTGTTCAGAAAAACTGGATATCTCATATACCAGTACTAAATAAGGTATCTTTAGAAGATATCTCTCACATTTATACAATTTGAGATATTTGATTTAATTTTGTTTATAAGATATCCTCTTCATTTTACATGTAATAAAATTATTAACATATAAACCAGTGGCATAGCAAGAATTCTTCCCCCACCCCTCTACAAAACTTAATTCTGTGGCCCCCTCCCAATAAAATCTAGTTGTTTGGTGGGAATTTTGGGCCTCCACATTGGGCTTATTCCCCCCCCCCCCCCCACAGTTGTGGGGGTGCTTGGGCAGTTGCTATGGCACAGATATAAACTATATATATTATAAATTATGTAAGATGTCCTAAAAAAGTTTACAAGATATCTTGTACAATATAGTATATATTTTATAAAGTTTAAAAGAGATCTTATTTTTATGAGATATATAGTTTTTGGAACAAATACTAAGTTTGCCATACGTACTGAAAAATGCACCCTTTGCTTTGTGTTTTTTACAACAGGAATCTTTGCATTTCAGTCTGTAAATTTGTTGAATTTTTCAAAATTCCTTCAGCTATTATTTTAGGGCAATTAGAGATGAGGTACTTTTACCCATACTTTTGTATCTAATAACCCTATGATAAGGTACTTTTACCCATGCTTTTCTATGTAATAACACTATGATGAGGTACTTTTACCCATACTTTTCTGTGTAATAACCCTATGATGGGGTACTTTTACCCATACTTTTCGATGTAATAACCTATGATAAGGTACTTTTACCCATACTTTTCGATGTAATAACCTATGATAAGGTACTTTTACCCATACTTTTGTATCTAATAACCCTATGATAAGGTAATTTTACCCATACTTTTCTGTGTAATAACCCTATGATGGGGTACTTTTACCCATACTTTTCTGTGTAATAACCCTATGATGGGGTACTTTTACCCATACTTTTCTGTGTAATAACCCTATGATTGGGTACTTTTACCCATACTTTTCGATGTAATAACCTATGATAAGGTACTTTTACCCATACTTTTCGATGTAATAACCTATGATAAGGTACTTTTACCCATACTTTTCAATGTAATAACCTATGATAAGGTACTTTTACCCATACTTTTCGATGTAATAACCTATGATAAGGTACTTTTACCATACTTTTGTATTTAATAACCCTATGATAAGGTACTTTTACCCATACTTTTCTGTATAATAACCCTATGATGGGGTACTTTTACCCATAATTTTCTATGTAATAACCCTATGATGGGGTACTTTTACCCATACTTTTCTGTGTAATAACCCTATGATGAGGTACTTTTACCCATACTTTTCTGTGTAATAACCCTATGATGAGGTACTTTTACCCATACTTTTCTGTGTAATAACCCTATGATGAGGTACTTTTACCCACACTTTTCTATATAATAACCCTATGATGAGGTACTTTTACCCATGCTTTTCTATGTAATAACCCTATGATGAGGTACTTTTATCCATACTTTGTATCTAATAACCCTATGATGAGCTACTTTTACCCATACTTTTCTATGCAATAACACTATGATTAGGTACTTTTACCCATACTGTTCTATGTAATAACCCTATGATTAGGTACTTTTAGCCATATATAGTGTTCTATATAATAACCCTATGATGAGGTAATTTTACCCATACTGTTCTATGTAATAACCCTATGATGCAGTATTTTTATCCATACTTTTGTATCTAATAAACCTCTGACAAGGTACTTTTACCCATACTTTTTTTGTAATAACCCTGTTATGAGGTACTTTTACCCATACTTTTCTATGTAATAACCCTGTTATGAGGTACTTTTACACATACTTTTCTATGTAATAACCCTATGATGGGGTACTTCTGCTCATACTTTTCTATGTAATAACTCTATGATGGGGTACTTTTATCCATACTTTTCCATGTAATAACCCTATGATGAGGTACTTTTACCCATACTTTTCCATGTAATAACCCTAACTTGAGGATAGATATTCAACTAAGAGTAGCAGAATAAACTGCACACCAACCTATACATATTGTTAGTGATTTTAAATTGCTTGGACTCTTAGCCATGTAAAATTATCAATTTTTAAAAAGTGAAATACTCCAACATTTCAAAAGTGATCATCTTTAATGTAAACCTCATCTCATTGCAACCTGTCATTCTGAATGAGTTGCAAGTTCAATAAAAGCATCTATCCAAGAGGCTTAGGAGATGAGACATCATACTCTATATTCACAAAATATATGGAGCACAAACTACGAGTACAAAATTCAAAGTTCATGTATAATACTTCAGTACTTCTGTGTCATTGAATTTAGCATGCTTGCTAAGTAGATCAGCCAATTTTAACCAGAAATCTCTATGATGGGTAACTTTATTCTTAATATGTTAGCAGAAGGACCAAAGCGAACAACTTCCAGAAATGTCTATGATGGTAACTTTATTTTTAATAAAAGTTACGGAGTGCTTCAATTGTTGGACTTTGATCTTGTGCATTAGCTTGAATTTTTGTTTCACCTGCAAAGAATAGGCAAGACATAGGATTATCACTATTTTGATAATGTTGCTGGTGTGGACATCATGCAATGTTCAGGTTTTGCATTTAGCTCATTTTCTGTGGTACTATAGTATGTACAGTCATGAAACTTGAAGGGTGTATGGATCTTGGAGGGTACTACTTAACAGACAAAAGTAGGTTACAGTAACCCATTTTTTCTTGCTCTAGCAACTTTGCAAGGCTTTTGGATTATGTCACTTTGAAGCAGGTGAGACACCGCATTCTGTGGAAATCTTGATTACTCAAAAGTATTTAAAAATACTGGACCATATAGTAATAGATAGACAGATAGCAGATGGTAATGAATAAACAACAGACAGTGATGGATAGACAGACAGCAGATGGTAATGAATGAACAGATAGCAGATGGTAATGAGTAGACATATAGCAGATGGTAATGGATAGACAGACAGCAGATGGTAATGGGTAGACAGCAGATAAATTTTTTAGGAATATGAATACAATTTTAAATTTTCTACTTGCTTTTTATCATGAATTCTACTGCTCATAGCATATATACTTAATAAAATATATAAAATTGGTTTTCAAGTTATTAGGAGAATGCAAACAAAACTGTCAATCTATAGCAGCATTTTTGTTGGCAGTTTTGTTACAGAATGTAAAGACATATTTATGATAACAAAATTATTAATAATAGTATTAAGAGGAAACTTCAGTTTTGAAAATAAAATTTATTTTCATCTTGAGCAAATTGGTATTACAATTACTAAATAGCACACTAAACAGGCAAAATCAATATAATATATATTAGCATACAATAACATAGTACAACAATACACATCTTTATAACCAAGACAGATTGCTAAAAATATTATGCAAAGCATGATACACCGTAGCTTGAGATTTCAGAATATTTTGTACACAATACCTCTAATTCTGTAAGGGTTTGGTTTTATTTCCTAAATAAAGGATACACAATATGTAAGAAAGACACTGGGACATAGTATAGTAGATATCTACATTTACTTTTTAACTTAAAGATATTTTGCAGATGGATGTGCGAAGTTTTGTGATCTCCATGAGATTCATATTGGTAAATTTGTACAAATTAATCAGCTTTTGTCAAGTGGCATGGAATTCAAATAAAAAAAACTAACTGAAAAGATTCACTGCTAAGAAAATACCAAAATTTGGAATCTTACCAAACCTTAAATCCAATATTATAAAAATATCACATGATACAAATACATTTTAAATCAATTGGATGTAAGTATATTTTAGGAAAATTAATAAATTTTAGTCGTTTATACTCCTAATGGGATTGTTGTAAAAATGCACTGAACTGTTTTGAAAGTAAAACCAAGCATCATTGGCTATAAATGGGCAATCTTTTTGAGGAGAAATGTAAGCTAAAATGTAAATTCAGAGTAAAAAAATGATTCACAAGATTCATAAAAAAAGAAAAATCCTATATTAATAGTACATGTACTGACTATACAACACTTAGTCCTTAGTCTTTCACACATTAGAACATGCTCTTAAATTGTGAACCAGAGAATAAATTGGGGCTCAGCAAAGATTGACAAAAAAAAGTACTACCCAAAAATTAGTCTTTGAAATTTTAAGTTCTGAACAATGACTCCAATTTTATTGAATTGGGAACACACCTTTTGTGGTGGTTTTGTGTGTATCAAACTTGTTGATTAAGCTGAGTAAGGATTAACAAATTTCTCTTTCACAAGGTTGTGACTCGCAGCTCCACTGTAACTCAAGAATAAATAAAATAATTATATTAGGGATGTTCCAATTAAACATGTATGGTATCCAGGGAAGGCACTTTTTAATAAATATATACCAGGGTACTCTTACTATGTAAAGAGTTCACGTGACAATGATACAAGATTCTAACTAGCATCTATCGGTGACTACTCCACATTAAAAGTGCTTTCCCTGGGTACAAAGTATATTTTTCTGGAACAGCCCTTAGCATCTCACCAAAATGAGGCCAATAAACTGAATTAAGAAAGATTTAATACAGAAAAATATCAGCTCCAGAATCTTAATATTTGAATTATTTTTACTCTATGAACCAAGGGTTTCACAAGGAAAGGATGCAATTCTAAAAATATAATGTATACAAATATGAATATACATGTATTCTTAAATAATAAAAATAATGCATTTAAAACTAATTTTAATACTGTAAAATAATGCTGCAAGCCTGAAGTAGAGTATTTCATATAACTTTATGTCCAGACCTTTTAAACACTTGACATGTCACTCTAGACTTGTCAAAATATCACAAGCATTTTTTCCTCTGAACCAGTTTATATGCACACAGCATCTTCTGAAACCAATTATTATTTTTTTCTAATTGTATCCACAGAGAATGATTCTGAAAATGAATATGTCTGGCAATAAACACCACTTAAACTGATAGCATTTACAATGACCTGGCATTCCTTTGTACATTGCATGATCTCTTCTGGACTCGCATATATCACTTCTATATCATCTTTTATGTCAATATTTAGATACAATCAACCTTGGATGTAATGAGCTAAAGTGGGACTTTAAGAAATACTTAATTGTTTCTGAATTTTGTTATTTCCATTGCCAAAGAAAATTGATGTTTATAATATATTATTCAAAATCTAACATAAAATAACAACCTTACCTATAGTGGCAAACATTCAAAACAGATAATATGTATAGTACATCATAGTACATAAATTTGCTCCATGTTCATATGCACTATTTGGTATAAAATAGTTTTCAGTGGTGCATTCTGAATGCAAATCTGTAAGAGTATACCACTCCTTTCTATTTGTCAGCTGTATAATGGAATGCAACTGGCATGGGTAATGAAGCAATGCAGAACTTTTGCTTAGCTGATAATTCATTATTCACAAACTAACTAGTTCTAATGATGTAATTTTCTGTTCACCATTTCTTATTATTCATTGTTTTAGAATCTGCTACTTGAGAATAAAGTTTTAAGTGAAGAAAAGGATAAATTTTGGTCCCTGAAACTCTCTTTTGGTTTGTACCATAAAAATGTGTTCTTTCTGCATTCATTAAAATTGAGGCTGAATATATGATGATATTACAGTAAATCCTTGCTATAAAAAACCTGAACAAACACATACACTGGACCCCAGAGACTATTTATACATAACGAGAACACTTCATTATAATGAATGCCTCATTATAATGGATGATTCGTATGGACTCAAATTGTTTGTTATAGTAAGGAACCACTGTGTATGATGAGTGTTATGGGTATCATTATATCCAGAATTAATCAGCAGCCTGAATGCTCTCAATTTTAAGAGAAAATAAATAGTTTTAAAAAATTAAGAAAATAAAGTTCATTACACAAACATGAATGTTTAACTGGTATACATATATATATATTTTTCAGGGAACCATTTCTCATTGGAGTTGAAGAGGAATGAGAATGACAATTCTTGATATAAAACATTATTATAATAAGAAAATGACATGTACATTAATATCCACAAAGTGAAATCATAAAAAGCTTAATACTGTTCATAGTAATGCCAGTTACTATTTTATACTGAAACATATTAACTTGTAACATTATTTTGGCTCTTTCAATTACTGTAACATAATTTCAGAATATATGCAGCTTGTTCTCAATATATATGACGTAGCATTGAGCAGTGCTAATGTTTCTATTATACAAGGCCTTGATACTTTCAGCAATCACTTACTAATATATTTTATTTCTAAAGGAAAAACTAGGTTACCTGATAAAAATATATTAACATCTTCTAGTGGGGCCTCCACATCTTTATATTATTATGCTGGGCTGCCGAATTATCCAGACTTGCCAAAGTTTCTTTTATTGAATTATTCACCACAGTAAAACCATCTATAATGGACACTCAATGGACCATGTAATTTTGTCCTCAATGAACAGGTGGCCTTTATATTGATGTGAAATATGTAAGTGAGCTTAAACGGTTTCAGAAATGTCCTTTATAAGCTGATGACCTCTATATGGAAATGTATGCAAAGATAGGATTTACTGTCTGAATATCATCACCACCTCAGCTGGTGGATAAATCAGGACAGATTTCTGGCCGTAGTTCCAATACACTGAACACCGGTCAAAGCATAATTTTATATAAAGAATATCAGTCTATAAAGGACAGTTTTTGTGGTTTGTTAGTGTCCTTTATAGAAGGGACATATATGGGACCATATGAATCTTTCTTAGATGGGCAGTTGTCCTTATATGGAGGTATATGCTATGGCAGGCTTCATTGTCCAGTAAAGCCTGTCTATAAAGGACACTTATAAGACCAGTAAAGCATGTCTATAAAGGACACTTATAAGACCATAATAATCTGTCCAGTAAAGCCTGTCTATAAAGGACACTTATAAGACCAGTAAAGCCTGTTTATAAAGAACACTTATACGACTATAATAATCTGTCCAGTAAAGCCTGTCTAGAAAAGACACTTATAAGACCAGTAAAGCCTGTCTATAAAGGACAATTATAAGATCATAATAATCTGTCCAGTAAAGCCGTCTATAAAGGACAATTATAATACCATAATAATCTGTCCAGTAAAGCCTGTCTATAAAAGACACTTATAAGACCAGTAAAGCCTGTCTATAAAGGACACTTATAAGACCAGTAAAGCCTGTCTATAAAGGACAATTATAGGATCATAATAATCTGTCCAGTAAAGACTTTCTATAAGGACACTTATAAGACCAGTAAAGCCTGTCTATAAAGGACACTTATAGGACCATAATAATCTGTCCAGTAAACCCTGTCTATAAAGGACACTTATAAGACCATAATAATCTGTCCAGTAAAGCATGCCTATAAAGGACACTTATAAGACCAGTAAAGTCTGTCTATAAAGGTCATGTATAAAACCAGTAAAGCCTGTTTATAAAGGACACTTCTAAAACCAGTAAAGCCTGTCTATAAAGGACACATAAGACCAATAAAGCCTGTCTATAAAGGACACTTATAAGACCATAATAATCTATCCAGTAAAGCCTGTCTATAAAGGACACATAGACCAATAAAGCCTGTCTATAAAGGACACTTATAAGACCATAATAATCTATCCAGTAAAGCCTGTCTATAAAGGACTCTTATAAGACCAGTAAAGCCTGTCTATAAAGGACACTTATAAGACCATAACAATCTGTCCTTTATAGGCATGTACCCGTTAGATTTCAATTTAACTTATAATAGAAAATTTTAAAATTGAAATTTTTCACAGTTTCTAAAGTTTACTTGATGTGTAAGTAGTAATGTTTTTAATTATGAATTCTTAATTTGCTGTCAGCAATTCTTCAAGATTATATCTTTGCACTTGTAAATAGGTTTTAATAGTTACGTACATTCCATGATAATTTATTGCATATGCATGTTATATGACATCACAATACATTATGTGATATACTATTATTGCCTTCTCCCTTGGAAACTGTCCTCCTATAGTGTTGTCTTGTGGGGTATAGTACTCTCACCTTCAGCTTGGACACTATACCCCACCAGACAAAACTAATGAAGTACAGTTCCCTACAGTGTTGTCTTGTGGGATATAATACTCTCACCTTCAGCGCAGGCACTATACCCCACCAGACAACACTATAGAAGAACAGTTCCCTATAGTGTTTTTTTTGTGGGATATAATACTCTCACCTTCAGCTTGGACACTATACCCCACCAGACAACACTAATGAAGAACAGTTCCCTATAGTGTTGTCTTGTGGGGTATAATACTCTCACCTTCAGCTCAGGTACTATACCCCACCAGACAACACTATAGGAGAACAGTTCCCACAGGAGAAGGCAATAATACAATAGTAGATCTATTTGAAGTTGTGTGGACATGATACATTGATAAATACAATACTTAAGGTGTAGTCATTCTGATGACCATATCAAATATGTGTTTTTCAAAGAACCATCACAGGAGTTTGATGTTTCATGCATTAAAAAAGATGCAGAGTTAAGAAAAAAATCAAAATACATATGTATCCATACTATAAATGTACACATATATTTTGTTTTTCTTAACTTTGTGTCGTTTTTTATGGATGAAACATCAAACTCGTGTATCAGCACCAAGTGTAGTATGAGTATTAGAGACCAATGCTTTATTCAGTCCAGGGTAGAATCTGTGTAAATAAGCTACTTCCACTGCATGGATTCCTGTAGAAAGGCTTTTGTAGAGGTATTGCTGAAAAGATAGGCTGATTTGCCATATCAGATTTAAGCTATGGTTGTCGGAGAGACATGCATATTACCTTAGTGTTTCTGTTAAATTGATATGTGTAATTATTTCAGTCTTTTTACCATTCTGATGGGAAAATAAAGCCAGAAGATGACAGTCAAATAGACAGGTGGGATGAAGTCTCTTCTGCACTCCTTGTATATATTTATAGTACAGATACTGATATTTCATTTTTTCCCTAACTTTGCATTGTTTTTTATGGATAAAATGTAAACTCCTGTGGACGCATGAACACGCTAATTCTGACAATCATAAACTCCAAGATAATCATGCTTAGGATTGACGTCTCAATGGAGTAAAGAGGTCCCCTTTTCTTGATGAATCTAATTATATGCAGCCAGTGGTCTGTACGCAGTTGATGCCATGGAGGAACTCATGTCACTTTTTAACTTCTTCTTGAATAAGGAGCTCTATCGGAGGTGCAGGTTTCCATTTGTCCAGATCCTTTACCAATTTCTTTTCCTCATCAAGTTTTCGCTTGGACTCCTTGTTCTTGTATGGCTCTCTGTATGAAATAAAAAGAATAAATCTTACTGGGATTATTCAGATTAAAACATTAAGTAAAAACAAAGTAAGTAATACAGTAAAATGGCCACACATGGAACAATTTGGTCATATAGGGGAGGTAACAGGTAAGGGGAGGTAAAATATTTAATGTAATAGACACTGGATATGACAAGTTGCTATTGATGAAGGATTACTATAATGGGAACTTGAACTGTACTTTCAGTACTTTTGAGAACTTAACAACAGGCACTAACAGACTGACAGTTGATTAAGGTAAGAAAACCAGTGAATTAACAATCCATCTAGTGTAAATGTGTGAGTAATATATATATATATATATATATATATATATATATATATATATATATATATATATATATATATATATACATATATTGTACTGTTACAGCTTAAAAACCAATTGAAAAGGTTTCAATCATAACAGTTTATCAACTTTATGCACAATACTAATAAAAAACAAATAGCCTCTTGAAGGGGCTGACACTCTACTGGTTAAAAAGAATTCCAAGGAATCCAAGATGAGTCCATTTCTTCTGTCCTTTTATTTATTTAAACTGATGAGTATAGAAACTATCAGATATTTTTTAAGAACCTCCATCATACCAAATTTGGTAACAAAAATATTTTTCTTTCAAGTCTGACTTAACATGTTAACAGGATACATTCGTTTCATAGTCTTTCACTTTGAACCTGATATCATGGATAGAAAATCATTCAATTTGTCTCAGACAATGTCAAAATACACCAACATGCCAAATTTGGTTAAATCAATAATTTAATATTTTTCTGAAAACAAAAACAAATTTATTTAAGTGGCATCATTCAGTGTATTCATCAGATATATCCACAAACTGGGTTTGATACGAATCTACCGTCTATACTCACGTATAAGCCGATACTAACTGCAAACTGCATAGACCCAGATCTGCTGTCGCATAATGCTCTGGCAGATCTGGGTCTATGCAGTTTGTAAGGTCTAATCAGTAGAACAAACAACACAGACCCTGATCTGCCAGCGTATTATGCGATGGCACATCAGGGTCTATCTTGTTTGCATTTGGACCCGGCCTATATGTGAGTATAGACGGTATTCATGCATGTTTGTATTGTCATGCTCACAAGCCAGTGCAGCAAAAATCCTGAGTCAAGATCTTTGACCTAAAAATCAATCTCAGATTGCTGACTATCAACATGTTCATTGCAACTAAATATAGTGTCTGATCAAAATTCACTTGTATATGTACATGACACAATGATCATAAGCTCAAAGGAGCACAAAAATGCAAGAAATGACCTTTGACTTGACTTCAAAGTCAATTAGATCTGGTTTTCAAAACTCTTTCACAAAAGTGCAGGTCTGTTGGTTGGCCAGATCTGCACCATTTTCATTCAGAACCAATCAAATATTTCAATACCTGTTTTAGTGAAAACCCCATGTCAATGCCACTATTCATGAGAGAGGAGTAATGATAACAAGATTTCTGAGATGGTCACTATCATGTCATATTGGAGGCACCATTTTCATTTAGAATCAGCTACATATTGCTATAATAATGTTTTAGTCATAACCCCATGTTAATAAGACCATCTGTTCAGGAGAAGTAACTATACAATGGTTTTCAGGATGGCCATCAAAGCAGACATTTTGTAGGTTAGATGAGCATCATTATAATATAGTAATAACTACATTGATATTGCCATAAAGCAGCTTTTAAGAGATTTTTCAAGTTTGGGAAGTCACATTGGCATCATTTTTATTTAGGACCAACTTATAAATAGTTGGAAATATTTTAGTGAAAACCCCATTTCATTATAACCATCCCTTCACAATCAGTAATGATAAAAAGATTCTCAAGATGGCCACAACTGATTAATTAGGACTAGATATATGTATCTGGTAAATACAGTATTCATTATTTTTACAATTTTGAATATCATCAATTAATATATGTCAGGTCAGAGTGATAATTATAAACACAGGGACTTGCATGTGTCAATTAAGTCTGTGATTGTGCAATAAGAATAGAAAATAAAAACTTTATTATGTACTAAGTACAAGCATTTTTGACAAAAAATAAACCAATATAAGTAACTGTTTTATTATGGTTATCTTAATTATATAATGCCCACCACCATGACCATCACTTAATCCCTGTGTTTATAAAGACGGTCATAATACTATAACACCCACCACCATGACTATCACCTAATCCCTGTATTTATAAAGGTGGTCATAATATTATAACACCCACCACCATGACCATCACTTAATCCCTGTATTTATAAAGGTGGTCATAATATTATAACACCCACCACCATGACCATCACTTAATCTCCGTATTTATAAAGGTGGTCATAATATTATAACACCCACCACCATGACCATCACTTAATCCCAAAACAGAAAAGATCACAACTTATGACATTAATGAACCAGAGTATTATTTACAATTACATAGCTCACCTCTACTTTCACTATTCTCCAGCAGCCATTTTAAATATTATCATGCAGAAAAAAATTCAGACTAAAGTGATCTTGGCCCCTTTTATAACTAAAGATTCTTTGGCAATCTTTTATCTTTAACATTGTAACTTTTAATCATTTTAAAATTAAAAATTTGAACTTTGAATTGGCACTATATAGCCAGTATTGTGCTGACATATTATGAAACCACACCTACCTACTTTCCCATCTAGCTACCCACCCACCTACCTACCTACTGTGACAGGGCATAAAAGACATTCAAGAAGAACATTGTTTTCTGTCATATTGATAATAGACGTAATAAGTTGATAAAAAAACAGATTAATGTTGTTTCTGTATTATTTTTTAAAACCATTGTTCTTAAATTGCTTGAAAAGCTATTATCACTGTCCACCCCTTGAAGCGAGATTTTACTGGGTGAAAGTCACAAGCTTTGAGTAACCTTGTAGTGACAGCCAGCAGTACATAGTTCATGCATCAATAATTACCTTGATTAGCCAGTGCATGTGAGGCCTCAGATGAAAAGCATGCAGTGTGCAGTCCACTCACCTAATATCTAGACTCATTCACATGTACAATACACAGTTAATCTGCTGATGGTAAATATCCCATTATATAATGTATAGTGATTCAAACAGAAAGTTTACCATTGAATAAACATATTTATTCCTACTGAAAACTGTACTGGTCAGAAAGGGCTTTCTGAGTAGACTAGGATGTATATAGATCCTGCATGGATGAATTAATGTGATCATGACCACAAATACTTGACCCATGTTATTAAAGCTTAAAATGCAGGTCACAGTGACCTTCTTTGGTTGTAAGGGCATAGTAATAACAGAGACGCCTTAGTATCAAGTTTCATGGTTGGAACAGCAGCACCTAAGAAATGAACTTTTAACACAAAATTTGACAAAAGTCACTGAGTGTAAAATACAGGTCGCAGAGACCTCTTTTGGCAAAAAAGATATAGAACTTATCAAGATTTATCAACTCACCAAGTTTCATGATTCTAGGTAGGATATTATACATATAAACCATGCAAAAACTGATGTATTCATGAGCTAAATGCAAAAACTTAAGGTTTATGTGCACTTCTTGGTCATTACACCATGTATTTTGGCCACATGGTTTCCAATGAGCACAGCAGAAACTATACATTGTAATTAATCTTAACTCAAAGGAGTACCTAGATTACAGTATTGTATTTACAAATAGGTAAAAATATTTAATCAACTGTCACTTAAACAAGCAATTTAATTTTTGCCAATTTCTAAAACTTCACCTGAAAATGACAAAGTCAAAATCATTTGAAATCAATTTTGACACAAACCCTATAAATGTACATGAGAGCACTTGCACTGGTGTCTTCACACCATGGTGTTCATCTATTCAAACCATAGTGGTCACTGATGTTATGGATGAGTAAGATCAACTTTACAACTACATATTTACACGATAATTCAAAACAAAATTTTGATCTTTTGGACTTAGTCAATTTTTGGTGAAGTTTTGAACCCCCCACCCCCTCCCAAACAATTGCTTGTTCTAGTGGCAGGTGATTAACTATTTATACCTATTTGTAATTAAAACAATGTAATCTCTGTACTCCTATCAGTTGGAATTAATTACAATGTATTGTTTCTGCTGTGCTCATTGGAAGTCATATGGCCAAAACATGTGGTGTAATGACCAAGAAGGGCACATAAACCTTAACCAAAGCCAGTAAAATATGAAATACAGGTCACAATGAGCTTCTTTTGTTATAAGGGTGTGGTGGTAACAGAGATGCATATCATCATCAGTTTCATGATTCTAGCATGAACAGTGCCTGAGAAATGAACATCAGACACAAAATTTAACCGAAGTCAGTGAAGCATAAAATATGGTTGATACTGACCTACTACTAAAATAAGGGAGTGGTGTTATTCAAGATGCCTCCTCAAGTTTCATGATTCTATATACAACAGTATGCACACAGCATGCCAAAAAAAATATGTGGTCATGGGCTAAATGGAATAACTTAACGTAAGCCAGTAAATTGTCACAGTTATCTTTTTGCTTCAATTCAATTCAATTCAATAGTTTATTATCATAAGCATTTACATGCTTATAGATTACACATTACACATATTGTGTGGTTATCAAATGCTATATATACAACATTAAACATGAACTCAAAAAGGTACTCATCAAAAGCTGTAAAGTGATCTTTTTGGTATGTGTGTAGTACTAAGAGAGATGTATACAAGCATCTAATTTAATGATTAAAGTATGAACAGTAAAAACATTAAATAGAACCAAAGTCAGTGAAATGTGAAGTATGGGTCACAATGACCTATATTTGTGATGAGGGTGTAGTACTCATCAAGATGCATCCCTCACAAATTTTCATGATTCCAGGTATAACAGTATATATACAGTGTGCAAAAAACCTAAGCTAATCACAAAAACTTTACCAAGAATATCCAAATAATGTATTTGTACAAATTTAGCCCCGTCAGTCACCCTCTCCACTGGAGATAGGTGCTATGAAACTTACTCCAAACTGTTGCCTATGACCTAGGAAGAAAGAAATTGGTTGACATTCAGTGAAGGTGTACATATGTATATGCTTTTATCTATTTGGACACTGATGCAGGGGGTAGTACAATAGCTTACCATTACTTCATAGAGGTGAGCTACAAAAACAGGAAGGAAATGTAAGGTCATATAAGTGAGCACACTATTCTAGCCTACAAGTGTCCTAGTCTGGTCAAACAATTAGCTAAAGGCCAAACAAATCACACATTCTAATTAAGACACTGGTCATCACATAGAAAAATCCTGCCACAAATTTTGCACAAATGCTTGAATTCTGTGGGGCTAAGAAACAGCATGTTAGATGCCAATGCAATTTAATTATATTCTTTTTTAATAAAAGCAAAAGCTATTCAGTCTATTGTCTACATACCTAATGAACTTGCTCATACATCTTGATTATATTATAAAAATATTTATAATTAATCATATCCAACACATATTTTGTTTAACCTACAACAGCAGAAAGGTTACAGTTTTCAAGTTTTCATACAGTTTCATATCAGATGCCATCTTTCAAACCTTTTAACAACAGAAATATCACACAGGGTCTCTTCTAGAACCAAACAGTTAAGGAGGAAATTACCCCCTCCATTTGCAGAAAGGGGGAATTTTTAGAATATAGGATCTGATGAACAAATAAAGGTAGGGCTTGAACTTAAATATGTGTTTTTTGTGCATTCTGTCGATATTTTGGCATGATTTTTTTTTAAAATCAGTGCAAATCCTGCATTTGCTCATCCTAGAATAGACCTTGACCACTGTCATTTTCTCATGATAAACCCATGCTATAAGATAAGCCCATCCGCCACTGTAACAATATTTTGTCAAACTGTCATTTCAGAAAAGCCTTTGCTATAACAACCCCATCCCCCACTGTAACAATATTTTGGCAAACTGTTATCTCAGAAAAGCCTTTGCAATAACAATCCCATCTCTGACAGTAACAATATTTTGGAAAACTGTCATTTCTGAAAAACCTTTGCTATACCAATCTGATGCCCCACTGTAACAATATTTTGGCAAACTATCATTTCAGAAGAGTCTTTGCTATAATAATCTCATCCCCCACTGTAACAATATTTTGGAAAACTGTCATCTGAAGAAAAAAAAAAGCCTTTGCAATAATAATCCCATCCCCCACTGTAACAATGTTTTAGAAAACTGTCATCTCAGAAAAACCTTTGCTATAACAATCCCATCCGCTACTGAAGCAATATTTTGGAAAACTGTTATCTCAGAAAAGCCTTTGCTTTAAAAATCTCATCCCCCACTGTAATAGTTTGGCAAACTGTCATCTCAGGAAAATCTTTGCTATAACAATCCCATTACCACTGTAACAATATTTTGGCAAATTATCATCTCAGAAAAGTCTTTGCTATAACAATCCCATTACCACTGTAACAATAATTTGGCAAATTCTCATCTCAGAAAAACCTTTGCTATAACAAATTCACCAGTGACCTTTCAAAAACTTGACATGGCACCCCCACCCACCTCGCCATATATTATCAAAGGTGTTTATCAAAAGCCAGGAATACACATTTTAACTTTTATGACCGTTGTATGGCCAATTCTGGAAAAATGTCGTCCATTGCAAACCACATACGGTGGTTCCTCATTATAAAGGACCTCTTTATAGCAATGGTCCATCATATAACATGAGTATATTTGGCACCACATTTTTGTAGATGCATGAAATTTGTATATTAACATTAGCATAAGTATAAGGTGATGACTGAGATTTATAATGCAGTACACTCTTATGGCTCTCCTTGACAGTGTTATAGTGTGGGACCACTGTAGCTGCAATGCTCAATGACAATTCTCTCATCAAAACTGCAGAGATTTATGACCAATTTGAAAAAATCTGCCAAAGTTTATATATAAAAAAAATTAGACTTACAGAGCAATTGTGGGGACAAGGAATGTTAATTCAGTCTCACATCTTGACTGTAGCAACATACATTAATCAAGACACATGCTGACACATATCCTAGCATTTTGCAAAGTTCTGACCAAAGCTTTAGGTATTCCATATTGTCCTTTTTCAGGACTGAGGAACACTTTGTTGGTGTAGTAACTGATGTAAAAACTTACTGTCAGTTCTGATAAGCAGACTTTACATTTATTCTTTTCAACAAGAGAGAACCACACACCACTATCATTTTTTATGTAATTCTCTTAACTATAGTATTATATATTAAATATTTCTCTCAGTGATATAAATCATTTCATTTTTATGTTTGCTTCAATAATATCTGAATGCTTTGTCCAATATCATAAGTGTCTCATAAGATAATTCCCTATCTCATGACTATTTCATGACTATTTAAGATTAATTACAAATGACAACTGCTTAACACCATCACCAAAAACAAATACTTTGAATGCAAATACTACAAATATATCTGTACTTTGGAGTTTTCTAAATATTTTGATTTATAAAATTATTTTATGAAATCCAGTTTCATATAATGTTCAGAATAACATGTATTATACCTTTACTTACATGTCATAACTTGTATTTATCATGAATTCTTTTAAATGTATTCTTAACTGTATCCTTTGTCTTGAGGACCTTGTGGGAGACTAGTTAATTGTAACTGAGTTACCCTCATTGAATAAAGTTTATTATTATTATTATTATTATTATTATTATTATTATTATTATTATTATTGACTAACATTGAAAGATACAAAGAAGTGCTCTAATCATAAGATATAGACTTTTGAGAATTCAATAAATAGTTTTCTGAAAAAGTGAAAATGTCAGATATTCTTTCTTCTAAGACACAGGATATGAGGTAACTCATTCAGCAAATTTCTGACAATCCTATCCCAGACCAGAGATGGCAGTGGATAATTCATGTTACCTAGGAGATCTTGGAAGTGGATCGAGGGGAACAAAAGTATCTGTTGTTTTCTTTGGACTGTTGGCCCTGTAACAAAACCACATCACAAAACTAAGATTAGCATGCACTGCAAAACACACACACACATGGTGATATGAAACTGTATACTACAGTAATACTAATAAAATCTATAATTGCTAAAGTATATAACACAGCGAGTGGCTATAGATACATGTATATGCATTATTTTCAGTTAGACATATTTATATGGAACTTCTTGTGTAGAGCTGACTAATTGAAGCCACAATAAGCATCAATTATCAGTTAAGTTCTATCAATAAATCATCAATTTTCAATCATTCTATGGCAAGTAAAAAAAAGAGCTTTATGAAGAGTATATAAATTGCATTGGTGGGTCTACAAAATGCAACAAATCATCCTACTTTGCAAACAACAATCCTAGTAAATGACACCACATGAGCTAAGCTTGGCTTCCAGTAATTGTAAAACTATGTTTCCCTTCAAATTATTCTGAGGATATGCAATTCTGATGTTGATGGACATTTGCTATTATGGTTCCTCAATGGCAGTCTTTTTTTTTTCATTGTGGTACATGTCTTCGACTTTCTTATCCCAATGAGGACCCAATGCTTGGTTCACTATGTGAGTAGTTTTCATCGGTTTGTATGAGTAATTTTGTGCCATTTCTGACTCAGGGAACATTATTTTGACTAGATCTGAAAAATGATCTGCTGCTGTCAACGGAAGATTATGTTTGGCTATAAAGTTGGCAAACAGTGTCTCCGCATGTATATTTTTATCCATATTTGATGCAGATTCCATAAACATGAATTTCAGTGATGGCGTATTTGTTGTTGCGTTTAATATGCCTTAATATGCTGCATGACGCATAATGTCATTCTTGCAACTGTAGCACATTTTAAAATCAGCTTTATGGGAAGGGAAGAATGCCTATTCATGTCGTTTGAACTTGATTCCAATCACTGAAATTCCTGTTTCCATCCATCATTGAATTTTGTGATATTTTGGTTGCTTAGATTTTGGCATTTTAGCATTGGGAGATAACGCATGCTTAGACATCTGTACTTACTTTAAACACTGAAGCCAAACAAACTCTGTTTTATGTTGATTGTGCTCTTTAGTAATCCAACCATAATCAATTAATGTCTTTAATCCTTTTGAAATTACTTCTGAACACACAGAGCCAGCCAACCCTGCCAACAGAATCAAAGGGATGTTAATTACATACTTTCTGCTGCTTGAAATTAGCAACTAAATTGTCTTGCCCTGCTTAAGCCAGTTCGCAGTCACATGATCACAGGCAGTATTACCGTAAATATACTACTCTGGAAGCAAGGTGTGAAAAAAATGGGGAAAAAATTTCACTAATAATATTGCGTACACAGAAGATTTCAGTGAGGGACAGGAGAGACCCTCATCATGTCTATATAAAATACTGTCCTATGCATCAGTCCGTATTTGATCTTTGATCAATACAACCTCTATTCACAGAGGTCCTACTGTAATGTTTATATTTTCAGAACAAAGTAAAGAATTATATTCAGTCAAGCCAGTTAGCCAATCAAATTGCAGTTTACATACTGGTTTGTATTCCATGTATTCAAGGTAATTCTTGAAGGCCTACAACAACAGAAATCACTGGTCTACTTTTTGTAATGATAAACAGCTACATCAGTTCCAGCCAATGGCTGAGCTTGGCAATTTTAGTTCCAGCCAATGGCAGCTTGGCAATTTTGTACAACATGACTGTTTCCTTGGGTTATATGAAAGGTCATGCAGAGGTCAATATCCAAAATAGCTACCTGAAAGATCAGCACCTATTGTCAAATGGGCACTGATGTTATGAGTGTGTACAAAATACACTGGGATGAATGAGAAAATGTAACAGTATGCTATCTAAGACAAATCTTTCAGATGAATGTAATACACAGTGATTTGAACCTGCTTCATCAAGCTAATTCACATTGCGTTGTAATATTCTTGGCAATTCAGTATAACCGTAGCACTATCTCTGCTTCATCCAGCTAATTCACACCAACTGTGTTGTATTATCCTTAGCAATTCAATATAACTGTAACACTATATCTGCTACAACCAGTTAATTCACGCCAACTGTCCTTTGAAATTCAGTATAACCCTAGCACTGTATCTCCATGCAGCTAATTCATACAAACTGTTATATTATTCTTAGCGATTCAATATAACCCTAGCACTGACTGTGTTGTATTATTCTTATAAAATCAATATAACCATAGCACTATATCTGCTCCATTCAGCTAATTCACACCAACTGTGTTGTATTATTCTTAGCAATTCAGTATAACTCTAGCACTGACTGTGCTGTATTATTCTTAGCAATTCAGTGTACCTACTCACTATACAGTATCTGCCCCATCCAGCTAATTCACACCAATTGTGTTGTATTATTCTTAGCAATTTAGTATTACCCTAGCACTATATCTGCTACATCCAGCTAATTCACACCATGTTGTATTAATCTTAGCAATTTATGTACTCATTCAAGGCATCTGCTCCATCCAGCTAATTCAAATCAACTGTGTTACATTAATCTTAGCAATTTAGTGTACCCATTCACTATATCTGCTCCATCCAGCTAATTCACACCAACTGTGTTGCATTATTCTTAGCAATTCAGTATAACCATATCTCTATATCTGCTACATCCAATTAATTCACACCAACTGTCCTTAGCAATTCAGTATAACCGTAGCATTTTATCACCAATCAGCAAACTCATGCCAATTGTGCTATATTATTCTTAGCAATTTAGTATTACCCTAGTACTATATATGCTACATTAAGCTAATTCACACCAACTGTGTTGTATTATTCTTTCAGTATAACCCTAACACTATATCTGCTCCATCCAGCTAATTCACACCAACTGTCCTTAGCAATTCAGTGTAACCATAGCACTATATCATCATGCAGCTAACTCACACCAATTGTGCTATATTATTCTTAGCAATTTAGTATTACCCAAGCTCTGTATCTGCTACATCCAGCGAATTCACACCATTTTGTATTATTCATAGCAAATCAGTGCACCCATTCATGACATCTGCTCCATCCAGCTAATTCAAACCAACTGTATTGCATTATTCTTAGCAATTCAGTATAACCTGAGAACTATATCTGCTACATCCAGTTAATTCACACCAACTGTCCTTAGCAATTCAGTATAACCGTAGCACTATATCACCATGCAGCTAACTCACACCAATTGTGCTATAGTATTCGTAGCAATTTAGTAGTACCCTAGCACTATATCTGCTCCAACCAGCTCATTCACACTTACTGTGTTATATTATTCTTAGCAATTCAGTATAACTCTAGCACTATATCTGCTTCATCCAGCTAATTCAAACCAACTGTGTTATATTATTCTTAGCAATTCAGTATAATCCTAGCACTATATACACTGTACCATATTTCCTCATGTATAACATACTGCACCCAACAGTTAAAAGGAACCATAAACCCAAATCTGCTGTCACACAATGCACTAGCAGATCAGAGTCTTCACTGTCTGTTCTACATGATTTTAAGTAAACAAAGTAGACCCTGGTCTGCTAGCATGTATGTAATTCACAATTTGGTGCATGCTGTACATGTGGAAAGACAGTAAAATCAATCCTACCATTATTCTACAAAACTACTAGCTACCTATAAGACCCTTGTCAAATACTGATAGAGCTGTGACAATTAGTAAAGATAGCCTCTTTACCCCATAAGTCTGTTGATTACCGGTAATTGGAAATTTCAATTTCAAAAACGGTGATATACATGACTGATAATGTGGATAAATCCACTCATTGAAAAGAGAGAATTACAGCATTACAAATATTACTTTTAATACATATACAAATCTTGGATTGTAACATTAGTAAGTTATTTAGTGTACTTTCTAATTATCATTAGCAAAATCTGTTTTTTTGACAAGGTTCTTTTCAATACTAAATCTACTTATGATAAAAATCATTACAACATTTTTTTCAAATTCAAAAACCATTTTTATGTAGATGTTTTCTGCCTCTAACTTTATAGAGTATAATTTCTAGGTGAGATAAAAAAATGATACTGAATAAAAAGAATTAAATTCACACTTGCCAGATTAACATGCTATTAATGTACATACGATGCATTAACATTTCAATGAATTGACAATTTTCACACCTTTTTCTGGCAATATAATCATTGGGTATCAAACAAAAGCAAATACAATGGAGTCTCTATATAACACAAAACCAATTATGAGGATTACAGCTGTTCTCCTGCAAAATCTTCAGGGAATTATTTTAAACCTTTATAGATTCACTGAAAATGAAATTTGTTTGAAAATCCCAGATATGTGGAAAACTGGAATTATTTGGGATAAAGTGGAATGGTAAATGATATACAGGAATCTTTAGAACCGAAGATAATATTTTTGTTTCAATTAGTCCCAAATAATGTTCAAAGTTACTAAAATACAGCTGTTTGATAAATGTCAACAAATTCCAACAGATGAATTAACAAGTTCAAAATAATGCATAATATCCATCATTTTTCATCTGAATAAAACATATACTGTAACACCCATTTATTCAATAAAATTCTGTAAAATATTGAAAAATGACAGATTGAAACAATAATAAATTTTCATACTATGAAGTCCCATTTTCTTCAAAAGTCTCAAATAATCCCACCATAACTAATGATCTGTTTGAATTATATATCTGTTTTGATGGGACATCGTTACTATTGCCCAATCAGTAATAAACAAGAGTTCAACAGTACCCAGTAAGCTGCAGTTAACCTGAAGGTTTTCTTTTACATTAGTTTTTCTAATAGCCATTCAAGAATGATTTGATACTTCAACAAGCGTTTTATCTTAACAAAATGAATAGCTGTGATGTAAAACTTTAAGTTCATCGTCAAAACAATCCTATTTTGTAATGCAGTTTGAGGCTGAATTGTTTTAATTGGTATTTGAACCCATAACATGCACTAAACTGAAAAAACTATGTTGTCAAAAGACAACAACTGTCAAAACACAACAACTGTCCTATTTTTGATGTTTTAACATAGATTTTCAAACTCTGCTTTAGGAAAATATTGTAAATTTTGATGATCCCACTGCCTACATCTGCAAAGCAAGCCAAACTCATCTTTGCCAAATTAGCCCTTGCATATGGTAAACATACTCAGATTATCCATTAAACAATCTCAGTTTGTACATGGGAATTTTCCAAAGTCTTTTGTTAGAGTAAACTTGCTATAATTTGATAGCTCATCCACAATAATGCACAAGAATGTCAACAGTCAGCTAGACCTTCAGATATGGTGTCCAGTTTTCAGATAGGCTAGTCTGGTTATCTGCTTGATTTTCAAGACTTTCAACATGGAAGCATTGAACAAGTAACTAGACAAACAAAGAAAGACACAGTCTATTGGAACTGTTTAGTAACAAGTGGAACCATCTAACTATTGTTTGTAGGTTAAGTTCCCAAAAATCTCTGTGAGTCCAAGCTTTGATTAAATACACTGCAAATGGAAACTTTATACCATTTGTTGAAACAGTAATAGTGAATACAAGTTCCAGAGAGTCGGAATAAGTAACAATCCAAATTATTTGGTATTTAGCAGTTCCAAATTATAACAGATAACTCAGTCTCTTGTTTAACTGGTATTATATTGAATATTCTAGAATATATAATTTCACTGCAAATTCCAAATAATCCCATTTAATACCTTTCACTAATAATTGGGACTAAGCAGGAATATTCTTGAATGTTATGAAACATACCAAATCTGATGAAAATTGGAACTAGATTTTATGGAGATTGGTAGGTAAAAGTATGGTAGACAATCAATGACTCAAAACTAAGTATGGCCCTAGTGAATCAGTTAAAGAGATTGGTAGAATGTCAATGACTCAAAACCAAGAATTGTCGTAGTGAATACATGTAGGTTAAAGAGATTGGTAATGGTAGAATCTCAATGACTCAAAACCAACTATGGTCCTAGTGAATTAGTTAAAGAGATTGGTAGCATCTCAATGACTCAAAACCAGGCATGGCCCTAGTGAATCAGTTAAAGAGATTGGTAATGGTAGAATCTTAATGACTCAAAACCAAGTATGGTCCTAGTGAATCAGTTAAAGAGATTGGTAGAATCTCAGTGACTCAAAACCAAGTATGGTCCTAGTGAATCAGTTAAAGAGATTGGTAGAATCTCAGTGACTCAAAACCAAGAATGGTCCTAGTGAATCAGTTAAAGAGATTGGTAATTGTAGAATCTCAATGACTCAAACCAAGTATGGTCCTAGTGAATCAGTTAAAGAGATTGGTAATTGTAGAATCTCAGTGACTCAAACCAAGTATGGTCCTAGTGAATCAGTTAAAGAGATTGGTAATGGTAGAATCTTAATGACTCAAAACCAAGTATGGTCCTAGTGAATCAGTAAAAGAGATTGGTAGAATCTCAATGACTCAAAACCAAGTATGGTCCTAGTGAATCAGTTAAAGAGATTGGTAGAATCTCAATGACTCAAAACCAAGTATGGTCCTAGTGAATCAGTTAAAGAGATTGGTAATTGTAGAATCTCAAAGACTCAAACCAAGTATGGTCCTAGTGAATCAGTTAAAAAGATTGGTAATTGTAGAATCTTAATGACTCAAAACCAAGTATGGTCCTAGTGAATCAGTTAAAGAGATTGGTAGAATCTCAATGACTCAAAACCAAGCATGGCCCTTGTGAATCAGTTAAAGAGATTGGTAATGGTAGAATCTTAATGACTCAAAACCAAGTATGGTCCTAGTGAATCAGTTAAAGAGATTGGTAGAATCTCAGTGACTCAAAACCAAGTATGGTCCTAGTGAATCAGTTAAAGAGATTGGTAGTATCTCAGTGACTCAAAACCAAGAATGGTCCTAGTGAATCAGTTAAAGAGATTGGTAACTGTAGAATCTCAATGACTCAAACCAACTATGGTCCTAGTGAATCAGTTAAAGAGATTGGTAATTGTAGAATCTCAATGACTCAAACCAAGTATGGTCCTAGTGAATCAGTTAAAGAGATTGGTAGAATCTCAATGACTCAAAACCAAGTATGGTCCTAGTGAATCAGTTAAAGAGATTGGTAGAATCTCAATGACTCAAAACCAAGTATGGCCCTAGTGAATCAGTTAAAGAGATTGGTAATAGTAGAATCTTAATGACTCAAAACCAAGTATGGTCCTAGTGAATCAGTTAAAGGGATTGGTAGAATCTCAGTGACTCAAAACCAAGTATGGTCCTAGTGAATCAGTTAAAGAAATTGGTAGAATCTCAGTGACTCAAAACCAAGAATGGTCCTAGTGAATCAGTTAAAGAGATTGGTAATTGTAGAATCTCAATGACTCAAACCAAGTATGGTCCTAGTGAATCAGTTAACGAGATTGGTAATTGTAGAATCTTAATGACTCAAACCAAGTATGGTCCTAGTGAATCAGTTAAAGAGATTGGTAATGGTAGAATCTTAATGACTCAAATCCAAGTATGGTCCTAGTGAATCAGTTAAAGAGATTGGTAGAATCTCAATGACTCAAAACCAAGTATGTATGGTCCCAGTGAATCAGTTAAAGAGATTGGTAGAATCTCAATGACTCAAACCAAGTATGGTCCTAGTGAATCAGTTAAAGAGATTGGTAGAATCTCAATGACTCAAAACCAAGTATGTATGGTCCCAGTGAATCAGTTAAAGAGATTGGTAGAATCTCAATGACTCAAACCAAGTATGGTCCTAGTGAATCAGTTAAAGAGATTGGTAATTGTAGAATCTCAATGACTCAAACCAAGTATGGTCCTAGTGAATCAGTTAAAGAGATTGGTAATGGTAGAATCTTAATGACTCAAAACCAAGTATGGTCCTAGTGAATCAGTTAAAGAGATTGGTAGAATCTCAATGACTCAAAACCAAGTATGGTCCTAGTGAATCAGTTAAAGAGATTGGTAGAATCTCAATGACTCAAAACCAAGTATGGCCCTAGTGAATCAGCTAAAGAGATTGGTAATGGTGGAATCTTAATGTCTCAAAAACAAGTATGGTCCTATGGTCCTAGTGAATCAGTTAAAGAGATTGGTAATTGTAGAATCTCAATGACTCAAAACCAAGTATGGTCCCAGTGAATCAGTTAAGAGATTGGTAGAATCTCAATGACTCAAAACCAAGTATGGCCCTAGTGAATCAGTTAAAGAGATTGGTAATAGTAGAATCTTAATGACTCAAAACCAAGTATGGTCCTAGTGAATCAGTTAAAGAGATTGGTAGAATCTCAGTGACTCAAAACCAAGTATGGTCCTAGTGAATCAGTTAAAGAAATTGGTAGAATCTCAGTGACTCAAAACCAAGAATGGTCCTAGTGAATCAGTTAAAGAGATTGGTAACTGTAGAATCTCAATGACTCAAACCAAGTATGGTCCTAGTGAATCAGTTAACGAGATTGGTAATTGTAGAATCTTAATGACTCCTACCAAGTATGGTCCTAGTGAATCACTTAATGAGATTGGTAATTGTAGAATCTTAATGACTCCTACCAAGTATGGTCCTAGTGAATCAGTTAACGAGATTGGTAATGGTAGAATCTCAGTGACTCAAAACCAAGTATGGTCCTAGTGAATCAGTTAAAGAGATTGGTAGAATCTCAATGACTCAAAACCAAGTATGGTCCTAGTGAATCAGTTAAAGAGATTGGTAGAATCTCAATGACTCAAAACCAAGTATGGTCCTAGTGAATCAGTTAAAGAGATTGGTAGTTTTCAGTAATGAGGTTACTGTAAAGATCATGCCAGGTTTCAAACACCAGTTCAAGAGATCTAGGGTGTTTGAATCAACAGTGTTGACCTTTGGGGCAGCAACAAGATTTTATTTTTTTCTGATACACTATCACATTAGTGAACTTAAATCAGTAAAACCTTTCTTATATAGCTACTATTCTGCTATGGATAACTTTGTGTATATACCAGTAGTTACTGCCCTTTCCACATCACCTGTATTAATACTGTATATATATATACCAGTAGTTACTGCCCTTCCCACATCACCTGTATTAATACTGTATATATACCAGTAGTTACTGACCCTCCAACATCACCTGTATTAATAATGTATATATGCCAGTAGTTATCACTCTTCCTTCAACGCCTGTATTAATACTGTATATATACCAGTAGTTACTGCTCTTCCCACATCACCTGTATTAATACTGGGACACAGAATCTTAGCTCAGATAATCTAGCTCACATAAAAAGATTTAGTTTTATGATGGTATGAGAATTTCATTACTTTGGAATATGTGCCAAATTAAAGTTTCATCTCAGTAACGTGCCCTTTCAAATCCAACAATAGCTTTGATATGAAAAATCTGATGAGAATAGTTTAACTTTAAGATTTTAGGATATTTACCTGTTTAAAACACCCTATTGCAAACAGCCATTGGATGATATTAACCTGTTTAAAACACCCTATTGCAAGCAGCCATTGCATGATATTTACCTGTTTAAAATACCCTATTGCAATCAGCCATTGCATGATATTTACCTGTTTAAAACACCCTATTGCAATCAGCCATTACATGATATTTACCTGTTTAAAATACTCTACATGTATTACAATCAGTCATTGCATGATATTTACCTGTTTAAAACACCCTATTGCATAATGTGTCCATAAATCACAGTCTACAATGTCTGCTTGAAAACATTAGGAACTGGAAAGAGCATAGACCCTGATTAGGAATGGGATCAAAATAGAAATTGAGGAATCGATTATCAAAAGCTTATGATTGATAATATTCCAATTATCATTTCTTTCTAATGTAATGTATTCTTAATTTTAATTCTCCATCCCCTGCCACTATTTCCAGTACCATAAATTGTATCATTTGGCTTTTGTCTTGTAAGCTATGGATCTAACCAATATGGAATTGGCATAATATTAAAGTGCATATGCCCTGAATTCATAAATTTCAAATGACATCTTGAAGTTCCCCCCCCCCCCAACCCCCCCCCCCAAAAAAAATTAATATCTTGGGAATGACAGCCATTATCACCAAGTCTGCCATGATAGCAGAAGTTACATCACTTTTTGAGCAGTGTTAAAATTTCTACTTCTGAAATCAACTCCACAACACACTGATATTATGTACAAAACAAGTTTCATTTAGATTGTACACTAAAAGAAATATAACTACTAGGGTTTTTTTTAATTTCAAACAGTATGAGAATTTTTGCATTGATCTGGAACTCCAGATACTGCATTCTTGATTGTACTTTATATCAACCAACAGTCCGCAAGAAGTATCTGAAGGACTAAATATTAACTAAATTTACAGCTATCTGTTGGACTACAGACATATATTATGAATGGAAAAAATTGTTTTATGACACAAAAAGGCATAAATAAAATTTAAGTCTTTAATTTCAACCTTTTAAAACATATTTAGAGTTTAATTTGTGACAAATATTCATGATCTGGAATTCTGCAGTAGGGTTGTGTATGGGTAGATGGTGAAAAAAAAATTCTTCTGATAATTGATTTATAGACCTCAGAATTGATCTTCCAATATTCTGATTTACAGTCATGAATTTATTGTTGTACCACTAGCACTCATCCACCAGCACACTATCAGGGTTTGATTTTTATTTTTGAAAGTACTTGTGCCATGCCCAAGTGACTTTTGAAAGCTACTTTTCAAGTATCAAATTCAGTTGCATGTTTTTTAAAGATAAATTTATTAAACAAATCTTATTAACAATTTCACTGGCCCTGTTGTATTCTAACCTTTTACTGGCTATGACATGGGGTATCTCAAAGAACAACTGTTACTAGTTTACAATCAGAAAGAATTATGCAGGAATTGTCAAAGTAAATAAAAAATAACACTTCAGCCACCACTATTAGAAAACACTTGTCCATAGGACAAGTACAGTAATTTCTCACTATAAGGCACCTCAGTATAACACTCTTGTAAATGTGTGTATGCTCATGGATCCCATTACATTATGTAATATTCCAGTATAAGGTCTGTATGCTCATGGATCCCATTACATTATGTAATATTCTAGTATAAGGTCTGTATGCTCAAGATCTCATTACATTATGTAATATTCAAGTATAAGGTGTGTATGTTCATGGATCCCATTACATTATGTAATATTCCAGTATAAGGTGTGTATGCTCATGGATCCCATTACATTATGTAATATTCCAGTATAAGGTGTGTATGCTCATGGATCCCATTACATTATGTAATATTCCAGTATAAGGTGTGTATGTTCATGGATCCCATTACATTATGTAATATTCCAGTATAAGGTGTGTATGTTCATGGATCCCATTACATTATGTAATATTCCAATATAAGGTGGGTATGCTCATGGATCCCATTACATTATGTAATATTCCAGTATAAGGTGTGTATGCTCATGGAACCCATTACATTATGTAATATTCCAGTATAAGGTGTGTATGTTCATGGATCCCATTACATTATGTAATATTCCAGTATAAGGTGTGTATGTTCATGGATCCCATTACATTATGTAATATTCCAATATAAGGTGGGTATGTTCATGGATCCCATTACATTATGTAATATTCCAATATAATGTGTGTGTGTTCATGGCTCCTATTATGTAATATTCCAGTGTAAGGTCTGTATGCTCAAGATCTCATTACATTATGTAATATTCCAATATATAAGGTGTGTATGCTCATGGATCCCATTACATTATGTAATATTCCAGTATAAGGTGTGTATGCTCATGGATCCCATTATGTAATATTCCAGTATAAGGTGTGTATGTTCAAGGATCCCATTATGTAATATTCCAGTGTAAGGTTTGTATGTTCAGGATCCCATTACATTATGTAATTTTCCAATATAAGGTGTGTATGCTCATGGATCCCATTACATTATGTTATATTCCAATATAAGGTGGGTACACTCATGGACCCATTACATTATGTAATATTCCAGTATAAGGTGAGTGTGTGTTCAAGGATCCCATTACATTATGTAATATTCCAATACAAGGTGGGTATGCTCATGGATCCCATTACATTATGTAATATTCTAATACAAGGTGATATCACATATAACATGGTTCACTTGTATGATTCCCTTGAACATCATTATAGTGAGGGATTACTGTATCTTGAGGCGATATACTGGTCCCCTGATAAGTTAATAATTGAACCAAGACTATGCAACAGCAGTCCTGGTCTATGCTGTTTATAGATTGCAACATATTAAATAAGAGTAAATATGGTAGAAGGTCAAAGTTTTTAATTTTTACTGTTGAATTTATCAAACAGGTTTTATGCAAAGAAACATTGTCAATTAATGGGAACTGACTTATGTACATGACCTCCTGAGCTTTACTATATGCAATACAGTGTTAAATAGAGACCACCATTGTACAAGTGCAATGCATAGGGCAGTCATGTTAGAAATCTTATTTCACATGCACTCAATTACATCACCATGCAATGAAGATTCTGACCTGTAGCTGCAAAATTAGAAAAATCACATGACTTTCATGTATACATGCAAAATTATATTAGTACATTACATTTATATGATAAATATCAGCATCTTCATGCCATTTTATTGTAATAGGCATCATTAAATACAGAGCATCATGCCATTTTATTGTAATAGGCATCATTAAATACAGAGCATCATGCCATTTTATTGTAATAGGCATCATTAAATACAGAGCATCATGCCATTTTATTGTAATAGGCATCATTAAATACAGAACATCATGCCATTTTATTGTAATAGGCATCGTTAAATACAGAACATCATGCCATTTTATTGTAATAGGCATCATTAAATAAGGAACAGCATCCATGCATTCTCCTTTGGTAAGAAATGCAGGATACGAGTTAAAAACTGTAATATGTAAAGAGCTGCTTGCATCAAAATGGCAAAGATTTATGCAGAAAATTTCAAAATTTCAGAAACAGTTATAATTTCATACTTAAGAGTTAAAAAAAATATATTCTATTTATTGCATAACTGCATGGACTTTGAAAAGTTCATGGATACTGTAAGATGACATTGCTTGGTGTTATGCCATAGAGAGGCATACAATTATTAATACATGACCTAATGACACCGATAATTATAAATGCTGTGCAATAAATAAATATCAAACATTCTAGTACTTTGAGCAAAATTTCATGACACAATATTTGTATACACAATTCCAGGTATTTGAGGGACATATTTAGAACGTAAGGGTCAAATATTGATTTCTGAGGGATCATTCTTCCTAAAATCACGCAAGCTAACTGACATTTTAACAAGATAAAAAGATGAAAAACCTTTTACCCACCTCTGTTGCTATTTTTTTTAAAAATTATTGTTATTATTATTATTACTATTATTATTTATTGGGAAAATGCCTTTATTTATGAAGAAAAGAAGGAATTAGTAAGACCATTTACAGATGCTAGCATGCTCTCATTCCTGAGTATTAGCTACCTATAGAATAAGGAATTACTAGGCCATAAATGAGTTCCAACTTCAATCCTATGGACCTCGATAGTATATGATAATTTTCCCATGATTAGACTAAAGCAACTTGAAATTATGTTCAATTGCATTTATTCTCAGTCTGCAGTAAAATCAAAATATTTGAGAATTTAGATATTAAACAGTTTGTTACCAGGAGGGAATACAAACTGTGGACCATCAATTATTGACACAATGATGTTTGTATAGACCTCCATTATGAAAAGTAATTAAAGGATAACTGTATTTTAGGGTTTTAGCACATTTATTGTGACTTTATTGTTGCACATTGAGTTTACCACTTATGTGTTTGAAACGGATATTTGCAACAATAATACTACCATTAACATCCTCAAACTATTATCCCTATTCTAATAAATACAGTATATACACACTTATAAGTTGAGTCCAACTGCAAACAACACAGACCCAGATCTGCTGTCACATAATGTTCTGACAGATCATTTTGTTTGTTCTACTAATTACTCAAAACAAACAGTCCCAGATCTGCCAGTACATGATGCAATGGCAGATTTGGGTCTGTGCAGTTTGCAGTTGGACTCGACTTATAAGCAAGTATATACAGTATTCATAAATGACATTTTAAAAAATAGAGGCAAAAGTGTAATTCTTTATCTCAGTATGTCACATGAAAGTCATGACATCACAAAGGCATCAAAGTTTCTGGCTGTGTATCATTGACAGTACTGCTATACATTTTTGATGTTTGACCAATCAAAAAGTGTGTTACATCCACAGATGTGTTAGAATACATGGTATATGAATAGAATTCAAAATCAAGTATCACCTATGTATCTTTGAATTTTTAAAAACAAGTACATAAACTATATGAAATGCTTAACATTTTTACAAATTATTTACTTAAGTTAGCAATGGTGATAATGTCTATGAACTTTTCAAGAAGTGTCAGCTACTATAGATCTCTATCGAATAAGTGGGACTAATTTGTGGTGAGGCACATTACAGCTTACAGACAACTTTGGACTGACATGAGAGAAAAGAGTACCAGCATGTATTTGGGAGTATACATGGAGAAGTATACAATACATGCATGTTTTGCTGATATATCACAAAAGTTTATACAATATCATTCACTTCAATACTATGAATTCACTATTTTCATGGGCTACCAATTTTTGTGGATTACAAACCTTGAATTTATAGACCCAACTAACAAAGATCCTTCTGCAGAAACAACAGGAATCCTTCCCCAATCCATGCATTTATATACCAATAAAATGTCAATTTTGGAAAAACAACCAAAAATTGAGACCCATGAAAATAATTGACAGTGTTACCAAAATAGTTTATATTTTCCTTCTGTCATGCACTATTCTTTACATGTTGCAACTTACCATCAAGGTGTCTTAACTGTATCAAACTCTGTAAAAAGGTATCAATATTCATCTTACATAGACCAGTTCAGGAGACCTAATCAATCTGGCTGTTAAATAAGTTTATTCATTCTGAACAGATGTCCCAGGATAAAATCCCCTACCCACAACTCTTATTTTGCTATTTGGTCTGTGAAAAAATACTGACATGTTTTCATTCTTTCCAATGGGAATTTTCACTTGGGAAATATTTCCTCATATTTTGGCAATTTCTCACCCCATCCCCTACATCCAACTACCTACTAGGTAGCAGGTTAGCTATTTGGAACATATAAAATTTCAGCAGGATATATCAGACACCAATACTGTATTTTACTTATGTACATTTTAATATATATATATATATATATATATATATATGTAGCACTAATTTGTATGCACTGATTTCAACCTTTTGAGCAAGCTGTTTTAATAGTGTCACAGTTGTAAGAGTTCATACCATGCCATGATATAAATGTTAATAAAATCACAACACATATCATGCTTATTAAATTCGATTGGAATTTTATAAAAAATTAATTCTTGTTTAAGTTTTAATACTTACACTGTATTACAAGTATGAAATGATTCTATATCGATCTGTGGATTTGAGCTTAGAACCACAATATAAACAAGAATGAATTAATTTTCTTATTTGCAAAGAATCTATTCACAAAATTCATTGTTCATCATAATCAATCTGTGAAGTCATAATCCCAAAACCATTTTATAATACAAATATGACATCTGACTTGTGACCAAGCTATTATTTTATTTCTCCATCAATGTTTACTACATGTCAGGTAAGTCTTACTTTGTCTTAAATAATGTTACAGGAATTAAAAAAAAATTATCAAACTTTTTTACTTAAATTTTTATCTGTCTCTCAAATACAATACTCTCTCACCATAGCACTGTTCATGGAAGCTATAAAAAGTGGACCACCTTATAGGTGATGTCACCTTATAATGAGGTATTACATAATATTACTATTAAATAATGTAATGTGATCCATGACCATACACACCTTATAAATGGGACTGCATTATACTGGGGTACCTTATAGTGAGGGAGTACTGTACTACATAATGGTAGTCTGATTTCTGCTTATTTTTGTATTTTGAATGCAATTGAAAAACTAAAATAACTGCAAAATATTACAATACACTACTTTTCAGAACAACAAAATGCAACCTGTTAACAATGCATTTAATTCCTACCCCTTTCTTCTAAGGTATAAGGATTGCAAGTAAAAAGAAAACAAATAAATATAAGTTATTCAAAAGAATGGTTATTTAATCCAGTACCTACCCAAAATTTACAACAGGGAGTGTGGAGCCATTCTTGTGAAATTCTGGGGCATATTCTGGAACCTGGTAACTCTTGTCACCTGGTGTGGCTTCTGGAATGCCATTCCTTTTGTCTATTACTATTACTGTTCAGGAAAGAATAAAATTAAGTTTTAATTGTTGTCACATTGTGACCAGAAGTAAGAAATAAAGTCATTGCGTTTTTTTGAAACTTTGTCTGTAAAAGGCATGCTTGTTCACACAATGTACTGGCTTGGATTTCAACAATAAACCCCACATACCAAATCTCTAAAAATGATTACGCTGGAGGGAGTACTAATGCTGAATGAAGCCTGCATTATCATTGATATAAAATCTGACAATGACAGAAAGGAAAGAAGTACAACTTACAATGGTGGTCAAGCTTACAATGGTGGCCATGGTGGCCAAGCTTACAATGGTGGTCAAGCCTCCATTGTAAGTTGTAATTTTTATCCTCTGACTTGGTATATTTTAACATTATTAATATTTATGGAATTGGTTCACCTTGCTATGCAGGGTGTGACTAAGTGAACTTATGTTTGGACATTGGCAAGTCTAGAATCCAACAAACTAATCAGATGAAGTTTATCTCAGGCAAGTGTCTTAAGCATAGACTTAAATGTTAAGATATATTAATTTAAATGATGATAAAAACATGCCCAAACTCAGACTTGGTATTAAAATGCTGATGTTTGATTAGTTGATGTCAAAATCAATGACCAATTAGATGTCAGAATTTTGAATTGTGTCTAAGTTTGAGAATGTGACTGTTTTGATAATCTTGGGGAATGATCTTTCAACTGGAATAAAATGCAGTTCTATTAGAAAGTCTAACCTAACAAACTGGTTGATGCTAATATGAACATCAAAAATTGTAGAGTATAGTACCATATCAAACTTAAGATCTCAGGGTTGCATGTTAAGTACTGTCTTTTTGTACTGAGCTATTTATGCCCTCCATGATCATAAAACCATAGGTTTCATGAGGTTTTTTTTATAAATCTTAAAAAAAATCCTGTCATTGGATGCTTTCCTTTACAAATGATAATTTGACCAAACTTTGTATTAGATTTCTAACCATAAAACCACTATTGTGCTGAGGTGCCATAAAATGCTACTATTATATTCCTGATTAAGACCCAATTATCTTTGCTTTGCAAGTTAAAAAAATACTATCACTGGATGCTTCCCTTTACATCTGGTAACTTCACCAAACTATGCACCAAATTCCTGATCAAGACCCACTTATCTTTGATTGACGTGCAAAAGAAAGATGCATTTCCTAAAACAACTGTAATTAAATATCAAAAGACCTTATCTACTTTTCTACAAGAGTTCACTTTAAGAACAAAATCCAAACTAGATTAATTTATGTTTGTAAATTATGTATGCCCCCAATGCAGACCAAAATGTGTCTAATAAAAAAAAATTGAAAATTTTAAAATAAATTTGAAAAATTGCTATGATGACATGAAAATCTAAACAGTTCATCTACATGTACATACAAACAGTTCATCTACATGTACATACAAACATGCAAATCAAATTTCATTGGTCTGCCTCAAGTGATTTTTGCTTAATCATGCTAACAAGGTTTCCATCAAGTAAGTCCAAAAAGTTCAACAAGAGGCTCAAGTGGGCTTGACATGGCTCGCCTGACATTTTTAAGAAGTCATTTAAAGGTTTTTCTACATTTAGTAACAGTGTCCATATCTGATGGAGAATCAGTATCAGTGTAACAATTTTAAAGCCCTTCTGGCCAAAATGCTTTCTGTCAAATTTGGTCAAATTATGTTCAGCAGTTTGTGAGTAGAAGCCATATAAAGGTTTTTCTATTTTTTTTAATGGTGGCCATATATGATGGCAGATCAGTATCATTTGTACAAATTTGAAAGCCCTTCATATCAGGATGCTTTCAGTCAAATGTGCTCAAATTCTATCCAGTGGTTTTTGAGAAGTAGCTTAAAGGTTGATCTATTTTTAGTAATAGTGGCCATATTTGATGGCAGATTGGCATAATTTATACAAATTTGAAAGCCCTTTATGCATGGATGCTTTCTGTCACATTTGACCAAATTCTGTACAGCTGTTTGAGAAGAAGTCATTTAATGGTTTTTCTATTTTTGGTAACATTGGTCATATTTGATGATGGATCAGCATCGTTTTTAAAACTTGAAAGCCCTTCATACCAGGATGCTCTCTGCCAAGTTTGGCTGAAATTGGTCCAGTGGTTTTGGAGTAGAAGTTGAAAGTTAAAGCAAAAGTGAATGGATGTATGACATACAATGGATGATGGGTCATACCATAAGCTCACTTGGTTTTAGAGCCAGCTGAGCTACAAATGTGTAGAAAAATGAGAAATTGATGTAAGTTATGGATGGAAAATCTAATCATGTCACGTGCACATCAATAAAAACTAGCCTACCAAATTCAATTTCTCCTCAAGTGGTTTTGCTCAATAATGTAACAAGTCCAAAATGTTCAAAACATCGTAAAAAAATTTAAAGTCACTGTAATGGCTTGAAAATCCACTAAAGTCATTTATGACTGATAAATCGTGTAAAATTTCATGGCTCTAAATTCAATAGTTTTTGTGCTAGTACAGTCATGCAGTCATACATATATATGAATGGACAGCAGCAAAACAATGTAACCCTTCTACTATGGAAGCATAATAACAATGATTAATTGCCATTGCCTTTGCCATTTGTAAGAAAATATGGACAGCTAAAATGGAGACAATCAGATACAAACAAGCAACTTTATAAAAGTTAGTAATTTTAGCTGGTTATTTTGAACTGTTTGATTTACTTAGAATATTTACAATTTCTTCCTCTCCCAAAGAGCATCTGGTGTGTAATTTCTTCCGCGGATGTTCTGGTAGCCAGGTGCTCTCCACTGAACTTTGTCTTGATGCCACCACCAGATAGGTCTGGATCCAGTAACCATTCCTTTTCAGTGGTCATGTATGTATCTAAATAATAATAATAATAATAACAACAACAATGAGAACAACAACAACAATTTCTTAGCAGTGACTTCTGCATCATGTTTTACTCTAACTTGCTATCAATAAAATTAGAAATTTATGCATAAAATTACTGAGTACTGCTCGCTTTTTAAAAATGTCTTTGCATGATTAATACAAATAATATAGCTGAAAATATTCCTTAGTGTCCTTTCAATACCTCTCTTTAACTATCATTCACTGGATACCTGATATACATAAATACAGGTATAATTATCAGTTTGGCCAACCACCCCTCTTCAGGTTTACATGTATAAAAATGTGACTTTTAACCTGCCACACACTTATAATGACAGCTAATCCACACATCAGACTTGATGTGTAACACTGTAAGTTACCCATCCGCTTACTAGTTTCTTGCATTTTCATTTTTCAAAGTGAGTCACATGATGACCTGGTATGGGACCATGGTGGGTCATTAGGAAACAATGAAAATTATACTAATTAAATATATGACAAACAGAAGTGGATTCCTGATGCCTCAAAAGAGGAGTTTACTATTTGGGTTGTATATATTTTATTTCAACCCACTCATCTGCTTTAGACAGGGCCTACAGAAATAAAACACAAACCTTACACAGAGTCTGTGAGAGTCTTTATCAATTATTGCAGAAACAATAAGTTGAGGTTGGAAATTTGTAATGATCAGTTTGGCCCCTACCCACATCCCACCCCACCTGCCAGTTCCTTGCCCCAGGTTGGAATACAGACTTTACAAATATACCCTACAAAGTATTTGTAATTTAAATTATTTGAAACATACCGGTATATTAACATGTTTGACATTTCTTTTCCATTAAGGAGAAGTACAATAATAAACACTCACAGGCTTGTATACTTGGAGGGTGGCAAAGAGATGTTCATATTAAGATGAAGAATGTAACAAGTATAGAATCTGACCATACAATTTGTTATTCCAGTAGTCAATTTATCTCATGCAAATATAGGATATTTTAGCAGCATCAGTTTAAGTCTGTTTATTTTTATTTAGAATGAAGGTTTCTGATATTTTGGCTATTTCGCTGTCTTTCAGTCAACTGGGAAACTTAGAATTACTGGTAAATTCATTAAAATGTGACAATTTGTGGACTTTGTTTTGAGTTTCTGAATTCAATTTTTCATAAACAAAAAAAATGCAAAAATAAATGCATCTTGAAAAATACTGACTATACAGTATACTATGTTAAATAATAAAAGCTTATATTATGATATTAAATGCAGTCAAATACTTATCATGTAACAAATTGTATCTTCAGCTGAAGTTTCAAAAATTTATTAAAAATGCTCAACAAATGCTGTCTTTAACTCATTAACCCCTAGCGCCACATTTACGCGTCGTGAGGTTGGACCCTACTTCCAAGCTCTGTAACATCAACATCATTTAAGACACACTAAAGTGGATGGAGTTTCAGGAAAGTAGACAGATGTAGCTCTACAATGATACCAAATAATGTCAACTTTCTACTGGCATTAAAAGTACAGTGAAAAAAATGCATTGTTTTAGACCCGATTTTTTTTAGGTTGAAAATTGCCAGTTTTGGAACCGGAGTTTGTGTCCTGATTTTAGACTTTTTGGCCTTAGATCTAAAGCTGACCGGTCTGAACTGCACACAGACGGATGAACCTTTGCAAAAAGTAGGATAAGTTTGAGATTTGGAGTAAAAAGAGGCCAGGACACAATATGAAAAAAAAAATAAGAAAGAAAAAAAAAGAAGTCCAACTTTTACCCTTCTGCACATGTGCGAGCATAATAGACATTCAAAAACAATCTTTCTGATACACCTAAGCATCCGGCTAAATGAGAAACTTTCTTAAACAGATGTGTTTTGCTGCATTCAGAAGTAACTCCAAAATGCGTTGCCTACCCCCATTTCACGCGAAAATGAAAAAATCTCCCGGGGTTAATGAGTTAAGCGATCTGTGCCTTTAAAGCCCACCTCAAATCAAGAAGAAAAATAGGGTCTAGTTGTTCACGAGACCAAAGATATGAATGCAATATTCTTCCAAGCAGAGCTAGTTTCACCACCTATTCCTTATGTATATTATAAACCAGTACAATTTTGATTAAATCAATTTTCCAAGTGAGAAGTTTCAGAAATTACATATTTTTTAGTAACTAATCTAAAGAAAGATCCCAACAGGAAGTTTAAAACAGAAAATAATTCTGCCCATAGTTTTTTGTTAATATAAATCAAGAAAATGTACATTATTTTTTGTCTAAAGGATGAAAAGAAAGAAAAAATTCACAAGACAAATGGTAGTAGTTTTCTATTGCTTAAACCAAAATTATTGTACATACAATTGGATGTCCAATATAAAAGATTCTAACATTCCCAAACCAAATAAATACATGACAACATCAATCGGAGGATACTCTATATTAACAATTATCCAATGGCTCTTTGATTTTCCTTTCAATAATTGGCAAATGATAAATTTTATATACCAACCTAGTTTACACATTGGATATGTGATATTTCAAAATACTAATAACCTCCTCCCATTTCTATGGCTGGCTGACAAATATGCATGTTGATTCATGAATGTGCTCAAAGAATGATACATATGAAGATACACCAAGATATCAAGCCCTGCAAACATGGTTCTATCCAGTAATGGTGATGTTATTTTGACAATTTGGGATATTTAAGCACAGCATTCACTATCCATTATCAGCATTTTTTTTTTCATCTTTGACCACATCAATTCATTTCCCCCTGTAAGGTTCAGCTCTATGCCCAAAGTTCGTACTCCTATGCACTATTCCATAATAACAGTTTGCATGCCCAAATTTCCAACTCCTATGCACTATTCCATAATAATCTTTTGCTTAAAAAAATTCTAAGCGTAACAAAAACAAATTAGCTTACTTCCATATAAAACAGCTTTCCAACATACAAGTTTCAAATAATACTGATGAAATTATTGCTGTTGAATTCAATGAACCCTATAATAACATTACAACAATTCAAATTTTAGTCTTACTTCAATGTCCATACAAGAAATGAATCAAAGATTTTACAGTAATTGTACTTGTTTCATATACATGTATACATGTTGAACTAGTAATAACATGAATAAATAATTGACAGAACTTTAATACATGCAGGTGCATCGTCTCCTTCAAAAATTCTGGTCAATGAATGAATGAATAAAGAACAACAAAACAAACAATTTAACATACCTACTTGAAACAAATGTGTCCAACACATCCTTTTTCCCAAATAATTGTTAAAATTTCAGATAATTCCAGTTTCAAGGCACACTCTTAAAATCCATTATATTTCCCTGTTTACTTACTGTCGAGATGGTATGCAGAAAAATTTTAGTTTAGTCCATGTAAGGGTCATCCCTGCATTGGACCATCATGTACTATCTCAATGTAATTATGAACACTTCAAACAGATTATATAGCAGTAATTATCCTCTGATTTAATCCTCCAGAGAAATTCTCAGAAGCACTAACAGAAATGATTGAATAATGTGTCCATCTTATTTAGAATCAAGTGGCAAACTGCACAAATCATGCGATTAGTGACCCAAAAGTACTTTAGAAAGAATTACATGGGAAAAATCTAAGTCATTGGATAAATCAGCCACATGACTGATACTCAACAATGTATCAAAAATATCAGCAACATATTACACACTAGTGCTCTGCACCCCGTTGTGTAATATGTAGATTATATTTAAAGCACATTATCTTGTGCTGTCATGTAACCATAACTTGAGAAAAAAGCACCAAATGATTCTCTGTTATTTTTAACATAATCTGACAACACAACATCTAATAATCTAAATATAATAAATATGACTGTCTGACTGGGGCCTTTTATATTTCCTTTGTTCTTTCACGGTACCATATTCTGGTACAGGCCAAAAAATCTGTCTTAAAAATAATTTTCTTCAATCCAACCACCCTGCTCAAACATAGTTGTAATTACTAGTAAACATATTTAGCAGTCTACCAAAAGTAAACTAGTTAATCAGATTTTACTTTGTAACATGGTCAAGTGAGATCCTTACCTGGATGAAAGAAAATCATAGATTGTTTGTAGACAAGACAAATACTTACTCAAATTTATCAAACTCAGTAAAGTGTCCCATCTCTCTAATAGATAGAAATAAAGTGTCCCAACTCTCCAATTTAATATTTTCCTAGTTTTCTGACATTTCAGTTTCATTTATTGTCACCATTAACAGCTCCCATATATCTTTTGCCATCCACAATTGTGGCACAGTAACTCATTCCCATCAAGCATAAGAGTCCCAGTGGCTTTTTATGCGGTACAGCACTCCCTTGTTATAACATGGTAGTTGGGGTCCATAACTGTCAACCACATTATATAGCAAGAATGCTAAAAAAGTTCAATGAATGTTTATATACGTGTTGGGGTGGAGATAAACAAAATGTCAGTCAAAAACAAAATGTCAGTCAAATGTAAATTAATAATTAAAGTTTATTAAATTTAAAATATTTTTTCAATCCATGGTACTTGTGCATTTCATTTTTTATCAAATATAATTTTCTAAAAAAGGAAATAAAGATATTATAATACTTAGCTTCATATTGTTTTCTTTCAAACTATATCACCATAAATTTAATAGACCAGTTCAAGCACAATGGTTTTTAATTTTTATTATTTTGGTCATGGGGTCCATAGCAGTACTGTGTTATATACAGAATTGTGTTGTACTGAAGTTCATTATAATGATGGAGAGCTGAAAAAGAATTTTCACAAAATTACCTCAGTTAATTTGCATTTAATCAATTCAATATTGATCTATATGTAAGAGTTGATGTATTTATATACCAAAAAATTATATAACCCAACATAATCAATTCAGGATTGATTGTGCTGTACTGGAGTCAGACAGTCATATTAATTATAATGAAATTAAACAACTATGATATGACTATGTTACCCCGTTTGCCTGACCTGGGGCTGAAAGATTAAATGGTAAATTAAGAAAAGAGAAATAAACTAATAAATAACCCCACTGATGTGTAAGAATAATTAGACTGACTTAATCAGCATTATGAACACACTGATAAATGATTAGACTGACCTATTTAGCATGATGAGCACACTGATAAATGATTAGACTAACCTATTTAGCATTATGAGCACAATGATAAATAATTAGAAAGACATATTCAGCATTATGAGCACAGATAAATGATTAGACTAGCCTATTTAGCATTATGAGCACAATGATAAATAATTACTGTCATATTCAGCATTATGAGCACACTGATAAATGATTAGACTGACCTATTTACCATTATGAGCACAATGATAAATAATTAGACTGATATAATCAGCATTATGAACACACAAATGATTAGACTTACTTATTCAGCATTATGAGCATACTGATAAATAATTAGACTGACATATTAAGCATTATGAGCATACTGATAAATGATTAGACTGACTTACTCAGCATTATGAGCATACTGATATATGATTAGACTGACTTATTCAGCATTATTAGCATACTGATAAATGATTATACTGGCTTATTCAGCATTATGAGCATACTGATAAATAATTAGACTGACATATTAAGCATTATGAGCATATTGATAAATGATTAGACTGACTTACTCAGCATTATGAGCATACTGATATATGATTAGACTGACTTATTCTGCATTATGAGCACACTGATAAATGAACCAATACATTAATATAAAAACTTCAAAATAAGCAGCAGTCTATATTCATCATTTGTAATTTTCGATTGGCTTATTTTTGCAGCTAGCTTACTTTCAAGGTGGGTTTATTTTTCTTTAAAACTATCGGTAGACAATAGCAAAAGGGTTGTTGTGTGTCTACAGTTACTAATGTATATAATAAGATTGTAAAAGATATTTTTTTAAATTCATTATTATTAAACAGTAAATTAGTTCGATCTTCATTCATACATGATTTTACAATTAGAGTTTCACATACAGTTTAATATATATATTTCAATAACATGTATTATGACATCAGTTTATATCTTTAACATATGTTTTAAATATATTAGGCACGTGGATTATTTTCAAGGCTGGCTTACTTTTGAGGACATAATCGGACTGCTCATTTTAAATGTAGACTTATCATCAAGGAAAGTCATTCAAATTTTGGGGGCATTTTGATATTTCCTTGTTTAAAAATTTATCTCTCTCTTTGTCTATCTGTCTCTCCCTGAGATAATGAAGAAAAAATTCATTGATAGATATACACTACTGTAATATTTCATACAGAGAAATACCATTATTGCATGCATGTCACATGGAATAATGTATACATAGACAAAACAGAAATATCTTAAGTGACAGATTGTTTAGTAATGTCATAAGAAATTAGAAAATAGAAAAGACCACCTTTTATTTTAATCTTAAATTTTTTTTCTCTAAAAATGAGTAGTCATTTCAAACATAAAACCAACTGGATTGCCAAAACATTTAATGATAGAAATGCCTATTGTCAGTGCTAATAATTTGCTTCAATCTGATGATAATTTTATCTACAATAATTTCTCACAATTTATCAATTTTGGATGACAACATTCTATGAAAAGGTCATTTCTTTAGCCAGCTAAAAAAGAATAAAATTAATGTAAATTCTAATTTTTTTATTATTAAATTTTTGAGACTTTATTAAATCCAGTGTAGATATGACATCACTTTTTTAAAATTAATGATTAGCCATGTGCCCATTTCACACTTTTTTGAAAAATAAACTTCAACAAGAATACAATTTTCCTGCATTAATAGTAATAGCCTTTCTAAATAAAAATTGACAACATTTGTATGTTTATGTATGAAAAAATTTCATTAAAAAAAATTATTGAGAGGACTTACAAGGAAATGGCCTCATGGCTTTCCAGTTGTCTGGGAAGATTTCTGCTGCTGGGTATTTGGAACTATTTGGTTTGGGAATATACCTCAGTTTGGATTTCCAGTCTGGACCCACCCTATAAAACATAACACAGCAGACCCTCACTATAACAAATGATATCATTTTGTATAAAAAAAATGATCTACCTTCCCTAAAAATATATTCCAAGATTGTTTTTCACTCTCTTACTTTAATTCTCAAAAATATTAATTACAAGCAGTTTCTTCAGAATGTGAAATTATTTTACAGCAGGGACAGATCCAGCATATATTTATACAAGGGTTCAATCTTTTAGAATGGTGGTTTATTTTGATCACATGGCCATATTCCTCTATCTTCAATGAAATGTGCATACATACTTTACCTACAGTGTGTTCATTTAATGGTGTTATCATCTGCTAAAAAATCATTCAAATTTGTGTATTTGGAAAGGAAAAAAATGATAATTTGCATAAATATTTGCAAGTAAAAAAGTGTTGGTTTCCAGGATCAAAATATAGATAACAATTTCAATATGTTTTAAAATTATCATCTGAAAGGACTAAATCAATTTTTCTCCTTCTTCAACTTCAATAGAATACCTAATACTATGAGGAACTGGAATGAGACAAATACCATTGTTTAAGACCGTTGTAATATCATATTATTGGGGTAGATATAAAACAATGTTTAACATACAGTTTCTGAAGTTGATAGTTGTTGATGAAAGCCTTTGGTATTGGAAATCAAAAATAAAAGACTTGTCAATACAGTGAATGTTTGTAGTTATATCTTTTACTTCAATGTATATAAATTTGTACTTGTACTGTGTTTCTCATGTCATGAACATGTTGTTTTATGGAAGGTGTCCTTTGTCAACCAATCAAGGGTTTACCTCTAAGTTTTGAAGGTATCTGAAATTTTTCACAATTATAATTAACAGTCAAAATGTGAAACAAGTCTAAAACAAATCTAGGCACTATTTTGGGGGGGGGGGGGGAATATCACTTTAAAAAATAATGCATCATCATGCTTTGGACTATAGTGTTTACTACAGCAATTATCAAATGTGAAAACTGTAACTGACACTGCCCACATGCTTCTTAAAGAAAATGTGGAGACGGTGTGCATATATATATATATATATATATATATATATATATATATATATATATATATATATATATATATATATGTAATTTTGTACAAATCTTCCAAAATTATTCTGCACATAAGGTTTACTAAAACCAGTCTCATGGCTGGCAGCTGAAGTGTTTGTCTGAAATATAACTTTGAAGATATTGCAGATTTACAATATGATACTTTGTACATTTACACATTCCAACTTGGGTGTGTGTTGCATACCACTTTGTTGGTCCTATCTTGAAGGTCATGGTTCCAGGTCAAGGTTATATGCACTTTTAGTGTGCTGGCTTTAACTCTGAAACTTATAAAGACAGGGTTTTTATTGGGACTGTAACTGTAAAGCTCTTGAATGTGTTTTATGAACTTTGGCACCAAACAACTTTTCAGCTGAAAATTTTAGTGGAATAGGCTAAGAATATGATAGTGTTTCAATTGCTAGGAACTTCATAACAAGTGAGACATAACACATGCGATATTATACATTGTGTATTTATCATCTGTCCTGCATGAACTTATTGTTAAAAAAGGCACCTGCCAAGTAGCTGTGAACCACCATAATGGCAAAGGGAGTGACAGTATCTTAGTTTCTATGGCAACCATATTTTTGACAATTTAAAGAAGAAAAAAGAAACAAAGAAAAAAGAGCCACATTATCATCAAACTTTGTTGGAATATTTCAAGTCATGTTCTACCAAAGGTTTGTTTTTGGTGTCTTCCATAACAGCTTCCATAGCAACCAGGTAGAAAATATACATCTCTCCCCAAAACAGCTTGACAAATTTAAATCAAACTTTGTAGAAAATATTTATCATGACATGAGCTACATATATTGTGTTTTTATCATGGCCTCAATGACAGCCAAGCTAGGAACATATTTTTTACATCTTCAAAATCACTTAATTCATGTTTATCAAACCTTTAGGAAGTTTTCCTTGTGACATGTTCCAGTCAGTATTTTTTTTATAGCCTCCATAGCAACCATTTGTTTTTAAGAGTAACCAGATGGATAACATATTTTAATATCTTTATAACCACTGTGGCAATTTAAATCAAACTTTATTTTTTTTACACTTTCTACTAAAGTTACATCTTTGGAGGCATAAAAGCTGTTTGCTAAGTTTAATGCAACAAGGAGGAAAATGACTTTCAACCCATTTTAACCAACTAATTGCTATTATACTGTGAAACACCTTTATTTTCATGTGCTTCAAATTTTGTGGTTTGGATAAAATATACATATTCATGGGTACCTAATTTTGTGTATCTATCATTTACAAAAAAACAACAACAATGCATATGTCTCTGTAAAAGATTATGCATCTGCGAGCAAACAGATTTAATCCGTACTGCAGTAATTAAGTTGATTAATTAGGTTATTCATTGCTAACATCTGGTGTAAATGCAGAGATCTTAAAGAAAATGCAGACTTCTTTTTCCGCACATGTCTGAGCTAACACATTTAATATCACTATTGTAATCTTAAATAATTAGGTTTTCTAGTGTTCTTAAAGACTGCTATCAAAGCATAAAGTTCTCAACAATTAGGGATTAGGCACTTGAACAAAGCCAATGAATGTAAAACCAGTCATATGTATAAATAAGTTGCAGCCCCAAGATTTAACTGTTAACAACTTTTACAAGGAGGAACTCAAATCACAATTTCAAGAGTATTATTCAACACAGTTGACTGATCAGTTAAATGAACTGGAGGAGAGTGGAGATGTACATTCAGATCAGGTCTCAGTTGACCTGAAAACATCCACCTATAACCCAATTCACGGAAAGTGGCTTATCTGCACACATGACATAGCAGCACTTCGGACAGACCTGATTGAAATCGGCTTTGAGAAAGTGGAACCAATCTGCTGATTGTTAGCAGTTAGTTGATATGTGCAAAAATGTATTTATAAATGGGAATAATATGTGCTTTGGGAAACAAAGAAGTAAATCTACATTTATTACTATACATCTGGTACAGTCATTACAATCTTACACAAGTTTTCATGTTCATGAAATTTTGCATTCGAATTAAATTGCAATCAATCAGTTTCAGTGTTCCTCATCATTCATTGTACTTATCCTAATGTATATTTCACATTCTCAGCACTACAGTATAGATAAATATTAGCTTGTTGATCTTTCGTTGTGACTTTAAATTTGTGGTTGAAATTTAAAGTGTTTCACAATATTTGGCTCAACAGCTAATATGAGCCTGGTGAGTAATTGCATTCACACTTGGGCCACTTGTTCATGTTTTTTTTTTCCTTCTTGTTCTCATGTTTCAATAACCTCTTACACAATTAACTTCATATATGGAATATAGCATCTCATATACTTCTCTTTTATATATATATATATATATATATACTCCTCCTACCCTGGATCATGAGTAGGGCCACTATTCAAGGTTTGCATCCTTTTCAAAATATTTCTTTTATATACCCTCACTTTGTCAGTCTATGTGTATATCCATCTTTCTATCATACTTGTCCAGGCTATAACTCCTACACTATTTCACTTATTAACACCAAACTTGCACTATGGGTGTATCTTGGGGTATAGATATGTTGTGCATCAAAACTGGATCACCTACTTTCCAGGATCTGTTTTTGAAAAAAAATTGGTTAAAAATTTTGTCCATGCTATAAATCTACTACTTTTGTTACGGAATTATGTATCATTTCTTTATAATGATGATATAGTTTTATTTGTTTATGACCTCTGTATAATAGTCTAATAGGTGTCATTTTGCAGAGTGCACACATAATGTAACCCAGTACATTGGTACTGGGAAAATCAATATTGTCGTTTGAAGCATTAGTCATGTCACATGATTCAGCTCGTGAGGTTTGCACTTTTGACCTGGATTCAATGTTCTGACCTGGATTTCGCAGTATACAGAGAATGATTCATTTTGTTGACCAGAATTTAGAATAAGATCATTGCAACTAGATGTTGATTGAAGATGGAATAAGAATTGGGTATTATTTGCTTTAAAAGACACAGTATAGAAACTATATAAAAGGATGTAATCGCAGCGTTCATCATTCTTCTATATAGTTCATCAGCCTGAGAGGTCATAAAGAGATTGGTTCATTTTGTGTGTGTATTCTGCTTCAGAAATATTATTATACAGTACATTCTGGATTTAGCACTGCTACTTAAACTTTAAGAATTATTCAGCTCCGTTGGAATTATCCGAAACATTTCTAGAACTTGTGCGATATTCCATATTCACAAGGATGATTTGGAATTAATAATATTTGGATATAACTGATTCTTGTTAGTACATCAGCATAGTGGTATTTTCATTCTGAATATTCTCCATTCGGAATAATTTGGATTAACTTCTGGATCAGTGAACTTTAGAACAATTTAGGACTTTTAAGGATATTCTATACTATGAGTTATTTTTAATTCTTTCACTTTGATTGTTTGCTGAAATATTATTATATTTTAGGAAATTAAATATTTGTGTTTTAAATCTTGAAAGCTTGTTTGAGTCTTTTCTTTTGTTACATTACCCCTAGTCGTAACAAGAGAAATTGGGGTGCTATTCTCAAGATTAGAAATTTGAATAATTTCGGGATTCAAATTTAAGTAAATATTTTTGAAATTTAATATTTCAGAGATTTTAATACTTCAGAAAATTTTTTCTTTTTTGGGATTTGAATTTCATTGTTTGAAATTTTAGTGGTCTTTAACATTCTGATTTTTCCCGATCAAGAAATAAAGAGAAATGAACAGGCTTTCATCATTACATCAAAAAGCAGAGAGTTTCATAGCTGATCCTACCCAGGAGAAATTTGAGTCCTCAAAGAAGGACGAGTTACTTCAAATTGCTAAACATTATAGTCTGACTAAAGTAAAGGCTTCCATGTTGAAACAAGAGATTAGAGTATTTTGATACACTATTTAGTACAAACAGGTGTTTTTAAAGAGGGTGTTTCAAGTGTAAAGAAGAAATCTCCGTCTAGTTTAGGAAGGAAATTACAGATAGCTAAGGACATAGAATTAGAAAAGCTCATACTACAATGGGAACAAATGCAGATGCAAGAAAGAAAAGAGGAAAGGGAAATAAAAGAGAGGGAAAGAAGGGAGGATAAATTAAGAGAGGGGGAAATATGAGAGAGAGGGAAAGAAGAGAGGATAAAGATAATGAAATACAGAAGGAAATAAGGGATAATGAAATACTGAAAGGATTAAGGGATAGACAGGAGAAGGAAAGAAAGGAGGATAAAGAATTACAGGAAAGAAGGGAGGATAAAGAATTACAGGAGAGGGAGAGAGATAAGGAACAGGAATTTAGATTAAGGGAATTAGAATTGACCAGTAAAGGGCACTCTCATGTCAATACAGGTTCATACTTTGATCCAGCCAAACATATCAGACAAGTCCCCCCCTTTTAGAGAAAAGGAGGTAGACAAATATTTTTTCAGTTTTGAGAAAATTGCTGAGAATTTAAAATGGCCAGAAGACAAGTGGACCTCATTATTGCAGAGTGTGTTTACAGGAAAAACTAGTGATGTTTATACTGCACTCTCATCTGAACAATCTGCTGATTATGAAGTGGTCAAAGAAAATGTCTTGAAGGCCTATGAGATGGTACCTGAAACTTATCGTCAAAACTTTAGAAATCGTAGAAAGGAAACTACCCAGACTCATTTAGAATTTGCATGGGAGAAAGAGCGTTTGTTTACAAGATGATGTATATCAAAGAAGGTTAATAAGGATTATGATAATCTTAAGCAACTGGTATTGATTGAATGGTTCAAGAATTGTGTCAGTAGTGACATTAGAATACACCTAGATGAGAAAGGAGTTGAAAGTTTGGACAAAGCAGCTAGTACAGCTGATGAATACTCTCTGATTCACAAGGTTCCATTTGTAAATAGATCTTCCTCTCAACAAGCGTATGTTAAGAAACCATTTCAGACTCGTTTGAGTAATTACAGACCTCAGGCTGGTGTAACTGTGAGGAATAAAATTTCTGATAAGGAGTATCATTTATTTCCAGATATTCCCATATGAACCAACAAAATTTTCCATGATGTCGAAATAGTAAATTCAACACCTATAAAGCAACACCCTTATAGGATGAATCCTCTCAAACAAGACTATCTGAAGAAAGAAATTCAGTATTTACTGGAAAATGACTTTATTGAACCAAGTAAAAGTGACTGGAGTTCACCATGTATTTTAGTGCCGAAACCAGATAAGAATTTCTGTATGTATACTGATTACAGAAAAGTAAATAGCGTCACCAAGACAAATTCATTGCCAATTCCTAGAATTGATGACTGTACTGACAGGATTGGAAATGCCAAATACATCACAAAATTTGACCTATTGAAGGGATTCTACCAAATTCCACTTACGGAGAGAGCAAAAGAAATTTCAGCATTTGTGACTGCAGATGGACTTTACTAATACAAAGTCATGCCATTTTGGATGAAGGATTCCTCAAGTTCTTTCCAGTGTTTGATGAATATGATAACATCTGGAATAAGAAATTGTGACGCTTATATCGATGACATCATCATCTACAACAACATGTGGCAAGATCACATGAAAACAATTAAGCAGTTCTTCAAAAGACTCAGCCAAGCGAATTTGACTATCAATTTGAATAAAAGTGACTTTTGTCGTGCCTGTGTTACCTTTTTAGGGCATGTTGTGGGACATGGACAAATAAAACCAACAGAAGTTAAGGTTACGGCTATTTCTGAGTTTCCTGTGCCTGGCAAGCACATCAAGGGAAAGGAAAATTTGATCGCTGATGCACTTTCACATGCATAACTTTACAGTTTGCATTGTTTTGTATACATGACTGTATCATTCATATATTTTTTTATGCAATCAATTACTTATATGTTAGAAGTATTTGATATTTGTATAAAACATTTCTTTTTGAAAAAGGGGGAAGGTGTTACAAAATAATGTATCATTTCTTTTAAATAATGGTATAGTTTTATTAGTTTATGACCTCTGTATAATAATCTAATATGTGTCGTTTTGCAGAGTGCACACATACGGTAATTTTTATATGACCCAGTACATTGGTCCTGGGAAAATCAATATTGTCGTTTGAAGCATTAGTCATGTCACATGATTCAGCTCGTGAGGTTTGCACTTTTGACCTGGATTCAATGTTCTGACCTGGATTTCGCAATATACAGAGAATGATTCATTTTGTTGACCAGAAATTTAGAATAAGATTGTAGTAACTAGATGTTGATTTAAGACGGAATAAGAATTGGGTATTATTTGTTTTTAAAATACATGTACCCAGTATAGAAACTATATAAAAGGATGTAATCGCAGCGTTCGTCATTCTTCTATATTGGAATTATCTGAAACATTTCTAGAACTTGTGTGATATTCCATATTCACAAGGATGATTTGGAATTAATAATATTTGGATATAACTGATTCTTGTAGTACATCAGCACAGTGGTATTTTCATTCGGAATATTCTCCATTCGGAATAATTTGGATTAACTTCCGGATCAGTGAACTTTAGAACAATTTAGGACTTTTAAGGATATTCTATACTGTAAGTTATTTTTAATTCTTTCACCTTGATTGTTTGTTGAAATATTATTATATTTTAGGAAATTAAATATTTGTGTTTTAAATCTTGAAAGCTTGTTTGAGTCTTTTGTTACATTACCCCTAGTCGTAACACTTTTTCCACCTACTGCCACCAAATTTACACTAAAGGTTCTTATTTGGATGGATGTATGTTTATGCACAATAGCTGTGACCTAATTAACAGAATTTATTCTAAATTGCTTCAAAATTGTGCCCATCCTTCTTGTCCAGGCTGTAACTCTTATATTTGAAAACCTATTGACATAAAACGTACACTCTGTGTGTGCACTTGGAATGAACTTGTGTCATGCACCAGAACTGAGTCATTGTAACCTACTTTCCAGATATATACTAAAAATGGCTTCAAAATTGTATCCATGCTATACTGCCATCACCTTTTAATCTATTGCAACCAAACTACTAAGAGTGCAACATTTTACAAACATGTGTGTCAAACAAAAAACTAGTCACTATGACCGACTTTTAAGGATTATTCAAAATTGCTCATAAAATTATGTCCATTCTCGCTAAACACGATGCATTTTTTAAAGCATTAGACCCACTCAAATTTATTTAAATCTTCGGATGAGCATGTGCCACTCATCATAACTGGGTAAATGTGACCAACATTTTAGCACTTGATAAAATAAAATTGGTTATGATTATTTCTTAGCTCAAACTCCAATACCTCCACCCATTGCTACAAAAAATACACTAAGACTGCATCTCAAATTGAACATTTTACACATTAAAACTGAGCTACTGTGAGCTATTTTCTAAGACTGTGAACAGAAAAACTACTCTAAGATAGTGTCAGTGTTCAAATTATAACACCTTTTAACCTACTGCAACCAAACATGCAAGACAAGTGCATATAGGAATCAAGTTATGTAACACATCAAATCAGGCTGCTGTGACCAACATTCTACAGTCAACTGACCACTCTCAAAGATATGGACTCATGCCACAGAAGTGTTGGTATCTTGTATGCACCTGTTCACTAAGAAGACTATGACATGAAGATCTCCAGGGGATTTGTAGCAGGTGCAATTTCACCCCTACAATTTCATCAAATTCACTTGTAAAAACTAAGAAAAATATATATAAATGAGACTAAAATCATCCATGGTCCTTTGCCGACATAATTCCCTTAAGATTTTAACTTTTGTAATATTTTGATTTTAGAGATGAAGAGAACTTTATTAATTCTTACAGAAAATAATACACCTAAAAATACCCATTGTATTTCTGACTCAATCTGAATAAAATTGTAATCCATGGCCTGGAATTTTTTTACAAATTTTTGATGTCATTTCCCACCCAGTCTGAAAATTCCTGGCATGCTATATATTTTTAAAGGAATGAAAAGATGTTTGTAAATTTAATACATTTTTCATTTTTTATAAGTACTTTTTAGTTTTGAAGTATTATTAAAAATTTGAACAAATAGACATGATCTATTATTTGATATTAATTGGCTTGAGTTTATTTTTTTTTTTTAAACTAATAAGATATTGTTCCTAGCATCACTATTTTTCGACATTTTAAATCAAACAGAAACATAACTCCACACAAAGTAAAATTTATGAACATTTCTGAAATAATGCTTTCTCAACTGGAAAAAGGGGAATTGACCCCCAACTCCCTTCTAGATTCAACTTTTGTTACTGCAGTACTCAAATAAACTGGGCATATGAACTTGTCTAATTAACAAAAGATCTAGGAGGGGAAAGCTATAATTAATTTACTTTGGATAAGTGAAGGAAGCCACAGTGGCTCAATGGTAACACGCTGGACTCATAATCTATGGGTTGTGGGTTTAAATCTTTGCCAAGATCAGCTTGGGTTGGCTGACATGGTGTGTCTCTTGGCAAGGTACTTTACTTCAATTGCCTTGGCAACAAATAGCCTTTCATGTTCTGATGTGCAGTTAAACACAATTAATTTAATCAATGAATCATTGAATAAGTGGCTATACTTACTCTGAATATTCTACATCAACGTGTTGTGGGTGTGGCCGCCATTCATCATAAATTCCGTAACCATGGGGAATGTATCGCCTCCCTTGTGACCTGTACACTGGAACGCTTTTCTGATTGTGAATCGCTGGAAAATGCCGCCTCTCACGCTCTGTGGTTAAATTTTTAAAAAATCAATGTAATGGTATTTCAGATAATACAACACTATATATATATATATATATATATATATATATATATATATATATATATATATATATATATACATATATGACACAATTAGGTAGTGATTTTATCATTTGTCTGTGGTTTATAATCCCTCTTGAAGATTTTTGACCTGCTGTTGATAATTTTATTTGTCAATGTTGTATTTTTAGACAGGCAGCAACTACACTCCTATATCCTCTTCAATACATGCAGATGGTGCTTACAACCGTCATGTTCAGCCCACTCCCTCTTTGAGTGAACAATCCAGCTAAGGTTCATGTTCACACTTTGGTCAGTACACTATGTACTTTGTCCATATGACTTCAAATGAGCACAGCAGAAACTATACATTGTAATTAATTTTCACAGCTACTAAAAGTAAAGTGAAGTAAAGTCAAATTTATTTACAGTTGGTTTTTCAAAACATTAATATAAGCTCCACTTAGCAATATTAAAAGGCTCATTCATAAAACACACAGGCAATTAAAATGCAAGCAATGTATACACCCATTAAACCATGTACATATATCATATGCTAAGACTCATGCAGCATTATGAATTGACAAAATTATATACATAAAATACTGAGACTCATGCAACATTATGAATTGACAAATTTCATACATAAAATACTAAGACTCATGCAACACTAACAAATGACAAATTTCATACATAAAATACTGAGACTCATGCAACATTATGAATTGACAAATTACATACATAAAATACTGAGAGTCATGCAACACTAACAAATGACAAATTTCATACATAAAATACTGAGATTCATGCAACACTAACAAATGACAAATTTTATACATAAAACTGAGATTCATGCAACACTAACAAATGACAAATTTCATACATAAAATATGAGACTCATGCAACATTATGAATTGACAAATTACATACATAAAATACTGAGATTCATGCAACACTAACAAATGACAAATTTCATACATAAAATACTGAGATTCATGCAACACTAACAAATGACAAATTACATACATAAAATTCTGAGATTCATGCAACACTAACAAATGACAAATTTCATACATAAAATACTGAGATTCATGCAACACTAACAAATGACAAATTATATATATAAAATACTAAGACTCATGCAACACTAACAAATGACAAATTTCATACATAAAATACTGAGATTCATGCAACACTAACAAATGACAAATTACATACATAAAATACTGATATTCATGCAACACTAACAAATGACAAATTTTATACATAAAATACTGAGATTCATGCAACACTAACAAATGACAAATTACATACATAAAATACTGAGATTCATGCAACACTAACAAATGACAAATTACATACATAAAATACTGAGATTCAAGCAACACTAACAAATGACAAATTACATACATAAAATACTAAGACTCATACAGCATTATGAATTGACAAATAAAATAGAATACATTAAAGCATAATAAACATGGTATGGACGATATAGCAAATGTGGCACTACAAATAACAATATATAATCTGTGATAATGAGATAAATACAGATATAAAATATAACCTACCAATTTTGTAATATTACATCATATATATATATATATATATATATATATATATATATATAGATATATATATATATATATATATATATATATATATATATGTCTTTTTGTATGGCAGCCATTTTACAAGAGCTATTTATATGGCTGCCATGTACCCACTGTAGCAAAGACTATCCACAAGGCAAATGGTGAATTAATTAACAACAAGTCTGCAATATTCTGAATGATCTTGCATCAAATCAGAATGGGCACCATTTGTCATGGTGAACTTAGAAAAAGGAGATACATTACACTGATTTCTTTTGCCATCTTACAAAACTTTTTTAACAAGAACGGGAAAAAGTTAATACTAAATATAAGGAATATTTTATAAAGTAATGATTGTGTGGTAACTGGTTCAGTTTGAAGTATAATTTATAGCAGATTTCAGTAAAGCATGGAAATTCCTGTACAAGTCAACCATTTTTTGCATGTCTTTGTGGGTAATCTTCTGCAAGATATTATGGATATGACTGGTATTAAAATCTTCATAAATTTGGATTGCTGCAGGAGATGAAGTAGTAAAAGTATAAGACTGTACCAGTTTTACCTACAATGACTTGCAAAATGGCATTAAAGTTAATCAATAGCAAAAATGAGTATGCTTTTAAACAAATATTTTCTGACAGATTTGATTTTTAAATGTGAACACATCCATCATATTAAGCGTGCAACTACCATGTGAATCAGGTTAGTTATTCATGCAATTGCTACACAGCTGTGCAAATAGCTTTATATAAATTATGTACATGGTGGCTGTGTGAATCATGTGCATGCCAGCCATGCAAATAGTCTCTCCAGATAAGGTACACAGTGGCCATGCGAACAGTCTTTCCTAGTTCAGGTACATGGCAGCTGTATAAATAGATTAAGCCTATACATACATGCAGACATTTAAAATTTGTCTGATACAAAAAGCTGACATATTCGAAAGTACATACATACTTGCACCTGGATTACAGTATGGTGATCACTGATTGGCAAAAATATTGAATAAACTGCTACAAGAACAAACAATTAATTTCTATTAGATCCTAAAACTTCACTCAAAACTGACAAAGTTCAAAATATCTCTAAGCTATTTTAAAATAATCCCTATCAATGCACAGGATAGCATACGCACAAATGTCTTCACACCATTGTGGTCATGTATTCAAACCATAGTGGTCACTGATGTTACGGGTGAGTAACCTCAATTTTAAAGCTACATGTTTAAGAGGGCAATTAAAAAAAATTAATGTGAAAGTACATTTTTGGTGAATATTTAGAAAGTAAAAAAAAAATATATTGTTTGTTCTAGTGGAAATCAATTAAGAAATTATCTACTTGAACAGTGGCCATGTACTAACTTTTACAAAGACTATTCACATGGCCGCCTTGTACCCACTGTAGCAAAGACTATCTGCACAGCAGCCAAAGAATGCATTAGGGATCAGTTCAAAATATTCCAAATGATCTGGCATCAAATCAAATTACATGCCATTAGAAAAAGGTACATTTGACAATAAAGGTAGATATTTTTGCCATGCTGCAACAATTTTTTAAAAAGCACAGTAAAAGATTAATACTAAAGATATGGAATATTTTATAAAGTAAATATCGTGTGGTAACTGGTTCAACACAAGTATAGCAAATGACAGTAAATGTGGAAATTCTGTACGAATCAATCATACTTTGCAAGTCATTGTGGGTAATTTTCTGCAAGGTATTATTGATAGGACTGGAATTATATTTTCTTACAGCTTTAATTCTTAAATGTGAAAATGTTCAACACATATTGTTGGCCTTCCTAACTTTGTTCCCATCCTAGATTTGTGCTCCATGTTTCTTGCAATCTCACATGCTTATTTTGAGATCCTGACGTCATCAACTGGGTCACCAGCAATCTCAGATATTGACAATAAGTGTCGATCAAGAAATATTTGATGAAATGAGATTTAAATATGTACTATAATTCAAATCAAAGAAATCACAATGAAAATGTCCAATTTAACTAATGCCATATTTTGTCTCAAATTTGTGGCCCTGGGGTGAGCGTTAGCTGTTTAACCCAGAGCCACTGTTCACATGCTGGTTTTCTTTACCTTTTTATTAGTAGGAAACCCAGTCAGAGATTTCTGGACAATGTAAAATCTTGGTTAATATAACATGTACTTCTTAGATCATGTTAGAAAAATAAATCCAACGTAAAACTATACAGTAGGAATTTTTCATTGGATTATTTTAATATAGGTAAAAAATCTTTGCTGTGAAATAGCCTGAAAAAATATCTTTAAAATTCACCATATCTTTAAATTTGATTATTGAAATAGCTTTAAAAAAAATTATTAAAAAACACATCATATTTCTTTTTGCTTTTGATTTTTTATCAGTATTATTTAAAAGTATTTTATTGCAGTCATTGTGCATTTCAAAGCAATGAATTATATCACAGATGCAAAGAATAATAATAATACAGACTAACCATAAACAATTGATTTCTACACACTGGCCTAATTGTCACATTCCAATGAACCATGGACGAACTTCCAGAAATAGAAAAATTTTCACTCAGAAAAACAGTAGCTCACAAAGGATTTAGAAAGTTATTGAACATTTTTCAATGATGAATAAATTAAGTATATATACTTGAACACTTTCTATTGTGATTTTCATAGTTTCTCACAATAATTTACTGCAAGTATTAAAATTCACTTTAAGAGCATGAACCATGGCAGGTCAAGGATACTAAGTATGCAGTGTGGATTATGCTTGTTATTGATACAACTTATACACAGCTGTACAAATAGCTTTACATAAATTATACACATAGCAGTTGTGTGAATAGCCTTTGGAAGATCATTTACATAGTGGCTGTCTGAATATATAGACATCCCAGTTTATGTACATGACATCTGTGCAAACAGTCTTGGCCGTTGATTAAACAGTTGTACCTATTTATAATTACCATAATGTAATGTTGGTACTATAGCTGAACCTGTCTTGAAAGACCACCCTTCAGCCAAAAAAAAGTAGAGTCTCTCATGACAGGTGGTCTCTCACAGCCGTGGTTTTTTAAGACAGGTTTTACTGTACTAGCAGTTAGTATTAATTACAATGTATAGTTTCTGATGTGTTCATTTGAAAATGAAGTCATGTATGTTTTTAGTCCAACGACCCCCATGATATATATCAGTGCTATTACCAAAGTGTACTGTAAACATAAACTTTACCTCTTTTTCCAGGCTTTCCTATTTCGGTCGTGACATGAAGCATTTTGGTTCGGTCAGATTTCAGTCAACTCCTCTATTGATACATGAGGACTGGGCCTCAGAAAATAATCATTCTCTTGAATGAAGAACTACATTACCGTGCTACACAGACCTGTGTTTTGCTTGGCGACCGAATCTCTAACTTCGTCTCACCGTTTTTCTTAGAAACTCAGAATTAATTGGTACATAATGTCTAAACCAGACTATCGAGTATCTCTCCGGTGCAAGGTACTTTTCTATTCTACAGAGTTTCATCCTAAAGTTATATGTAAGCGTTGTGCTGAATTTGCTAATGGCTGTCATAATAACAAAGCAGTAAGTCATAACACAACAATTTACGTAAGGCCCTTATTTCCAGACACAACCACCCCGAACCACTAACACAAAAAAAGTTACTGATGGCTAACGGCATTATAAAGAAATACAAAATCCAAAGGGTGTCTGGGAGAAAATAAAATACTATTCCAACTATACTAGTAAGTCTTAGTATTGAAAATTAACCGATGCAAAAAGAATGGTAGCTTTATGAAAAAGTTGCAACACCACAAACCAATCACCGAAATGGAAGAAAAAAAAACAAAACAAAAACACAGCAAAAAACAAATACAAAATATCAACAGTGTCGAGAATGTGTACTTAGCAAGCATATGATCAGACTACGCGAAGAAAGATATAGGCAACCTCAGATCTGAATGCCAGTGTGGTAGCTCTGTAACTTACATGTGTTTTAGTCAGCATTTAAATACTAAAGCACACACACACACACACACACAAAACCCCCCAAAACACGAAAACAAATTGTGAATATATTCAACGTCAAATAGAAAATATAAAATTTGAAAGAAATACAAACATGACGATTATAACCAAGCAGACAAATAGAATGTTAGTAATCAAACAGTGAAAAAGGAAAAAAAAACAAGAAAACAAATGTGTTATAATCTGTAAATTAACTGAAATACGAAAATGTGTGACAGTTAAATAATGGACTTCATATTTAAAAGAGTTACAAACTTTGTACACCTTACCCTTGTCCAGCAATTCAGCTTAACGCTCCATTTAGCAGAGAAATTGAAACAAATATTTAAAGAGATACAAATCTACGGCACATACAATAACTAGTTTAATCTATGAAAATGTACCTGAGTAAAATCGATATATATAGGTTTCACGTTAACGTTCAGACACGAAAACTGTTGTCTGAATGCGTCTTATCATTACCTGATGAATAAACTTTGAATCCAACCAACCAACCAACAACATACACCTGAAACAATTTAACATAATCTGTAATAACTTTAACATTCCACCAAATTATGACTGGAGATACATCAATGGCAAAAAATAAATACTTGATTGATACTAGATCCGAAGAACACAAAACTGTATATTAAGATTTTGGAGATCTTATATCAGCTAATATATTTAATTATTTCAAACGTCATTACAACTATGGAGCAGGTAATGTTGTTTACTGCAGAATAGTGTCAGCTGATGAAATGAACTCAATGATATCAAATGACGAAAAATATGATGGACTTATTTCTTTCTTCAAGATAACGCACGTCTGACAGAAGACATACTAGCGATATTGAATCAAAGTATCAGGTCTTATGAAAAAATAATTTTTATTGCTTAAGTTTAAAATAGAACATCTATTACACAGTCTGTTTCCACTGTTAAAAAGTTGTTTCAAAATGTAATTTTAGGCGAACAAGGAGGTATATGATTCAGATGAAAACATTACGATGAGATTTTCAGCAATATATTGCAGGTTGATGGTGAAGGCATATTTTTATTGTTGAGTGATATGGCGATGAAAACGGTAACGTTGTTGGTCATAACAAAAGCTTGAAAAAGTCATCATATACCATAAAACTAGGACTAAACACTGTTATAAATACCTATACGATAAATAAAAATGTGATACCAGCAACAGATAAACTATTTGTAAGAAATAGTTACAAGATAGACAATAAAATAAAAAAGAGAACGTCAGTAAGAACTATATGGACGAGAAGGACGAAAGTGATGACAGTCTTGTAATTACAACAGCACATGATTCAAAAGACATAGAAACAAATAAGCAATCGTTTATAATCATATCGATGGTTGTTGCCTTGCTTACAATTTTGATCAAAACTGCAAAAAAGACAAGCCAGCTAAGAATAGAATAAGCAAATCAACATTATCAGCCAATACAAAATAATCTGTCCATCTGATTTCAAAAGCCAGTTTATTACACTACCAATGATACGAGGTAATGCTGCTACTGCCTATCTGGATAGCTCAAATAGTTGACAATATTTTTCATATCTTGTTTGACCTTGTCAACGAAGAAATGTAAGCTACCTTTAACACTACCGCCACCACTAGCCCTTGTTCCCTCACACGTAAGACCTTTATACCAAATTGCCACGAATAGAGCAAGAGATGTTGCTATCATGCCTACAGCTGTAATAATCATGGCGATTGTCATATCGGTCTCTTTAAACAGTTATTTCAACCTTTCACCTAATGGTAACTTTTCTCTAACTTTTGAATTTATGGTTTTAATGTTGTCTCTAAATATTTTATCAAAATCTGTTAAATGTCCAACTATTACTGATCTTTAACTTTCATTTCTTTTTCTTCAACAGTTCTTGCAATTTAGCTTTTTTAGTTGCATGTGCTTTTCACGGAATAGTGTGTATCGCACTTCCACTGTATTGTATTTTAACGTAAATATTGTATGAATCCTGTTGTCCGCTTTGTAATTACGTATATATCATTACCCATTGTGAATGTTTGGTTCTGTTGAATTTTCACGACGTATGTTTACTCACTCGATTGACCTGTTACTGTGGTACGTGCAAGTTGTCGGCAATGTGATCTCATTTACCTCAATAAACCTTTGTGTGTGTGTGTGTGTGTGTGTGTGTGTGTGTGTGTGTCTGTGTGTCTGTGTTTGTTTTATTTGGGTGTTTTTTCAGTCTGTGGTTCGCGCCATGTACGAGTATATAAATCTTGAATCTTTCAGTAGTGGCACATAGCGTGATGCCTTGTCAAGATGATGTCTCCTTCACGACAGAGTATATCTTTCAGCAGTAGATGCACGTAGTAATCATATCCGTTTCTCTTTCATTGTATCATCTATGTTTGATAGAGTATTTTGCTTTTTTTTTAGATGGCATCGAAATTTTCCTAGATTTCCATTCTCAGTCAAATTTCACATAGAAAATGCGGTCAGATTTAACAGTGTGTCTTTTCAGTTTACAGTTGTATTATATCTGAATTGATACTGACAAGCTTGTATGAATTATGAATATTGTATGTAGTAAATGATGGAAATGGTTACAGCTTCTCGTAATCTCGTGTAATTTATAATTGTTGCAGATTGATTCACTATGTAATCGTATACAGTTGTTCTGAACGCAAAACAATTTTTAATATGTAAACTTGAGTTTTTCTTATGCACGCATACATAACACGTATAGTGGTGGTTATATCATAATGCTCTAAAAGATTCTTGTCCGTATATTACGGGGGTCAGTGGGTTGTACTTCAACTGACTCTCTGGGGCGTCTGACTCGTATATAATGGTTATGTAACCAGTAGTGGTGTGTTGGCTGAATGGAAGACATGTCTAAATCAATTGAGCTGCGTATGTCCTGATGGGTCAACGTTTGACGACCTTCCCCAGCCTTCGTCCATGTAGAAGTGAGACTCCGTCGGTGTTCTATTGCAGATGGGAAGGAGTAACGTGTTTCATTTCATTCCTTGATTTTTCACCATATAAAGGTGCAATAGGACATTTTCATGTCTGTTTTGTGAACTGCACAATTTTATATTTTCTTCATATCTGTAATATGATCATCATAATTTTATATCTTTTATGTGAACAGAACAATTTCATATATGTTGTGCAAACAGAAACATTTTTTTATCTACTATGTGAACAGAACGATTTTGTACTTGCTGTGTGTACAAGATAATTCCATAGTGCTGAATTGGCAACTAATAGTTGTTATGTTGCAAGTGCGGATAAATTCAGCATTTAAGAATTGGAAAACTTTTCAATATTTTATCCTGTAGCTAGGTGTCAGAAATTGCACATGAAAGAGTAGATCTTTGTTAGTTTTCTTTGTATATTATGTAAATATTGTAATAACCGGTCTTCGTCTCATTTACCGATCTAGTTCCCGCCAAGTCTATCCTTGTGACACTGTTTCTTGGGTGATGTCCTTCTATGACTCTATCTCTTTGCTGTAAGTTTCAAAGTCTGATTTCATATGTTCTTTTTTTAATGGACTACTTCCACGGTATTAATTTGGCCTCTTAATTCTCTTTCTTAATAAAATAATAATCTGTAATAGCATTTGAACACTTCCTTCATTATCTTTTGTTTTATAACTGGAATACGTCTTTATTTATTCCCTAAAATTATTATTTCCTCTTTATTTTTATAAACTATTTATTTCGTTTGTATTTTTCAAATTTTCCTCCATCAAATTCATCTCTATTTCCTCAGCAATTTATTGCCTTCATCTTTTTAACAGTAGGTTCAACGGCAAAGGTTTGTCTGTAGGTTTGTCATTTTGGCGGCAACCATTTATTTCCACCTTTTTGCTCAACTATAGAGTTAGGTGCTAAAGTCTTATTTATTTAACTCTTTACTCTTTAATAAATTTGTTTTGGTTCTTCTAATATACATTCACTTACTTCACATTTCAAATGAACTGACATTGTGTATCATCTATGTTTAAATCGCGTTTAATAAATTCATTGTTATCTTCCACTAAAGCTGCATATTGTTGCTGAGGAGTTTTAAATTCCTGATTAGATAAACAATTATTGCAAGGATCTTCAAGTGTTGCATCAGCAGTTTGTTCCTCGTAATCACGTTCATCGCAAATAGGATTATCAAAATCTCTATCACCTTCTGTCATATTTACACTATTCAAATGGTCGTAAAGAACTTTAGAAAGATTTGGGTTTCATATATGAAAAAAATAACAGTAGCATTAGAGAAGAAAAATACAAACAAGAGTTGAAAATAAGTATAGCAAATGTGACATATAAGGAAATAACTGGAAAAACCTCAACTGACAAGAAGTTGGAAAACAATGCATGAAATGCAAATCAAGAAAATCTGAGATATTTATAAATGCGAGATGACCTAAAGTATCAAAGTCGTTGTCAGATATATTTTCCTCAACTAAATCAATAAACACGCAATAATAGCCATTATTCACGTTTGTTAGAGCCTCTTTCTGCTAAAATTGTGTTTTGTGGTGACTTTGTTTTATCTGATGTTTATTGTCATGACAAGCGGTTACAAAGAGGTACCATAAACAGATTAAATATCAGCATTGAAGATGTAGACGGTAAAGTAATAGATGTGCACCATATGCCTCTAATGTGTTTTTCATGTTAAGCAAATAGCTTGATGGAAGATATATCTTTAAGAGGTCCTAGTGATTTTAAGTCCTTAGATAAATTAGCAAAACCTATAAAACCGGATTTAATATACATGTGCCTTATAAATCTTTGTGACTGAAGCCATATCATATGGAAGTTTTATATCAAAGTAATCACAATTGATAAAAAAAAAGCATAGAAAGAATGCAGCATAAATATTACTAACTTGAATTTGCTTCAACAACAGTTCAGAAAACTCTGAAACAGGGTTCTTGATTTAGAATGACAGAATTAACATTCTCATATAAAAAAATACCATCAGAGGAATGAGTAATTTCGCTCTAAAAATGTCAGAATAAAACTGAGCAATTGGTTAGATCAACCAATCAAATGTTATTGTTTTATTCTGGATGACTGAACAACTACTGACCTGGAACGGTCAAAGGTTGTGTCAATGGTCAGTGAACATTACAGGTAATATATCTGTAATGACAGAGACACAAAGTGGTTCCTCATGGGTATTATGAAAATGGCTATAGAAGTAGCAACAATAAAACATCATATCCATATATACACTTGATTTAGAAACTGAATGCCTGTCACACATGCTCCATCACATTCTGATAAATAAATCACGGCAATTTCTAATTTAAATCAAGAAATAAGTTTCATATAAAAATTTTATAGAGTTGCAAATTGAATCATTCAATAATATCGACTTGTATATCAGATTAGAAGTAAATAATAAACATGTTTCTTACACAATAAATTCTAAAAAGATCATCATTACAACACAAAATAATAACAGACATTTTTTGGAGGTAGACAAGATTTTATTTTTGAACAAAAAGTCCTAAAGAATATATTCCATTATGCAAATTAAATCAAGGAAGCAGTATAAAAATGTGTTACCATTACATAGTGTATTCATGAAATTGCAATAAAAGCAGTTATCATTGTTGGTGCAATAGCTAAAGGTTTAGTATTCACATGAATTAATTATGTTTTAGTTATTTGATCCTAATAGAGCTGCTGAGAGGTAAAGAAACACGATCATATCATGGAACAATTGTAGAAAAAACCTGCAGAATATAACAGCAAGGCACTCAACTATTTGAATGAATTATCGAGAGAAGGCTTGGTTATTCATTTGTTCAATAATTTTGATGATAGTGTTGGTGTCTATTCTTGTACCCATTCTAATGCCATTTTAGAGAAAGATAGACAACTTTAACTTAATGCTTTTTACCAGCCTTCTGATAAGCAGATATTGTCATGAGTGTTAGTATGTATGTATTGATATTGTAATGGGTGTTAGTAATATATTCGGTTAGAAGTTTAGGTAGTTTTTATAGCTACCAAATAGCTATCAAACATACTTAAACTGTATACTCATCACAAACAAGACAAAACACCACAAGTTTTTAAGAATTTTATTCCAAGACATCATTTTATTACACACTCTCCAAGTGGGTATTAAATCTGAACAAAATGTACAAGTGGTAATTACTAGGTTAGGATCCAATGTCATGATTGTACCTGAAAGATTTTTATATCGTTTGACGAAAAGGTAAAAGGAAATAACAATACAGTGGTAAATAATCTGTGTAGAATGCTTGTTAAAGACATAACTATTTCTTATGGTAGTGATGATCTTTATAAGTTGAACGACTTCAGCATTTTCATGACATATAAAGATTTGTGGTTACTAACTTCTGATTGAACAAATACAATGCAGCATGGTATCATGAGTGAAAAAATGGTAAATTTAAGATCAGGTGCAGCTAATGAACAGAACACTATCACAGAAGGTTTTAAAGTTTTAATTTACGGCAAGAATTTTAAAATACCTCCCAATTTTATATTTACCATTACAGTGGAAAAAGCAACTGAACTGATACAAGGTGCTAACACTGATTACAAATTGAAAATATTTGTCTTAAGTATGATACGATTACTTCAGAATCAATGGTTCAATCCATTAATGATAAATACAAAAATGGAATTTTTATCTTTTATGATTACATCATGAGAAAGAATTATTGATGTAGCAGCAAATAAAATTTTACCAAATGTTACATTTCATGTAGAATGAATGATTTTTTAAAGGAGTCTTGATGCTGTGTAAGAATAACTGAAATTAATCCATGTTTTGCTTTAAAATCCGGTGATAGCAAATATAATTATTACTGTGGAAGGATTACCCACAATGTTTTATTCTCAGTGGTATTAATTGAAGCAAAGAAGTATTTCTTTGATGAACAACAAAAGCACACAAAACTATGTAAAGTAAATATTAATAATTTCTACACTAATCACCATTGTATCTTGCTTGGTTTGAGATGTACGCATAATAATAGATTACATGGAACAGGTCATAAATTAGCTAATGCTCAAAAAGGGATACATCTACATATAAACAGAGCAGATAACACAGATGCACACAAAATGTATATCTATTTTGTGTCTAATGCTTTGGTAAATATTCAAAACAACCAAATCAACAATCTGTAGCATTGTAAAGTGTTCCCATTCAAGTAAATGGATGAATTACATCTTGAGACTCAACAAGGAATGAATTCAGTCAAAAAAGGAATGAATTCAGTGGTAGCATATTTGGTAAGTGTGAGAGATGCAATATGAATGATGCATTTTAACAAAAAGGTGTAAAACCGTATGTGATATGTAGTTCAGAAATAAATCCATCTCAGAAAGGTAATGAGATGTTTGCTACAACAATGCCAGAGTGAAATAATGAAGGATATTACATATACACATACTATGGATAGAATATCAGAATTGAACTTTGGCTAAATTTTTAAAACTTTGCAGATAAATATGACATATAGAACTAAATATTGGTCTATGAGGTACTAAGCAAGTTACAGGGAAATGAAATAAATAGAACGAATGCTGGTCTGGTTGTGAAGGCATTTAAGTTATTTGTTAATTTAGTGCAACTAATATATGATGATCAAATCATAAACTATCCCTCCTTTTTGGACAAGATATTTTCCTTGCATGATTTCAGCACATCTGCAAAACTCTTCAGCACATGGAACCATCACAAATTTAACCAGAACCAATTAATATGGGAGAAATTTAAAATTATATCGAGATAACAACAAAATCAATTCTGATACCTCCTTAACGACAATGAGAGAAATCAACACTGTTGTTGACACCAACATAGTTTTATCTGACATGAAACTGGGTGGGAACATTTAAATCGATAAAAGAATTACAATCAGGGCTTGAATCATATTTGACACTACTACTAGACCAACAATGTCTGATATGCATGATGGGAGTTCAACATATCATGGTGGAAGGGTCAACTATATATATATGAAAAACAAATGTTACTGCATGGGCCCTGTTTTCATGATTTTTATTTCAGTGTTAGTAATTGTATTCTTTCTCAATAAAATAAAGTAGACTATTTCAATTTTTCACAAAGGTGAATTATCTGCTTTGAAAATATTTCATTATTAAATTGGCAATGCAAGATATATAGGCTTACATTATTTCATTTCATTTTTTTAAAGAACAATGCCATTATCTCACACAAAATCGGGTGTTTGTTTCCTTAAATTAAGTCGAATCCATTGATGTTCCATATCAGAAATAACATTTAATTATGCCCCTTTGTACAGTTACAGTACAATGATTTTAAGATTGTAAAATTTAATAATATCAGATTTTAAAATTGAGAATTATGAAATTATTTATTATTTTGATAAATAAATAGCTCAAAACAAGCACAATAGAGGTGATAGTACATTTTTTAAAATTGCACAATACTTTTGTATTGATATTTTTGTCACTTTTCTACAAATTATTAATAAATTATAAAATTTCAGTTTTATTGTTATTGGTTAGGCAATTTTCATTATATATACAGCTGTACGGAAATAGAAAGGACCAGGCTGCTCTATGTATAAAGAAAGTTGCCACTGAGAAATAGAAATAACCAAAATCCTTGTAGGGCAAATACTTTAAAGCGGGCTCAACCCAACTAAACCAGATTTTGTGCGCGAGTTTCTGACATACCAAAAAAAAGCAATGGATTTGTTTTTAATACATTTATATATCATGTGCATATTATTGTGGATACATTTTTGTATCTTTTATCATGTAAATATGACAATACAATTTTATGAAGAAAAAAAAACAAAAAAGAAAGAAAGAAAAAAAAACACAAAAAACCCAGCTGTGTTGTATAGGTTACCATTGGTGAAGTAGAAATACCTCAAAACGCTGTTTGGAAAATACTTTAAAGCAGATTCAGCCCAACTAAACCAGTTATTGAGAATGTGTTTCTGATCCACAACAATAACAATAGAAGTGACCAAAAACAATAAATTTATCAATCAAGTTCATATATAATCTAAGAATTTAAACCTATTGGATAGATAGTATCCAGATGGTGAATCCAATTTGATTCTTTTAACAGACGTTCCATTTCCAAATTAACAATATCAGTTACCGTAAATGAAAAATCTTGTAAATTATCGAAGCTGTCATTAAAGTGTGTGGAGACATGATAATTTAAATGATGGATTAATAAAGTTATTTATGTCAAATTTGTTCAGTGGGAAAGATTTTACTATTATTAGAACTGTTTCCCAATTTCAATGGGGAATCACAGAGACCTCTTGGAGTTTAGGTCCAAGTTTGTCTGGACTTTATTCTCTGGAGAGTTTATTGGCCACAAAGAATACAGCGATTTATTGAGTGGTCAACAAGGTTATGACCAGTGCTACCCTGTAACAAAAATTGTAGTTCACCCTTTGTATCTGATGTCTACCATCTTTTGGGTGAACATTTCCTTTATGGTAATAGAAAATGATAACAAATGTTCTTCTTAAATGTAAAAGAAACAAAAGTATTTACGTTTGGTGTTATTGTAAAGTAAAAGTAATGTAAAGTGCACACTTTAAGCACGCAGAAAACAATCTCACAACGTAATTAGGGTCCCAATTGATGAAGTTGGCAGAGCTCTATAGTAATCATGTCCATCCCTCATCTGTGTGTCCATCCATCTACAATATGGTTTCCACAAGACAACTTTACTTGGAATTATTGGATTTTAATCAAATCTGGTATGCAGCTTTATACTGCTGAGACTTGGCAAGAGTTTGATTTCCAGCCTTCTACATCATCATTTAGAATAGTTATGGCCCAAATTGCCTACTGTCCTAACTTTTGTTTCTGCAGCTTAATTGTACCAAGGATTGTTGAATTTCAACCAAATTTCTTACACAGCTCTATACCAATGTAACTCATGTTTTACGGTGTCATTTAGGAAAAATATATATGTCAGAGTTCCCCCCAGGATTTTCTAAAGACTTAGTGTGCGAAGCCAGTCAATAATACATAACCCATGACTGCTGTCATCTTAAAACATTTTTGTTTTCCTTTTAGAAGCCTTTTTTTAAAAATAATTACAACACACAGAAACTCAGTTAATTTGTGAGTAAAAAATACTTCAAAAGTTTTTCTAATCATCAAGAAAAGGTAATAAAATGCTTTGTTCGGCATGAAAAAGCAAAAGAGCACACAGTATTATCTTTTAATGTTTTATTTAAACTTCCTCTTTTTTTAATTTATCAAGTTCTCTCATGTTAGCAATATTTGTATTTACAAATTTATTTTTAAAGAAACAATTTATTGTTTAGTTTTCTTAAGTTACATTCATTTACTATTAAGTGCTCTGTGAATTTATTTTGTATCTTCTTGCATAATCCATTCCAAGTAGGAAAAAATATAATGTTGGGAATGTTTTTAATTGTGCACCAATAATTGGTCACAATTTACATATATTCCTTATCAATTTCACTGATTACCACATCTTTAGAAAGTAAAGATAATACAGAATATTTAGCTCTTTTGTATGTAGATTTAGGTATCAGTTGCTCTGGAAGTAAATAAAAAACAATGTTTTAGCTGTCTGTACATATAGGCATCAGTTGCTCTGTGAGTAAAGAGAATACAGAATGTTTTAGCTAGATTTAGGCATTAGTAGCTTTGTGTAACTTTCTCAGATTGTGGTTAGAATCATATTTTCATTGTCAACTCTGAAATCAGATGACTCAAAACATGTCAGTTTAAAATTATTTTTATGTTTTTATTCTTAAATATTTCTGACATTAGTTTGCTGTTAATTATTGCAAATGTATTTCTGTACATGTACCATAATGAAGGATTAGGAAATAAGCTGATGAGTAGAACTATTCCATGCTAATGAAAATAATTAACTAGCTGAGTTTTTAAATCCAAAATTGACACCAAAAACTAAAATGCTCCTTCATCTTTCAATTATCACCTTTGTACAACATTATATTTGCTGCTATCATTTTAAAAAGACTAGTTTCACACAAATAAAAGCACACAAAATGCCCAGGAGGTAGTTTACTTGAGTCTGTATACATTCATAGTTATGTCACTGTTGGAATCAAAGGTTGTCATGAGATGTGAGTGTTGTCACTTATTGGGAGTAATTTTGAAAGCATGTTGGACCTGATAACCAAAAAAGGCATGGGGAGAACACTCTATACCTAGTAATTATAGTGGCTTTACCCATAAAAAGTCGTGGGGAGAACAGTGTATACCTCATAATTATAGTGGCTTTACCCATAAAAAACATGGGGAGAACACTGTATACCTAGTAATTATAGTGGCTTTACCCATAAAAAGGCATGGGGAGAACACTGTATACCTCATAATTATAGTGGCTTTACCCATAAAAAAACATGGGGAGAACACTGTATACCTAGTAATTATAGTGGCATTTACCCATAAAAAGGCACAGGAAGAACACTATACCTCATAATTATAGTGGCTTTACCCATAAAAGATTCCTCCTTGTTTACATTTACTTATAATTACTGCCCTCACAGTGAATGAAAAACAAGAAATGATTCTGTCAGAAGACAGCAAAGCTCACCTGCACATGTTAATAGAGTTACGAGGTTTGTATTTGTCTGTACCACTGACGATTAATTTTTACTGACAAACCTGGCGGCATATAATGTCAAAATGACATACTTTTTGGATGGTTGTTTAGTACTCCTCTAGATGCATGCACTTATACTAAGTAAATCTAAGAGATTTTACTTGATTATGAGGGAAACATCATTTACAATACAGATCAATAAATTTAGTCTTTACTTAAAGTTTATATAAATATAACATTATTTATAATTCAATTGCAAGACAAATTAATGTACACCTGATATATAGGTGTTAAAACAATGGGACTTGGAATACCTTAATATACACTTGATATACGTGTCCTAAAAATGGGACTAGAATAACTGAATTCATACCTGATATATAGGTGTTCTAACAATGGGACTAGAATAATAATGAATTACTTCTCTCATTGAACATGCACTAGTTTCAGACTCCAGGCAAATAATTGAGCGTTCAGTACCAAGGATTAATATTTTCACTATCACACTTCAATGTTGGTTTGGTTTGGTTTTGTTGGTTTAATGCCATTTTTCAGCACATGATAGGCTATACATGGCAGCCAGTATATTTGGAAGAACCCAGGAAGACCCCGGGAAAAACCACTGACCCACAGGAAGCTGCTAACAAGCTTTCTCACATACCCATGTTAGTCAAGCCGAGACTTGAACTCATGTGGACAGAGGTGAGATGTGTGAGTGATCTGTAAAGGTGAGTGCCTTAGACCACTTGGCCACCTGGGGCCACCACTTCAATGTATCGATGTTCTGACGTATGTATTTCAGAAAAAAATGTCTCATCTGAAAAAAATAATCAGAGAAACAAACAACTGATTTGCATTATGTAATTATTTATTATCGGGGGGGGGGGGAGGGGGAGGGTCTTCTCAAAAATCATGTTTTTGTGGAATTTACATCTGAAATGCACATCCTCTGAAAATGTAGATTTTAAAGTTAATTTAACCTCGACAGGGTTTGAAAATAATGTCCTGGCAATAAGTACAAACTGTTGCATTTCTTGATTCCCTTTCATATAACATTTTGAGCACAGCTACTTTCACATATTTCTAGGAGCACAAGCTCTAGATTTCTGGATCAGTTTCCAAGATTCTTGGAAAACAATCTCTTTTATTTGATATACTGATCAAGTTTACTATTCTTTATTTGGGTCCCTTTTATACATTATATTCACTCTATTTTGTGAGGTACCAATTTCACACATTTCATGGTTTTTCTACAGTTTTCAGATGACACCATGGTTTGAAACAAACAGCATGTTCTGTCAAGCTCAAATAGTCAGTATCCTGCCATCAAAATATTATCTATCTGTATACAGACAAAAAATTTCTATGTTCAAGAACACAACAATTTTAAGTCAACTTCACCTGACTAGTTTTTACAGCACACAACAACAGAAACACACTGCATATGCTGTCAGTCCAGTCATGTGTTCCTGCCCTAATTAACATACTGAAGAGTTGGGATAATTATTTGTGTGGGGGCAAGGCTGATTACACATTCATAGACAATCATGTGACACTATCAGTCAGGCAGCCTTTGTTAACATTTTCAACTCAGTATACCAATGTGTTGACAGAAGCTATTAGCAGCCTCAGTTATTGTGTCTCTTCCAGAAAAAAAACACATGGATGGACTAAAAATATGTAGAATGTAGTTCTGATGTTGTGTATGCTGCATAAACTACAGTCAACTGAACCTGACTTACTATTTACAGAACACACAGCATGAGAGAGATACTCGTTTAACTATTCATTATATTAAAATCACATACAAAAACTTTTTAAAAAATTGGCCTTCTTGGGGCAGCTTGTGAATTTGAATTAGGAGCAATAACATCCATTATTTATTGTTAATACTGAAGTAGCTCAAGGAACTATTTCCCAAATTGGGGGCATAACTCAAGACTTGAGCCATGGTAAATATTCTTTTCAAATTATGCTGCAGAAACCAAATAGAGGATTTGAAAAGTATGTGTCCAACACTTCTAAATGATATTATAAAATACTAAAAATGAAACTTTTTCAAGGTCTCATCAAAATAAAGATACCTGCCAAACTGTCTCAAAACCAACAATCTTTACTAAGGTTATGCTGTGGACGTCAAAGTCAGGAGGACTGGCAATCAGTGGGAATAACACATGTAAATGATGTTGTGGAATGGTAGATACTAATTTCATTCAAGGTCTCAAGGAGAAAAACTGCATACTAAATATGGCAGAAATCAAACTTACCTTGGTTAAGTTATGCTGTGGAAACCAAAGTCATGAGGATGGCAATCAGGGGGCATAACTCTTTGATATGACAACAAAGAAGGCTGAAAATCAAACTCTTTTTTGAGGGATCATCAATATAAAGCTACATACTAAATAAAGTTAAAATCTAACAATATCCAGTTATTTTGCAGAAACCAATTGATGATGGATGATAAGACAATGTGATCACTCTAGGGCTGTCAACTATGTTGATGGATGACAAGACAATGTGATCACTCTAGGGCTCTGTCAACTATGTTGAGCGGGCCCCTAATAAGACCCTTTCTATATTCATAAATTTTAGCAGCAACCAAAATGTTATTTTTTCAAAACCAAAAGTGTTGATACTATTGAAAACAAATGCATTCACAGTATTTGATTCTCAGAACATATTCTCTTTCATTTGAGTCACAGAACACATTCTCTCGCATTTAATTCTAGGAACACATTCTCTTTCATCTGCCTCTCCAAACAAAATTTTTATTTGAGAATTGCCACATTCTCTGTCATTTAATGTCAAGCACCACATTTATACTCATTGCAGCCAGTTCTGCCAGCAAATATCTGAAGACATAAGGTACACTTATAATCTGTATGGAGTCTGTTTTCTTGCACACTGTACAGTGCCACTGTCTCTTGGATTCAAAGGAGACTGCTGCCTGCACTGATGGGGGCTTTTCCATTTTAGGGGACAGTATGTTACCACAGTCTACACATATATGTGCCTGAAATGGATAGAAAAGCATTTTCTCAGACTATTTGTGAATGATCACAAATATATACAAAGAAAGATCCATGCACGCACGCTCACACACATCTCATTATGCTTGGAAAGGTCAGATGAAGCTTGCTGAAATACATGGTTATGTTCAGAAGATTAAAATCTATAAACTTGCAAAGGATTCTGTAGCAAAATATGTTAACATCCGGATGAAAAATGAGTTTCCCGGGTGTCCCTGAACTTGTGATTTAGGCAAACAACTAAGAAAAACCGTGTCTAAAATCTGACAACTGAAAAAAAATCTATACAGACCCAAGTCTGCCCCCTCCCCCAACACACGTACACAGGACCTATTTAAAACCCACCCATCATCCCATTGTTTTATTATCGAATAGACCATCCAATTCCAAGCATGTATTATCAACCAAGGATCCAAGCAACTGTTCCAGAAATAATGGTGCTGTGGGGTAGTCAAGAGGCATTTTTTTGATAGAGTCCATGACTCATCAAATTGCAACTGAAATGGGCAACAAATAATACTTACAGCAGTCTGGATTAATCCACCACCAACTAAATATAAATTCAAATAAGTACCTTCAGGCCCCCACTTTGTTTTCTAGAACAGACCTAAACATTGATCAGTTGATTATGTAAGAATAATTATGCTTTGTGGAGTTCAAATTTTGTCAAAGGCCTCTTGAGAGTTTCAACTCTATCCTAGTCTTCCAGCAAACACTAGAACTTAGTGATAAGCCATGCATGATCCCTTTAATAACCCAAAAGCCAGTGTAAGGCATTCTTACCAGTGATTTATCTGAGCAGTTCAGGAGTCTGTCTTGTAAGAGGAAGGAGGTTCCATGTGCAATAAGAGCATCACGCTCCATTTCTCCAAATCGAATTCCTCCTTGTTTCTTTCTCCCCTTCACTGGCTGGTGTGTTAGGGTGTCTATAGGACCTGTTGTTCTCACCTGTTGTGATAGTATTGAATGTTATAATATCAGGACTATTGCGACTGAAATCACAAATAATTAAGAAAACTTGTTCTAACCACATGCATAGCTTCAATCTGGGGTGAAACCCATTTTAGTGGACACTCCATATTAAAAGCCCCTGTTTATAAAAGTCAACATTCATTAACCATTTTTCTATTACTTACATACTTAAACTCTATATTAAGGACAACAGTTCTTTAAAGGACAAAATGTGTACTCCAATGAATGTCCATTATAGAGAGATTTCACTGTATATTTTTAGATCTATGAGACATCATATTGTGTCATTCACATTCTCTCCCTCTCTCTTGTCTTCATGGCACCATATGACAAACACAAAGAAAGAGGTCTGTGTAGTAAATCCCATTAGAAAGTGGCTGATTCAAAGGGAATCTTTCACATATGTTATCTTTTTATAATGATTTAATTTACTAATTTATGATCTCTGTTTTTAGTCTGAATAGCGGTTAGCATATCAGTATAGACACGACTACTGCTCGATCAATAAGTGGTCACATGATCAATTGCGCGGGAAAATGAAGTCGACCTAACTTTGTACTTTTGAAATCAACATTGAAAGGTCACATTCCATACTACAATAACATTATGTTTACTCTTCAAGATTTTTAGTATGCTAGACCTTTGGGTAAATGACGCGTAACCTAGTTCCTGATTGGTTCTTAGAGGGTTGTGTTATTTTGATTTGAAATACCATATTATTAAAGATGGAGAAAGGGTATTCCCTTTTTAATTCTGCGTACTTGGTAAAGATATATAGGGAATAATCTTGGGAATTATCATTCTTTACAGTTGCTTGAATGAAGAGAGGTCGTATTGATATTTATTTCAGTTCAGTGTGGAATATATTTATTTAATTAGTAATTCATCTGAATTACTATACAGCTCCGTGGAATTATCGGACATTATTCTAAAACTTGTGAGATTCCAGACTTGCAAGGATTATTTTGGATTTAATCAGAACTTGTTAACATCAGCACAGTACAGGTTATTTTCATTCAGAATACCACATCCGGATTACTAGGATTAACATCAGGAAGTGAACTTTAAAACATTTTAGGACTTTTAGGATATTCTATACTGTAAGTTATTTTAATTCTTTCACTTTGATTGTTTGTTGAATTATTTTAATTCTTTTAATATTTTAGGAAATTAAAGTTTTGCATTTTAATCTTGAAAGCTTGTTTGTGTCTTTTATTCTGTTACATTACCCCTAGAGTCATAACAGGATAAATTGGGGGCTCGTCCGGGATTAGAAATTAGAATAATTTCGGGATCCGAATTTAAATTTTTTTAAATTTAGATTTAGTTAAATATTTTCAAGGTTTCAATATTTTAGAGATTTTGATACTTCGGAAAGTTTTCTTTTTGGGATTTGAATTTCATTGTTTGAAATTTTAGTGGTTTTTTGATTTCCAGATTAAGAAATAAAGAGAAACTAACAGGCTTTCATAATGACATCCAGAGTAGAGAGTTTCTTAGCTGATCCTACCCAGGAGAAATCTGAGTCCTTAAAGAAGGACGAATTACTTGAAATTGCTCAACATTATAGTCTTACTGAAGCGAAGGCTTCCATGTTGAAGCTGGATATTAGAAGTATCTTGATTCAATATTTGGTACAATCAGGTATTTTTGAAGAGGGGGTTTCAAGTGTTAAAAAGAAATCTCCGTCTGGTTTGGGAAAGAAATTACAGATAGCTAAGGACATAGAGATTGAAAAGATCAAACTTCAATGGGAACAGATGCAGATGCAGGAAAGAAGGGAAGATAAGGAAAGGGAAAGACAAGAAAGAAGGGAAGATAAATTAAGAGAGGGAGAAATTCAGAAGGAATTAAGAGAAAGAGAAATTCAGAAGGAATTAAGAGAAAGAGAAATTCAGAAGGAATTAAGGGATAGGGAGGATAAAGTAAGAGATAATGAGATACAAGTACAAGAGAGGGATAAACAAAGGGGAATAGAGAAGGAATTAAGAGATAGGGAGGATAAATTAAGAGATAATGAGGAAAGAGAGAAAGACAAAGTTAGAGAATTTCTGAATCAAAATTCTGATAGAGAATTCAGATTAAGGGAATTAGAATTGACCAACAAAGGGCACTCTCATGGCAATCAGGGTTCATACTTTGATTTGGCCAAACATTTGAGACAAGTTCCCCCTTTTAGAGAAAAGGAGATAGACAAATATTTTCTCAGTTTTGAGAAAATTGCCGAGAATCTGGAATGGCCAAAAGAGAAGTGGACCTCATTATTGCAGAGTGTGTTAACTGGCAAAGCTAGTGATGTTTATACTGCACTCTCATCTGAACAATCTGCTGATTATGAAGTGGTCAAAGAATACATTTTAAGAGCTTATGAGTTGGTACCTGAAACTCATCGTCAAAACTTTAGAGAATGTAAAAAGGAAACAAATCAAACTCGTGTAGAATTTGCTTGGGAAAAGAAACGTTTGTTTACAAGATGGTGTACATCTAAGAAGGTTGAAGGCAATTATGATAATCTTGAACAACTGGTATTGATTGAAGATTTCAAGAATTGTGTCAGTGATAATATTAAGGTGTATCTTAATGAGAAAGGAGTTGAGACTTTAGAAAAGGCAGCCATCACAGCTGATGAATATTCTTCAATACACAAGGTTCCATTGATAACTAAAACTTTTCCTCAACAATTTTATGTTAAGAAATTATTTCAAACTCGTTCGAGTAATTTCAGACCTCAGGGTGATGTGATTGTAAAGAATCAAAATTCTGATAGGGAATATCAGAAAACCTTATCTCTGCCCACGTGTTCATATTGTAAGATGAAGGGACACGTTATTTCTGATTGCTTAAAGTTGCAATTTAGGCCTCAGAATTATAATAGAGCAGTTCCAAATGCTCTAGTTATCAAGAAGTCAAGGTCAGGGTCATTTATCAATGATATTTGTTTGGAGATTAGCTTACCTCAGTCTGATTTTATAATGAAGGATTACGAACCATTCATGTCGAAGGGTTCTGTGTCACTTGTTGGTGACTTGAATAAGGCTACTCCTATTAAGATATTAAGAGATACAGGAGCTTCTCAGAGTCTATTGTTAGATAGTACTTTGCCGTTTTCTGAGAAGTCTTCTACTAGTGAAAGTGTATTAATACAGGGGGTAGATTATGGATATGTTAATGTCCCTCTTCATTGTGTTAATTTGTCATCAGACTTAGTTTCGGGACCTGTGACCATAGGAGCAGTGGCTTCTTTGCCTATTAAGGGCATTCATTTATTACTAGGTAATGACCTAGCGAAAGATAAGGTCGTGGTTAATCCACTTGTAACTAACAAGCTTAGCATGGATCAAAGAGTTGATCATATTGAAGTAGAAATCCCTGGTTTAAATCCAGCTTGTGAAGTTACTAGAGCTATGGCAAAGTATGCTCTTGAGAATATTGTTGTTGAACAGGATGTATTTCCTTTAGCAGATACCTTTGTAGGTCAGGCTTTTCATGAGGTCACTTCTGCTCCTCAATCTAGTATTGATAGTGATACTCTTTCAACTACTATGTCTCATAAAAATAGTCAGGGTGTAATAAGACAAGCACTAGATGTCTTACAACAGGGAGATTCGGATATCTCCTGTTTGTTTCAGGGGGCTATGACTGAAACTGAAGCCACGCAAGAAGGTACTTGTTACTTCTTGACGAGTGAAGTCCTTGAACGGAAACAGAGATTGCTTAGAGTAATTGCTGGTGATGAGTGGTCAGTTGGTAAAATAGTAGTTCCTAGATACTATCGTCAGGAATTACTTAGTGTAGTCCATGAAACGTCGTTGTCTGGTCGTTTAGGAATAAATGAGACGATGTTAGGCAACCAATACTTGTCGGTGAAGTGTGCGTCTACAAGTTTTATAAAAGCTATTCCTTTGTGGAATATTAAAACTGAGACCATGGTGAGAGTTTTGGTCGGGTTCTTCACACTGTTTGGTCTTCTGAAGCTGATACTATATCAGGCTTTAGAACGAATTATTGTAACATATTGTTATGAGATGGTATATAATTGGGAATTGTTGTGGAACAGGAAGGGAGTAGGTTGAAGGTTTCCAATTATTGTTGTTTGCTGCGAGGGGTCAGTGTAGGAGTTTTTTTTTTGTCAGATAATAGAGTATTAGTTTTGCTACCTATACCCCAAAAATCCTCTTTATGTTAAGTATTTTGGTCCTTATACTACTGACAAAAGGTTAGGGAATTTAAATTATTATTAATACTTCTGGGAGGAGAAAGCAGAAACAACTTTGTCAAAATGTTAGAACAGTATGTAGATAAAAATAGCCATATAAATTATCGATTACTTTAGTAGTACTTGTCTCACACATTGAAGATTTGAATGAAGATGAGAAATCTGAAGAGATGATTTGAAGTCACTACACTTCGCACATACTGCTGCCTGAGATTTATGAACTGAAATAGTTGATAGAAGAAAATGAATATTTATTTACAGACATTCTACACGAACCAAATAAAAGTGACTGGAGTTTACCATGTTTCAGTGCAGAAACAAATTAACACTTTCCGTACATGTATAGAGTATAGAAAGTAAATAGAGTCACCGGGACATATTCATTTCCAGTTTCTAGACAGGATTGGAAATGACTAATACGTCGCAAGATATTGACCTATTGAAAAGGTTCTACCAAATTTCACTTACGGAGAGAAAGAAAAATTTGCATTCACGACTCCAGAACTTTACCAATACAAAGTCGTATCATTTGGGATGAAGGTTCCCCCAAGTTTCCAACGTCTGATGAATATAATAACATCCGAATAGAAATTGCGATGCATACATCGATGATGTCATCATCTGCAACGACATGTGGCAAGATCTAATAGAACCATTCTTCAAGAGATTCAGCGAAGCGAACCTGATCATCAATATTAAAGTGGCTTTTATCGTGCCTGTGTTACCTTTTCAGGGCATGATTGTGAGACATGAACAAATAAAATCAATAGAAGCTAAGGTTACGGCTATTTCTTAGTAAAATTTAATCGATGATGTATTTTCATGTGTATAATACCATCGTTACACTGTTTTGTATACATGACTGTATCATGTATTAATTTTCTTTTTGATTTAATTACTTGTATGTTGGAAGTACATATTAAAAAATAAGTTTTATTGCATAAATCCTTATTTTTTTTTGTTGATGGGGGAGGGTGTTACGGAATCATACCTTTTTATCTTTTTATAATGATTTAATTTACTAATTTATGATCTCTGCTTTTAGTCTGAATAGCGGTTAGCATATCAGTATAGATACGACTACTGCTCGATCAATAAGTGGTCACATGATCAATTGCGCGGGAAAATGAAGTCGACCTAGCTTTGTACTTTTGAAATCAACATTGAAAGGTCACATTCCATACTACAATAACATTATGTTTACTCTTTAAGATTTTTAGTACGCTAGGCCTTTGGGTAAATGATGCATAACCTAGTTCCTGATTGGTTCTTAGAGGGTTGTGTTATTTTGATTTGAAATACCATATTATTAAAGACGGAGAAAGGGTATTCCCTTTTTAATTCTGCACACTTAGTAAAGATATATAGGGAATAATCTTGGGAATTATCATTCTTTACAGTTGCTTAAATGAAGAGAGGTTGTATTGATATTTATTTCAGTTCAGTGTGGAATATATTTATTTAATTAGTAATTCATCTGAATTACTATACAGCTCCGTGGAATTATCGGACATTATTCTAAAACTTGTGAGATTCCAGACTTGCAAGGATTATTTTGGATTTAATCAGAACTTGTTAACATCAGCACAGTACAGGTTATTTTCATTCAGAATACCACATCCGGATTACTAGGATTAACATCAGGAAGTGAACTTTAAAACATTTTAGGACTTTTAGGATATTCTATACTGTAAGTTATTTTAATTCTTTCACTTTGATTGTTTGTTGAATTATTTTAATTCTTTTAATATTTTAGGAAATTAAAGTTTTGCATTTTAATCTTGAAAGCTTGTTTGTGTCTTTTATTCTGTTACATTACCCCTAGAGTCGTAACACATATAATACCTAATTTCACTTTTGAATAATGTTTCTCCTCACAGTAACAACCAGCTGACAATAGATAGAAAACCTATTTTAATTAAAACTATTAAAAAAATTTAACACTATATAATTTGGGGTAATTATGCTTGGCCAATAATAAAGATTTTATTCATGTTAGGCAGAGCCCTCTGGCATTGATTTCCTCAAACTGACATAAAGGTAGGCTTTACTCGACTAGGCTTACTGATAACAAGTCACTGTAAAACCCTGTTGATGATGTCATGAACTTATCTGGGTAATGTATGAGGTTTAAAATTACACATTTTCTCATTGTTTAATTCATGCTTCTGCCGATTAAGCTTACTTTGATGTCCCTGCTACCCTTGACAACAATATTCTTTTTTTCTGTTATTTACCCATCCACATTCTAGATGTAGAGTATCCCAATTCATTTGTTTTGGATTGACGGGTTTCTTAAGATAAGTTTATGCAAAGCTGTCAGGTTATAGCTTGTTCAATATTGGGACACCAGTCATTGGTTTGAGTTATATTTTCATAAATATGGACTCTTGTCACTGTTTTTATTTTTTCATCTTTTTACGAGGTAAAATTGAAATTATATTTTCCTACAACTTGGCAACAAGCAAGTTAAGTAGTAATGTTCAGTTTGGTATAATGCTACTGGACAATAACTTTTGGATTTTTTAGTCACTCATCTGTGAAAGAATCCCTTTAAATCTGGAAACCCATTTTGCCCTAATCTCTGGTGCTATTTTGTTGGGATTTTTTTTTAAAAGACCCATATTCTATCACAAGATACTTTTTTTGCAGGGAAGATAAAAAAAGAGGCTTGATGCTGATGCTTTTAGTATTCTGTTTCTACTACTAGTATTTTGAACAATGTAAAGACACTGTAAAGACCCTTAGAAAAGTGATGTCCCTCTTCTGATGTTGATAAGGTGTTGAAACCCATTAAACTGGTTACATTTTGTTTATCATTGCTACTTAATATATTTCTTTTGATTTTAGTTCTTGGCTGTTGACAACTAATTTTAATCTGGTTTCTCATCACTAAAATGACTAAATATCCTATTTTTCATTGTTTTGTGCACCGTGATAACACAGCCATGTTGACACCTGTCCTCTCTTTTATGGTTCTAATGGATACATTATGGACAGGGAAATCTATAATATGAAAATTCAGATGGAAAGCAAAAATAAAGAGAGTGAGGGAAGCTAACAGAGCTACTCATAACCTTGGTCACCAAGCATACTGCTTTTTCTGTTTTATTTTAAACAATCAAAACTGAGCGGTCAGTTGGGAATTTCATCTAATATGACAATAAAGTCTCATGGTACAAGAATGTCTTAGATAACAAAAAAATAACTAAGAGAAGATTGACTTTTCTTTCCAAAATTGTCTGCTTCATACTATGCTGAGATTTGGGCAAATTACAAGAAATACAAGTCTTACCCTTTACTGACAAATAGATAATTTACAAGATACACTTGGTTTAGTGGTTAACATGCCTTTTCTGCACTGCTTTGATCTCAGGTTCAATTCCTGCAGCAAGCATGTGCAAGGATTGGTGAGTGCCTATCACAGACTGGTAGTTTTCTTCCAAGTTCTCTGGTTTTATCCCCCTAATAGACCACCTCATCCCACTACATTGACTATTAATTGCAAGTAATGTGATCTAAGAAAAACAACTTGTACCAGACACGAAAAATAAATAGTTGGGTCCAAGATAGCTTTGTGATAACATACTTACTTTGCACTGCTGCAATTTTAGGTTCAGTCTGCTCTAACTTATGCAATGTTAAGTAGTTGCCATTTATACAGTTAATCTTTTAAATAGGGGATAAATTTGCCATTTTCAGATTTGCTGATGTATAATATATCAGCATTAGCGGTGCTGATTAAATATAAACTCTGTGACAGTATAACCACTGATAAAGGTCAGTAAATCTGGAAACATGGTAACATTATTCCTATTGTAACACGCTTTGGAAAATGTTTTAAATAAATGTATGAAAATGTAATTACCCATTGCACCATGGCAAGGGAAAAGTCATAACACCACCATGACCTCAAAGTTTCCAGCTGTATAACTGTGGATTATACAGAACAGATATTCTGATGTTCAGAAAATCAAAGAATATGTTACATCTGCTAATGTTTTAGAATCTGGGTTTTCCAGTTTCTCTGACCATTGACACTTGAGCCACGAGGATTGATTAGACTTGTTGTACCTCCTGCCGCAACAATGCAGCAGTGGTATGGAATGAAGAATCAAGCAAGATGCTGCAACAATGTAGCAGTGGTATGGAATGAAGAGTCAAGCAAGATACTGCAACAATGCAGCAGTGGTATGGAATGAAGAGTCAAGCAAGATGCTGCAACAGTGGTATGGTATGAAGATCAAATCATAATATTCTAGCATCATTTAATTTTTGTGAATACACTGAATTTAGCATGTTAGCAGCATATAATTTTAGCTGTTAGCAGCATATAATTTTATGAATACACTGAATTCAGCATGTTAGTAACACAACTTTTGCGAATATCTGATTCTAAAGAGTTAATTACATCAATTTAGTGAACAATGTTTTAACAAATATACTTTCTTTGCCAAATTTGCTAAAAGTTTTGTGATTTACACATACTTCATAGAACACCAACTACTACCCACAAAGTGTCCATCAAACTGAATAAAGTTATTAAGTTCCATCGAAGCAGCCAACATAAGAATATTATTATCCACTCATTCACAAACCTCTGCATGAAGTTGTATTTCTGCACATCAAGTTTGATGAAAGAGTTTGAGGGAATGTCTCTGCTGACAGTTCTTTCATCAAGTTGGCAAAATTTCTCAACTTTTGGATAATTCCTTCTCATCATGTTAGAATCTTAATATTACTTGTGAGAATTTGTTTTATCACATGACTATTGTATTATTTAGGTTCATAAACCATATTACACACCTATAATCACACCTCATAATGTCTCAAGTGACATCATATAAGGTAACAGGTAATATCTGCAACATTTAAATGTATTAAAAAGTCACTTCAGTTCACTTTATTCTGGTTTTACTGAAAAAATGCTGGTTTTTCATAATGTGATAAATAGACACATTTTTGTTCATATCAAAATAATTTTATGAAACTCTTCAACTAATTTCAACCTTTTTGCATGCCAAATTATTCCACTCATTTTATAAATTTAATTTGAAATCAGCACTTATGTAAGATCCTCTATGTACAATTGACATTAAAGAAGTTAAAATTTATTTGTACAAATAATCTTATGATTCACCTGATACTTATCAGAAACCATATGCCGCAATCTCTGGTAGTACACTACACCCATAAAGATTTCTGCCTCCAATTCTCGGCCATCAACACCACTGTATAACGTCTCTGTGCCATAATAGTTGTAACCAGCTGAAAATAAAGATGAAAAAGAATTAGCAATAACTACCATTGTGATGATATTAATATGGATTTTAAAGTTATGTTCTTTTTCTCAAAAATGCTTATTTGTATATGAAAGACTTTGTTTGGGGATAAATTACAAGTGATTGTTGTAGTACTTACATGTTTTTCTTATAAGTGATATGATTGATAAACAATACCACAGTTGCTGTTTAACAATCAGGGAGACACTAAACATTTTTAAAAATACAGTTTAAAAAAAAAAAATCCTCTAAAGGAAGATCTTACTGATATATGCCCACTTACAATGAAATCTATTAAAAACAAAAAACCAGGGAGTATTAATAATAGGGAATATTATTAAGCTCAGACAATCAAAAGCTAGATCCAAACAAAATAGGGAGTATTAATAAGCTCAGACAATCAAAAGCTAGATCCAAACAAAATAGGGAGTATTAATAAGCTCAGACAATCAAAAGCTAGATCCAAACAAAATAGGGAGTATTAATAAGCTCAGACAATCAAAAGCTAGATCCAAACAAAATAGGGAGTATTAATAAGCTCCGGCAATCAAAAGCTAGATCCAAACAAAATAGAGAGTATTAATAAGCTCAGACAATCAAAAGCTAGATCCAAACAAAATAGGGAGTATTAATAAACTCCGACAATCAAAAGCTAGATCCGAACAAAATAGGGAGTATTAACAAGCTCCGACAATCAAAAGCTAGATCCGAACAAAATAGGGAGTATTAACAAGCTCCGAGAATCAAAAGCTAGATCCGAACAAAATAGGGAGTATTAATAAGCTCAGACAATCAAAAGCTAGATCCAAACAAAATAGGGAGTATTAATAAGCTCCGACAATCAAAAGCTAGATGCAAACAAAATAGGGAGTATTAATAAGCTCAGAAAATCAAAAGCTAGATCCAAACAAAAAAGGGAGTATTAACAAGCTCAGACAATCAAAAGCTAGATCCGAACAATCAAAAGCTAGATCCAAACAAAATAGGGAGTATTAATAAGCTCCGACAATCAAAAGCTAGATCCGAACAAAATAGGGAGTATTAATAAGCTCCGACAATCAAAAGCTAGATCCAAACAAAATAGGGAGTATTAATAAGCTCAGACAATCAAAAGCTAGATCCAAACAAAATAGGGAGTATTAATAAGCTCCGACAATCAAAAGCTGGATCCAAACAAAATAGGGAGTATTAACAAGCTCCGACAATCAAAAGCTGGATCCAAACAAAATAGAGAGTATTAACAAGCTCCGACAATCAAAAGCTGGATCCAAACAAAATAGGGAGTATTAACAAGCTCCGACAATCAAAAGCTGGATCCAAACAAAATAGGGAGTATTAACAAGCTCAGACAATCAAAAGCTAGATCCAAACAAAATAGGGAGTATTAATAAGCTCAGACAATCAAAAGCTAGATCCAAACAAAATAAGGAGTATTAATAAGCTCAGACAATCAAAAGCTAGATCCAAACAAAATAGGGAGTATTAATAAGCTCAGACAATCAAAAGCTAGATCCAAACAAAATAGGGAGTATTAATAAGCTCCGACAATCAAAAAGCTAGATCCAAACAAAATAGGGAGTATTAATAAGCTCAGACAATCAAAAGCTAGATCCAAACAAAATAGGGAGTATTAACAAGCTCCGACAATCAAAAGCTAGATCCAAACAAAATAGGGAGTATTAATAAGTTCAGACAATCAAAAGCTAGATCCAAACAAAATAGGGAGTATTAACAAGCTCCGACAATCAAAAGCTAGATCCAAACAAAATAGGGAGTATTAATAAGCTCAGACAATCAAAAGCTAGATCCAAACAAAATAGGGAGTATTAATAAGCTCCGACAATCAAAAGCTAGATCCAAACAAAATAAGGAGTATTAACAAGCTCAGAAAATCAAAAGCTAGATCCAAACAAAATAGGGAGTATTAACAAGCTCCGACAATCAAAAGCTAGACCCCAACAAAATAGGGAGTATTAATAAGCTCAGACAATCAAAAGCTAGATCCAAACAAAATAGGGAGTATTAACAAGCTCCGACAATCAAAAGCTGGATCCAAACAAAATAGGGAGTATTAACAAGCTCCGACAATCAAAAGCTGGATCCAAACAAAATAGGGAGTATTAACAAGCTCCGACAATCAAAAGCTGGATCCAAACAAAATAGGGAGTATTAACAAGCTCCGACAATCAAAAGCTGGATCCAAACAAAATAGGGAGTATTAACAAGCTCCGACAATCAAAAAGCTAGATCCAAACAAAATAGGGAGTATTAATAAGCTCAGACAATCAAAAGCTAGATCCAAACAAAATAGGGAGTATTAATAAGCTCCGACAATCAAAAAGCTAGATCCAAACAAAATAGGGAGTATTAATAAGCTCAGACAATCAAAAGCTAGATCCAAACAAAATAGGGAGTATTAACAAGCTCCGACAATCAAAAAGCTAGATCCAAACAAAATAGGGAGTATTAATAAGCTCAGACAATCAAAAGCTATATCCGAACAAAATAGGGAGTATTAACAAGCTCCAACAATCAAAAGCTAGATCCAAACAAAATAGGGAGTATTAACAAGCTCCGACAATCAAAAGCTATATCCAAACAAAATAGGGAGTATTAATAAGCTCAGACAATCAAAAGCTAGATCCAAACAAAATAGGGAGTATTAACAAGCTCAGACAATCAAAAGCTAGATCCAAACAAAATAGGGAGTATTAATAAGCTCAGACAATCAAAAACTAGATCCAAACAAAATAGGGAGTATTAATAAGCTCCGACAATCAAAAACTAGATCCAAACAAAATAAGGAGTATTAACAAGCTCAGAAAATCAAAAGCTAGATCCAAACAAAATAGGGAGTATTAACAAGCTCCGACAATCAAAAGCTAGACCCCAACAAACTTGCAGATATTAACAAGCTCAGAAAATCAAAAGCTGGATCCAAACAAAATAGGGGGTATTAACAAGCTCCGACAATCAAAAGCTAGACCCCAAAAAACTTGCAGATCTTAACAAGCTCAGACAATCAAAAGCTAGACCCCAACAAACTAGTTAGTATTAACGAGCTCAGACAATCAAAAGCTTAAACTAACAAACTAGTGGGTATCATAAAGCTCAGTAAATCAATGCAGGATCCCAGGATTAATATATGCAAGATTTGATCATAGTTACTAAATTAATCATTTGAGACCTTGACAACGTAAACGTTCATATTGAATTTCATCATGATTATAAGGTGGGGATCTCAATAGCTTTAATGTTATGACCCAGAAGCTAAGTTTCTGGGGAAGGGGGGCTCTGGGCTAGAGAAAGACACCAAGGCATTTCACTGGGGTTCGAGCCTAAAATGTGTCGACACATTGGTCATTGATCAGACACTCTAATACCATTTCATCCCAAACAAAATTATGGAAGATCATGTTTTACCAAGCTTGATCACAACTGGGTCACTCATTCTGAAGAAAAACTTAAAAATACGTTTTCCACCTTGATGCTAAAGAAGTCACATTTGCCAGGGGGAGTAAGTCTGGACAAAAAGCTGTTAAAACATGTCCTAAAAATTGTTCATACAAAGTATAATTAAAATTGGCTTAGCCATTCTAGATAAGCTGAAAATACATTTTCTGTTTGGTTGCTACTGAAGCCACATTGTTGTTGAGGGAGACACCACACAAAAATCTGAGCGAAACTTAAGAAATATTACTAAGTTTTATCAAAATTAGCTCAGCCATTCTTAACAAGAAGTCAAAAACAGGTTTTCCACCTCACTGCTTTTGAGGCCATCCCATTCTTAGGGAAGCCACCCTGAACACAGTTCTGGTATACCATGTCCTAAGATTGGTTCCTACCAAGTTTAATCAAAACTGCTCAGGTTCCACTCCATTGTATTTTGCGCAGGGTTAAATTTCTAAAGAAAAAGTGAGTTACAACATCTGGCCAATGGAATTATCTTTATTTAAAGAAGATTCAGATAATGCTTATACTGGCATGAATAAGTTTTATAAGTTTTATCTAAGCATTCAATATATACATGATGAAGTGAGTATCTAGCTCAGTATGATTACAAAGGGTTTAAATGTAAAACTATGCACTCGGAGTAAATTCCCAATTTGAGAATGCAAATATGAGTATCAAATTATTTACATAAAATTAAGAAAGGTTAGCAGTCAGATTTTCTTCAAATTTTATCATGAGAGCGACAAATTAAGTTATTAAATCTCCTTGCGAATGTACGTGTATGAAAATTCATTAGTCACTACTGGGATGGAATCTGGCTATTTTTGAAGTATTTTTGCTAGTTCACATGCTGTATTTAAACAGGTACACAATAAATCTGACTTAAAATAGAGTAAAATCATCAGCTAAACTAAAATGAGAACTTTGTTTTGAATCATATGAGATGAAGAAAAAAAATCCAAATTTTGGGCAGTTTTCACCACAAAGATTGGAACCTAAGACTGACAACATACATGTCAGAAAGTAAAATTTTTTGAAAATTATGGAGCATAACCTATGCAGTTATGGAGAACAAGTTAAAAATTGGTTTTGCCAATGGTTGCTATGGAAACCACAACAAAAATAATTTCGAGAAACCGTTTCCTAAACTGGGGTCCTAAGAAACATTCCTACCAAGTTTGATGATCAAAACTGGCTCAGCCATTCTAGTGACTAAGTCGAAAAAAAGTTTTCCATCTCATTGCTAAAGAAGCCAGAAAGTTGATAGGGAACCCATCCAAACACAATTACAATACAGTATGTCCTAAGAAAGCAAATTTTTTAGTAATTATGTTTCTCCAAAAATACTTACCTGATCACATTACATTAGGATAACTTTCTCCGCTACCTCCAAATCAAGCCCTCCCTGAAAGACAAAATGTCTTTCTGCCTATCCATTATATAGACAAAGGGAAGCAACTCTTACAGGTTAACTCCCCTTTCTACCCACTAGGTGGCTTCCATTATACCCTGATGTAACCAGTTTTTACTTGAGCAAAACCTTAAAAGGATACTTGTACTGCAGGGAAGGGTGGGAGTGATTATTTGTAATGTAATCAGGTAAGTATTATCGGAGAAACATAATTTACAAAAAAAAAATTGCTTTCTCCATCAAATACATTACCTGATCACATTACATTAGGAGAATAGGTAAGAGGAGGAGGAAATGCTGAGCATCCTACCTCTACATGTGTCACCCAGTAGAAGTATGATTGCTCTACTAATGGATGGATTTCTCCTAACGTTTAGCACAACAGGAAACCATTTGTTGATACACGTGCATGGGAGATCCCAATGGTATTCCACATTTGATTATGGTCACACCATTAAAGCTTTCCAGGCGAATCTGGCAAAAGTGGCCAATAGCACCTTGTTTCAAGGTTGTGCTGTCATGAATGGGGAGTGGTCACTGTCTGTTCAGTTCTCTCCTTTGCAAGGCCATGTCCCACAGATAGAAGCTGGAGAAAGTTGTCTGGGTCCACTATGTCTCGAATTGGTACATTATGTTCAAATGCCAAACTCATGGAAATTGCTCATAATTGCTGCGATTTTCATGAGTCATACCTGCCCCTGAGAGAGTTCAGTGTACACAGATTTTATAACTCCCTTTAACCAAGTGGCTAGCACTTGTGGTGTGATATGACTTGTTTTCAGGACTTCAGAGGCAGGAAAAGTTTGGTATGGCCATTGTGGATGCTCTCCATATGCTTCAGATAATATCTGAGAGCACGTATGGGATCTTGGAGCTTCACCTCTCTCAATGAATCAATCAAGGTGAGAGGATGAATAGTTACTTGTTGATTGCCTAGTGACAACAACCTGTTTTTGGAAATAAAACCAGGTTTTGTCATTAAGACAAATGATCCATTGGGACAGAACTGTAAGTAGCTCAAGTCCACAGAGAGGGCATGTAGCTCACTCTGCATGCTGAGGCAAGCACTATCAGAAAGCAAGCCAATTGATTCATGTGGATAACAGGGGCTCAAACTTGGACGAGTTAAGTCATGTCAACACCCAGGAGAGATTCCATTTCGGGAATAACACGAGTGAACATGGGCTGGATAAATCAAAATTGGACAGCAAGTCAGGAAGGTCCTAGTTGTGTCCAATATCATCTTGTCCATGATGTCAAAACATGTCTGAGATCATGGACCGGTATCCCTTTATGGTGATCAGGGCTAACTTCTTGACTTCAAAGAGAAAGAGAAAGAAGTTGGCCAGTTGAGGAGTGGAGGCAGAGAGTGGTGTGACATTATTGCTGTGACACCAGTCATTAAAACCCCGCCATTTACCCTCGTATGCCTTCAGAGTGGAGGGCCTTCTAGCTGCTGTGATAATCTCCACAACAGAAGTTCTGAGCTCCGTTTTGCATAAGGCATTTCTGACAAGAGCCAGGCGTGAAGAAGGAGTTTCTCTGGACACAGATGGAACAGTGGCAACCTGGCCTGCTTTAACAGAGTGAGGGTCGGTATGACTTTCCTGGGTATGTCTATCACTAGGGCAAACAGATCACTGACCCAGGATTTGTCCCGCTGTAGAGGGGCGATCAGAACTATCTGACAGTTCATGTACCTCATCTTCTGAACTACTTTTACAATCAGGAGTGATGGAGGGAAGGCATAGGTCCACATTCCCTCCCAGCTGATTGATACAGCATCGATGGCCTGTGCTTCTGGGTCTGGAAAAGGGGAGACGAAGGTGGGCAATTTGTTCTTCCACCTTGTCATGAATAGATCTATCATCAGGCAGCCCCACAGGGCACAGACTGAAGTGAATGTGGACAGATGGAGAGACCATTCTGTGTGAAGCAGTTGTCCTCTTCTTGACAATGAGTTGGCTAAAATCTTGAGTCATCCTGGTATGTGGTGGACCTTGATATTTATCTGGTATTGGGCACACCACTGAAGGTAATCCCATACCATGATGCAGAGGTCCAGTGATATCGTTTCTTCCTATTTGTGGAGATACGTGACCACAACTAAGTTGTCAGACAGTATCAGGACCATATGTATGTCCATGCATATGTTCCACCCAAGTGTGGGAGGCATTAAAAATGGCTTTCATTTCCAAGAGGATGATTTGAAGATCCATCTATTGAAGCATCCACTTGCCGATGTAAAGTCTGGTAGCAAGTGTACTCCCCAACCCAACAAACTGGTATCTGTACAAATCATTATTTCTGGTTGTGGGTTTTCGAGGTGTATTCCTGCCATGAGCCACTTCCTGTCTTGCCATTGTAGAAGGAAGATTTTGATGTTGGTTGAGATCATAGTTTGTTTTATCTAGATGGCCCGTGATAGGTTGCCATTGTGCTAGAAGGGCCATTTGTAATGGGCGCATGTAAAGGCAGCCTAGGGTAACAAATCTGTTCCTGCATTGAATAGGCAGAGGACTTGAAGAAGGAGGTTGATCTTAGTCTAATGAAGAAAAAAAGAAGTCTGGCACCCACAGGTAGGTCTTCTGTGTGCGGGGGAAACTAAGTCACTGATGGGTGGTGGGAGGCTTGGAGGAGGAAATGTTTTCTTTCACCCCTCCCTGCCTGCCAGAGCAAAGAAGGGATGTATGATCTCCTATAATTTGCCTCACCATGGTTATTCTGTTGTCAATGGGAATTTTTGCCTCTATTGTATCCCTGCTGATGATTGTCCCTTTTCTGGAATGATTTCTGAGTGGTACGTCCAGATATGGGAGCCTGTGCTGACAGGGGAGAACTGAATGGGTGGGTCTGCAAGGCTGTCACATGGTGTGGTTTTAGAGAAGAAGAGTGCAAGAGTGCATCTCTTCTGACTAAGTCCATGTTGCAGGAGGCCATCAGGGCATTAGCCACGGTGTGGTGAGATGCCCAATTCACCTTGGCAATATGGCTCACCTGGCACGATTGTTTCCAGACTTCTCGGTGAGGCGAAAAATTGCCAAAGATGCTAAGTCAAGAAGTAAGGAAGTTGATATAATGTTCCTTACTAGCTTGGAGGTGGCATTGAAGACTTGCTGATCCACCTTATAACAAAGTGGGTCAGTCAAGTCAAAGGTGGAAATATCCTTGTCAACATTAGATATTTCCAAATTGTATGCATCAGTGTGCAACTTGGGACATGAAGCTAGCTGGAAAATGAGTCATGAAAAGGCTTTTGCATTACCGTGGTCGTGAATTTTTTCTGAGAGATGCCCAATAATTTCTGCAACTTTTAATTGCTGAGGCAATGTTCTAAATGATGGACTGTCATTGTCATCGTCTACATCTACAGAGGCTTTAACCTTGTAGGTAGGGCCGATTGTAGGCGGAGGAGGACATTTGGACGGAGGCAAGATTCGATAGATTTCTTCTATTGCTGCCTTAAAACTGAATTCTGTCTGTTCCATTGTCAGATCAGATAATTCAGGCATTTCCATTTCATCCCCCTCATCGAGCCATGGATTGTTTTCTTGTTCACCTTGGGTCCATAGGTACAGCATGCCATATGGCAATGATGATGCCGTATTGTTGGCATATATCATTTTGAATATAGGATATGCCGTTTAGACTTGTGGTATAACATAATACTGGTTTGGTGTGGCCAGTTTGGCTTGGTCAGAAGGTCCTATGAATAAAACCAGTTCTCTATGAAAAGGCATAGTAATGTTCAGTAAGGCTGGTTGGTATGTTTGGCATAAGATACCATAGCTGTTTGAATACGTGGCTGGCCGGCTGACTTGCCAGTCTGAGATAACTGATTCATGAACACTGTAGCCATATACTGCAATGTTCGTAGAGCTAGACTGGTTAGTTGATAGTCGGAACAGCATACAGCAGATGATAAATGCCATGATGGTTGGCTGGTACGGCCATCCGTATATGTCAAAGTGTGGCGACTCAGTCAGTCCGGCTGGCCATATGAGTCAATGAGTATGCCTTCATGTCCAGCTGGAACATTTTCATGCATGGATGGAGTACGGGATATCTGTCAACATTCATGCCTCACTGGTGGAGAAAAGTCGGACACCCTCACACCCATTTGAACTGGAAGTCTCATGCCTCATGGGCAGAGCTAAAGGCTTATCCACTGTGCGATTCCAATATAATTCTTCATGTTCAGTCGTCGATAATCTTGACAACAAAGCCTTATTAGTGAAAGAGATTATGCACGACTCCAACTATTGACTGGAATCATCTCTAATTTCAACTGCCATCACCGATACAATATGATCTGGTACTGTTTTCTGTATCTTCACGGGTGGAGTGGGGGTGGAGGGGGAATCTCAACATCCACCATGAGACTCTTCAGCAATTCAGACATGGGGCGTAAACTCGGTACTTTGTGTTGAGATGAAATTGACAGTTCACCCCTAGAGTTGCTTCTTGAGAAAGTTAGACCATTTTCGGACCACATGGCACACTCTTTACAGTTGTGTGTTGAAAAGCACTTTGTACAAAGAAGCTATGTTTCGTGGACATCCTCCACAACCTTGTATTGCATGCATTTCAGTGCACTTTGTTGTCATCTCTGTAATGAAGAAAAGAATAAACAAACAAATGCATACAACAAATGTATATACAAGATTTGAAATAATTACCAACTGAGTTATGAAAACAACTTATATATGGAATAAATACATAAGCACAGTACCCGGTAAATTCCACCGATTAAAATATATGTTACCGCTTGATGTCATTTGTGACAAAAACGAATGGTATGATGTCAAAATATCAATAAATACACTGGATTTTACAAAAATGTTGTATGCACCATATAAAACAACATTTTGACTTACTATACCACTGAAAATAAAAGATGGATGATGAAAATTAAGTGCAGAATAAAATGGATTCTCAGAGGAATGTCTTAACAGCATGTCAGCAAAAGTGAAAACTTTACAGCATGACAGCAAAAGTGAAAACTGGTTACACCTGGGTATAATGTTAGCCACCGAGTGGGTAGAATGGGGAGTTAACCTTAAAGAGTTGCTTCCCTTTGTCTATATAATATAGACAGAAAAACGTTTTTCGTTTTCCGGTTGAGCTGGATTTGGAGGTAGAAGAGAGAAGAGAAAGTTATCCTAACGTAATGTGTTCTGGTAATGTATTTGATGGAGAAACATTCCAACCAAGTTTGCTCAAATTTGGTCAGCTGTTCTAGAATGAAAAAGATGAAAACAGGTTGTTCATATGGTTGGATGGAAGTCACACCACTGCTAGGAGAATCACCAGGAAAAAATCTTTTAAAAGGGAATGTCATAATAAATCAATTTTTGGAGTGAACCAGAGTGTAATTAATGATTACATAGCTCATCTCTACTTTCACTAGTCTCCAGCAGCCATTGTAAACATTATCATGCAGAAAATAAATTCAGACTAAAGTGATCTTGGACCCTTATCTAACTGAATATTTTCTTGCAATCTTTTATCTTTACTTTGAACTTTTCATGACTGTAAAATTTGAAATTTTAATTGCTATATAGAGCCAGTATTGTGCTGACATATTGTGAAACCACCTACCTACTGTGATGGGGCATACAAGACATAAAAGAATAAAAAAGGAACATTCTTTTCTATAGTATCACAGTAGATGTAACAAGTTGATAAGAAACAGATTAATGTTATTTTTGTATTATTTTTAAAAATCATTGATCTTAAAATCTGCTTGAAAAGCTATTATCACTGTTCACCACTGGACACCAGATTGTACAGGATGAAAGTTGCAGACTTTGAGTAACCTTGGAGTGACAACCAGCAGTACATAGTTCATGCATCAATAGCGGTAATTACCTTGATTAATCAGTACAGGTGAGGCCTCACATGAGAAGCATGCAGCATGCAGTCCACTGACCTAATTCCAATATTCATTCACATGTACAATACACAGTTAACCTGCTAAGAGTAATATATCAAAATATACAATGTACAGTCATCAATATGGAAAGCTTACCGCTTAATAAACATATTTATTCCTACTTCCAACTGCATTGGTCAGAAAGGGCCTTCTGAGTCGTCTAGAATGTATATAAGTCTAGTATGTATGAATCAATGTGATCATGAACACAAATACTTAAATCATGTTAGTAAAGCAGAATATCTAGGTCACAGTGACCTTAGATTTTAAGGGCATAGTAGTAACATAGATGCATCCAATTATCAAGTGGCATAATTGGCATATAATAGCACCCAAGAAATGAACTTTTAAAACAAAATCTGAAGAAAGTCACTGAACATGAAATATTGGTCAGAGAGACCTCGTTTGCCCAAAAGGATGTAGAATTTATCAAGATGTATCCACTCATCAAGTTTCATGATTATAGGCAGGATAGAATGCATATAATAACATGCCACAAACTTATGTGGTTATCAACTAAATGCATAAAACTTAGCCAAAGTCAGTAAAAGATGAAATATACATCATGATAGCTTCATTTGTTGTAAGAGTGAGGGAGTAACAAAGATGCATATCATCTTCAATTTTACGATTCTAACATGAACAGTGCCTGAGAAGTGAACACCAAAAACAAAATTAAAGTGTAAAAAATGGTTTATGTTAACCTACTACTGAAATGAGGAAGTAGTACTCATCAAGATGCATCCCAAGTTTCATGATTCTATATAGGATAGTATGCACAGAGCATGCCAAAAACCTATGTGGTCATGAGCTAAATGCAAAAACCTAACTTAAGCCTGTAAAATGTGAAATATAGGTCACAGTGACTTTTTCTGGTATGGGTGAGGTACTAAGATAGATATATACAACCACCTAATTTAATGATTACAACATGAACAGTAAAAACGTTAAATTGAACCAAAGTCAGTGAGATGTGAAATATAGGTCACAGTGACATACTTTTAAGATTAGGCTCTTGCACCTGTCAAGATACATCCTCTCGCCATGTTTCATGATTAAAGGTATAGCAGCATTATACAGTAGATAAAACACCAATGTGCACGAGCTAAATGCAAAAACATAAGCCTGTAATATGTCACATGTAGGTCACAATAACCTTTTGTTGTAAGGGTGTGATATAAAACAGGAATGCAAACAATCACCTAGTTTAATGATTCAGGAATAAACATTTCCTAAGACTGAAACCAAGGCAGTGAAGCACAAAATATGGGGCATAGTGACCTACTTTTGCAGTACTCATCAAGATACATTCCCTCACCAAATTTCATAATTCTTGGAATAACAGTATGTATACAAGGTGTTACAAAACCTACTTGGTAAACCCCAAAACTTAACCCAAGCCAGTAAAATTTGAACTGTAGGTTGCAGTGATATCATTTTGTGGTAAGGGTGTGGTACTAATTGAGATGCATATGAACATCCAGTTTTATAATTCTAGCATAAACAGGGCTTGAGAAATAAACTTAATACACACAATTTTATCAAAGTCAGTGAAGCATGAAATATAGGTGACAGTGATCTACTTCTGTGATGAGAGAGTAGTACTCATCAAGATACATCCCCTCATCAACTTTCAGGAATATATATATCTATCTATCAATACATATATCGTGCTAAAAATCTATTTGGTCATAAGCTAACATAAAAAATTTAACCTAAGCCCATAAAATATGAAATGTAGGTCATAGTGACATTCATTTCTGGTAAAGATGTGGTACTAACAGAGGTGCATAAAATTATCCAGTTTGATGATTCTAGCATAAACAGAACTTGAGAAATAAACTTAAAACAAACAATTTAAGCAGAGTCAGTGAAGCATGAAATATAGGTCACTGTGATCTACTTTTGTGATGAGAGTGCAACACTCATCATGAGTTTCATGAATCGAGGTATAACAGTATATATACAGGAGGCTAAAATTATTTGGTCATGAGATAAATGCAAAAACTTCACCTATGCTAGTAAAATGTGAATTGTAGGTCCCATTTTAGATATTTTGACATATACATTGGGGTGTGAGGTCAGAGTGCATTGCCTATCAAAAAGATGGAATCTGCCAAAACCGCATGGTATCAGCATAATATAGTCACTTACTACCGGGCCTAGCATAAACATCAAGCTCTATCCACATGAAATCAATAGATGATTTATCTTCTCAGAAATTGCGAGTATAACATTTGTTATATCTTTAATTCATTTACAAATGAGACAAAACTACAGCATTGACGAAATCTGACCTGGTACTCACCATTTGCAAAAAATTCAAAAACATTAAATGAGGTCACATTTTTTAAAAAATGAAAGGAAACATAATTACATAATTTACAACATATTTATTCCAAGAACAACTACCAGAAACCTGTCACTGTCACCGCAACTAGGAAAAAGTCGGATTCATCATGTAGAGAGCACATGCCAATGTAGGAGTCATCTGGTTGTTGTTTATATAAACAGTAATGGCTGCCATATATATATATACCACATATATAAACAACAACCAGAAACCAGTTTTTGTCACAGCAACATAAAGAAAGCCAGATTCATCAAGCAGAGAGCACGTGAACTCGGTATATATATATATAAAACGTGTAACAAAGTGATGCATGAGCTGGCTGTACCTGCCACAAGCATTTTCCCAAAGTAGTCAATAGCAGGATCTTTTTCTGAGAACATGAAGGGTGTGGCATCATGACAAAGTCCATGGCAGGATGCAGACTTTCCAGCCATACTTTCTACCATCATACCTATGTGAGTAAAAAAGAACAAATCACATAAGTTATCTGGTGGATGGATACTTTGAATTTAAAAAGAAAGATCCTTTTCCAATATTAAAGCCTAAAATAGACTCTATGTCAAAAAAAAAGGATGAAAACTCACTCTATTTCAGTCTTTCAGTCCAAAAGGTGTGTTCAATTTACAGCAATCACTGTAATTTCATTTATTTTTGTGTTCATCAATTTCTGTGGTTTTGCAAAACACAGCATATTTGTTCATACTTAAATTTGTGGATTGGAGAAGAAATCCTACTGTTTCAAGAGATGGACCACAGTTTGTTTCGTCTTTAAATTCATGATTTATAGCAACTATGGCATCCAGGAAAATTTAATCCCACAAAAAATAGTTAATCCAAGTATATTCATTTTCAAAGCAAAATGTAGTGAATATAATGTACTTTACACCTTACATACATGTACTTTATATCTTACATACATGTACATTACACCTTACATACATGTACTTTACACCTTACATACATGTACTTTACCCCTTGAGACTGGTGTAATTTGTCTGTCACACAATATAGTGAACATAATGTACTTTATGCATTGCAAATGGTGCAATATGTCTGTTACAAAATATAGTGAACATAATGTACTTTCCACATTGCGACTGGTGCAATTTGTCTGTTACAAAATATAGTGAACATAATGTACTTCATGTATTGCGAGTGGTGCAATTTGTCTGTTACAAAATATAGTGAACATAATGTACTTTCCACATTGCGACTGGTGCAATTTGTCTGTTACAAAATATAGTGAACATAATGTACTTTATGTATTGCGAGTGGTGCAATCTGTCTGTTACAAAATATAGTGAACATAATGTACTTTCCACATTGCGACTGGTGCAATTTGTCTGTTACAAAATATAGTGAACATAATGTACTTTATGCATTACGAATGGTGCAATCTGTCTGTTACAAAATATAGTGAACATAATGTACTTTACGCATTGCAACTGGTGCAATTTGTTTGTTACAAAATATAGTGAACATAATGTACTTTACACATTGCGACTGGTGCGATTTATCTGTTACAAAATATAATGAACATAATGTACTTTATGTATTGCGAGTGGTGCAATTTGTCTGTTACAAAATATAGTGAACATAATGTACTTTCCACATTACGACTGGTGCAATTTGTCTGTTACAAAATATAGTGAACATAATGTACTTTATGTATTGCGAGTGGTGCAATTTGTCTGTTACAAAATATAGTGAACATAATGTACTTTCCACATTGTGACTGGTGCAATTTGTCTGTTACAAAATATAGTGAACATAATGTACTTTATGTATTGCGAGTGGTGCAATTTGTCTGTTACAAAATAGAGTGAACAAAATTACTTTCCACATTGCGAGTGGTGCAATTTGTCTGTTACAAAATATAGTGAACATAATGTGCTTTACGCATTACGAATGGTGCAATTTGTCTGTTACAAAATATAGTGAACATAATGTACTTTACGCATTGCAACTGGTGCAATTTGTTTGTTACAAAATATAGTGAACATAATGTACTTTACGCATTGTGACTGGTGCAATTTGTCTGTTACAAAATATAGTGAACATAATGTACTTTACACATTGCGACTGGTGCGATTTGTCTGTTACAAAATATAATGAACATAATATACTTTACGCATTGCGACTGGTGGAATTTGTCTGTTACAAAATATAATGAACATAATGTACTTTACGCATTGCGACTGGTGCAATTTGTCTGTTACAAAATATAGTGAACATAATGTACTTTATGCACTGCGACTGGTGCAGTTTGTTACAAAATATAGTGAACATAATAATGTACTTTATGCATTGCGACTGGTGCAATTTGTCTGTTACAAAATATAGTGAACATAATGAACACACATGCAACTGGTGCAATTTGTTACAAAACAAAATTTGAATAAAATAATATTATTTGATCAGTAAAACTCTAATCAGTTCAAATTGAGATTTTACATATAGAAATTGACTTAATTAATGGTGTACACCATAGATACACTGAGGATATTTTCTTTTCAAGAATTGTGTGGTAAAATAGCATTATGTCATTTTAATAAGTGTCAAAGCCAAGAGTGAAAATATGTAATTTTTATCTGCCACAAGATGAAATACATCCAGTAAAAATGCATAAAAAGAAACTTTTCTTTTTATTATATATAAACCTTGCTCCTGAATCAAAATTAAGATCAAATACTACTACCCCTCCTACCCCCACCCCTTGTAAGTTCACCTCAACTTGAATCTTAAAATTTTTATCATAAAACAGGCAGCAATTTAAAAGAACAGTACATCTGCCATGATCTAATCTGTTAAAATAAATTACATTTGTAACATATTTAAAAATATTTCACCATCTGACAACAACAGCATGATGAATCAAGCAAAAGAACACCCTGCATTTTGACGTTGTTGACAAGGAACATAACTTCATAGTGAAGCAAACAAAGGCAAGACATATCTTTAGCCAAAAAAACCCAATTCATGCCTAAATGGTAATGCAGTTCCATTTATTGCTCTGGGTCACTAGTTGCTCATTTTTTTTATCTTGCTGCCAGTATAACTCCTGTAGGAACATATATGCAAGCATCAATAGCATGATGAAAAATCCTGTATTTGTATTGCAGACATGCGGCCAGGTTTTATCTAATCTCCCCCTCCCCCCCCCCCCCGTCACCAAAACAAGGAGGGAGCAGACACAAAATGGTGTGAGTGTGTTGGGGGGGAATGCCATAATTCAGTATTTACACAACACTTAAATATCCATTTCTCTTTATTCCTGCCCCACTCTCTTAGGGCTCTACTAAAATCAAAATCTTCATAAGATCTCGACTCTAGTTATATGAGCATAAATCTGTTGACTGTTTCTGAACTTAATCTGCTTCATATCTGTGTATGAACAGTGTTCTGTGTAGAGAACTCTCTTTCATAGTGCTTGGGAAATTTTTCCTGAGCCCTGTTCCCTATATTTTTAACAACGGTGGCCATGTTTGTCATGGTAGCCATATTTGATGGCAAATCGATATAATCTGTAAAAATCTGAAAGGGCTTCATGCCAGGATGCTTTCTTTCAAATTTGGTAAAATTCTGTTATCAGTTTTGAAAAACTATCATTTAAAGGTTTTCTACTTTCAGTAATGGCTGCCATATTTGATGGTGGATGAGCATGGTTTGTACAAACTTGAAAGCCCTTCATGCTAGGATGATGTCAAATTTGGTAAAAATCTGTTAAGTAATTTCAGAGAAGTCGTCATGTAAAGGTTTTTATATATTTAGTAACTATGGTCATATCTGATTGCCAATTGATATCATTTGTACCAATTTTAAAGTACTTCATGCCATGATGCTTTCTGTAAAATTTAGTCAAATTCTGAAGAGCGTTTTCTGAGAAAAAGTCGTTTAAATGTTTTGATATATTTAATAATGGCAGTCATAACTGATGGTGGATAAGTTGCATTTGTACAAAGTTAAAAGGCCTTTATGGCAGGTTTTTGATTGATATTGGTTCAGTGGTTTTTGAGAAGTTGAAAATAGCAATTGTTGATGAACACACAACACAAAGGACAATGCTTGACAGATGCTGGGCCATATCATAAGTTCACCAGGCTTTTTGGCCAGGTGAGCTACAAACTAAGGGTAAAATCTGTACAGACATTGAATCACTATAAACAAAAAAGTGCAAAAACTTATTATCTAACTTTATATTACTTAGTGATGGCAGGGAACAGACTATTTCTGCATTTCTTAGTTAAGAGAGCCTACAAATATGGCAAGAAGAATGTCATCAATTAAGCTGTCAATTTCTGATAGTTGAACAAAGAAATACTGTATAAGATAGAGTTGAGAAATAGATTTCTGTATATTTTGTTATAAGAGTCTACAAATATGGCAACAGGCATTGCATCCATGAAGTTTTCAACAATATATTTACAAAATAAAACAAAGGCTTACAAGAAAGCTGAGAAGTAAAACTTATAAATTTGTAATTTTTAAGGCATTTTACATGAATGCACCCACCTATTTCATACAAGCCTTTTCATGCATAAGACTCTTTGGGCAAAAATTTACCTATGGTCATTCGAGAGGGATATCCATGAGGGTTGAAGATGATGTCTGGAGTCATTCCACTCTCTGTAAAAGGCATGTTTTCCAAAGGCCAGAGCATGCTGGTAATAGAAAGGGATAAAAAGTCACAAGTATAAAAATTTTACAATTAGTATGACCCCATCCCAGATAATGTAACATTTTATCATTATCATGATCAATGCTGATTTGTGAAAGACTGTTATTTCTACAAGAATAATAATTTGGATTATGCCAAAAGCAATTCTTTTCAATGTACTGGAAGGTAAAGCATACATACCTGCAGATTCCCTTTTGTCCATGCCGACTAGAAAACTTGTCTCCAATGACTGGGTTTCTCTGAAAGAAGACAAAGAGAAACAGAAAGAGCATCTTTAGATGCATATCCTCCCTGGTCAGTATCTTCCTCACTGGTCAAGAATGCTTACATGTTATACTGTATATATCACAGTACTTATCAATTGATTTTCTAGGGGAGGCAACTCTTCAGTCCTCACAATACAGTAGGATGCATTCTTGCCATATTCCCAGACAGTGTTGGGGAGGGGGGGTTGAGACTCAAAAAGTGTGTTTTGAGGTCCCAAGAGGGGTCAGTGTGCGTAACCTGAAAAAGTGATGTCATCCAAATGAGAATAAGCTTTCTTTTCAAATCAGCCTATAGCAAATGACTGGAAATTCAAATCTGAATAAAAAAAATACCATCTGTTTTCTTTGAAGCATTTAATATACTTACAAACAAAAAAATGATAGACTTAGCATTGTCAAATAACATCACCATACACATATGTACACATGGTCACAACCTCACAGACATTAAATACACAAATACACAAAGTTATTGTCTTTAAAATCCATTGGACAGTGAAATGTAGTTTTACTAGCAGTCTTTGCTGCTTTCAATAGTTCAGTAGTTGGTCTGAAGGCAATGCAAGTGTCATTTGTGTTCACAAATATGCCTATACTTTTCCTTTCCGGATGTGCATCCAAGCCTATGTTGGTGCTAGCAATGGCCAAAGTCGCTAAAAGTCATAAAAACCTGTAAGACGGCAATGAATATCCATTTCAAAACAATTAATCTGGCAATGAAAACATTCAAGGTTTGTGGTAGTTGACCGAGTTGCTAAAGTCTTTGACCGCTGCTATTGTCACATATTTTAAGGTCAAAGTCACACAAATGGCAGTCAAGATTTAATTTATTCTCAGGCTGAATTAATGAAAAAAGGTACTAATTTATGCAAATACACAATCTGTCATTTGATTAATGATTATATACTTTTAAAAGAAAAGTAATTAAGAAAACATGGGTATATATTATAATAAATGCTAGCAGATAATGAGTGAACACTGAAGTTAAATGAGAGCAAGATCCAGAATAGAAAATTCCATGGTGCAGTTCATTTCAGGTTAACGAGATATTCAAACATGTTAATGTTTTCATGAGTTACTTGATAACATGATAAAACATTTATTGCAATTATGTAAATGTCCAAGGAAAATATGAGAAAATTAAGGTGGCAAAACTGTCGAAGTAAATAAGATTATCTCATTTTTTAGTACTTCTGGTGCATTATGTACTACAATTTTCCTTTGTCCCTTTGAAATGTTGTGTCCCCCAAATCTGGAGGGTGAAGGACACTGTCCCCTGACCTTGGGATCCTAGGTGCAACACTGCATTACAGATTGAATGGTGTTGTTGTTCAACCTGCCAAAATAATCATGTTTCGCATTTTATATATGGAATAAAAATCCGACTTCAAAGAAATGTTGCCGCTGATCACAAACTTTAATAAAGATGGCTTCAACATTCTCATTCAATGCAGTCAGTGATGTGTAATAACATTTCTTCTTTAACATGCATCTCTTTGATGTACTTAACTTCAGACAAATTGGGTTGTTACACTTGGTGTACTTTACCTATGCAAATTAGCCTAATGGGCTCTCCCTCAGCAGTGCTCAACGGATTTGACATGACACATCACACTAGCTATTTTGAGTCAATTAAGTAAATCTCTGAAAGGTGGCTGTTTATCTCTGACCGCCTTATCTTTTAATTGCCTCTAAAACAGCTGTATAAACTCCCCCAAGGATTGTTGTACATGAGCTCTGAGCAGGATTGTTAACTGTTTATACATACCAATGATGGGCATATATCATGGTGGTCTCGAAATATTGGGGGGGGGGGGGGATTTTTTTTCGCTAAGATTGCTGAAAATCGTGTTTTCCAAAACATGATCATGTCGGGGAGTCTGGGAGTCTAAAATCATGTTTTTCGCATGACACATCATGTTATGGCATGTATGAGGATGGTGTTGTGCAATGTTAACATGGAAGGCTAACTAACAATACTGAATGACCTGTCTTCTTAGGCGAATTTTCATCATGGTGGACAAATACTTGCATCAAGGTGGTGTAGCATTTATTTTCCAATTTTCTTTGTTCATGCTTATCAAGGATTCACAAATAAACATTTCTTGCCCTTAGAAAATGTATATTTAATCGATTATCTAACAAATAGGTCTAAATACACATCAGGCATAGGAGATTCAAGGTAAACTGAAACTGCTTTCAGAATCTCCTAACCTCTATTTATATGCCTTGGCATGTTATTTTGTGAGTGAACATTTTTTTTCATGCATTACTCCTGGTTAGTTACCAGTACCTCTCTTGACTGTTAGTGCCATCTAATGCTAACCTTACTGAATGCAGCCGTACTGTAATATATAATCAGTTATATATTAAGCCTAATTTCCAGCAGTTGTTGAAGACAAGCTCAAACAAAATTATAATGTATTCCTTGTATAACCTTTAATATCCTTGAGAATTTTCAGCAAGTTCGATCAAACAGTTCTGGTTTCATTTCTGCTCACATACACAGACACAGGAGTCACTAAAACAACCCAGCCATTTCACCATGTGGGGGCAGGGCAATGATCCACTCTTGAATCACATATTTAAAGGAAAATGAACTCCTATTTTCATATGTGCCTTGAATGAATATATTATGTGAACGGAAATATATACCAACATTTTATCCAAATCTAGCGCAGTTTTAAAGATTTGACCAATTAACTGAACCATTCGTGTCCATAGTCAGGGCTAAAAAAAGTCGCCATGATGGATATAGCTGTGATGTTACGAAATCACATCCAGTGTATCATGTATACATTGGTCTACTGATTCACTATTGCCATAAAGTTTGTTTTGGAACTGTTAAAAATTTCACAAAGAACAAAGATGTTAAAAACTATAAAGTAAATAATGGAAATAAATTTATATTATGGAGATACACAAGGGATCAGTGTATAGGGCTGTCAGATTTGTGCAACCTACTCCGAAAACCTATTGCTTTTCATGATATCAAGGTAACTATAAAAAATTCATTATGTAAACTAAAAATGTTATCAAGATACACCCAGTTACTAACAAGATGTGTACTTTTTCACATTAAAATCAAATTATATCCAAATTAAACCTAAACTTTATAACAACTATCAAAACTTTGTCACTTCCAACCAACTGTCATACATAGTATAAATGGAATAGACTAAACAATCTCAGAGGTACAGACAATTACTGCTTTCACATCTGAAGAACTTACAAATATGGCAACATCCTGTGCATTGGTTAAGTTGATTGCAGAAAAGAAATTGAGAAATTATCCCTTACAAAAATGCAAAAAGGCAAATCTTCAGTACAACAATATTTTCTACACATTTAACATTTAATAAAATCAGTTTGTCACAAGCAGTTCACTTTCCTTTCAGACATTTGTTCATTTTAAATTTACCTACTGTATGGCGAGTATTTTAGAAAATGGGATGCAATTTTTTGCTATTTTTGAAAACTTTATCTACAACATATTAAACTGCTGTAACCATTTTTGGACAAATCTTGAACAATAACCATATGATTGTACTATAAAAAAATTTTGATATGCTTCTGGCTGCAAAAACACTTTTATGGCACACATTGATTGAAATGGAACAAACATAATCGTAATTCTTTTCTAAGTCCAGGTATTTTTTTTTACTGAGAAACTGGATGCTTTAATTGTGTGTAGTTAATCATCATCATTATCATCATTACTTACACCATATCATATTGAATTGTTACAAGCACTATGCCTACAGCAGTTAAACTGTCTTTCTTTTATTCATCTGGACGAAATCTTGACTAGAAATCAGGTCTGAACACAAGAAGAGTAATGTGAACAGTATTGGTGTCTTAATACTTAACAAAACTAATTTCTATGTACCAATGGTGACACGTTAATTCAATTTCAACTTGATTTATTGCCTGATGGGTGAGTTCCGAGTTGAAATTTTCACAACTCGAGTTGAAACTGTATTTCCCTTTCATGAATTTGATTACCAATAAAAAAAAAAAAATGTGTTCTAAGAACAAACCTTTATAACACATCTTTATCCCTCGAATGTAATCAATTTCCTGGCCAAAAAGTGTGGCATTAGTGCGTCACCTGTCAGATGTCAAATTTTGGAACACATCAGATGTCAACTGTCAGACAGGTAGAAATGCACAACTAGATTTAGTATATATCAGCTAAATGGTTACCACTTGTACTCGTGTCCTGGAGGTGATTGGGTGCCTTGACCATACAAATGACTTGGCAGTAAAAGCATCCTTGCGTAGAAGTGGCAAAGCTGCACTAATTTCAGAGTTCCATGCTATACTAGCCAAGGTTCATGTAGTTGTAAAGTATTTCTGAAAAAGCCCACAAGCTTCTCATGTTCTAGAAGAGAGGCATAAATCTCTGAATATGGCTAAGCGCAAGTTAATTCTTAATTGTGAAACCAGGTGGAACATTTGACATACTGGAGAGACATATTCAACAAAAACCAGCAACTGAAGCAGTTATACTTGACCATTGTTTGAAGAGGGAGGCTAATCTTGTAAAGAAAGATGCCATGGCTGTACAGCAGATTCTTAGTATTCTGGTAAGACTTCAAAACAGCACAAGTTTCTGCATGTCAATAAATATGCCCTTCAACTGGACTGGTGTTGCCTCTACTCACAAAATTGAGGGCCAAGCTCACTGTCATTGCGAGTGATGAACCCATGATAAAAAAATCGAACAAAAAATAAATACCAACTTGGAAACAAGGTACAAGGAGGATGAAGTTCAGAACTTGCTGCTGATCAGCACCCTGCTTGACTGTAGATTCAAGAGCATGTTGTTTCACTCGCAAGAATACAGCAAGCTTTGGAGATTATAGAAATGCTTATGATTGGAAAATCGCAGCATCTTTTTAAAATCAAGCAGAAGGACCAAGACCAGTCTGCTGAATCTGGACTACTTGGCACAGCTCTCCCTCTAGATGATGTTCCCCAGGCACCTCAGCCTGATCTGCCTCAGTTATTAGTGCTGCCACAGATCCAGAATCTGATGCTGGAAGTTCCAAACAAGAGAAGAGCAAGGTGGTTCCCAGCTCCAAACTTACAAAAAGTGATGATTCTCTGATCTTAAGTGTGATTGGCTATCTAATATGGTAATCTTAAAGGTGGAGGGCAATAAATCTGCAGCAGAGTGTGCAAAGCTAGAGCTGAACAGATACATTCGTCAAGAGGTATCCATCACTGGTGCATGTGTAGAAACAGAACCCCTTGCATTACCCACTGTTAGTTTCTTTGGCAAGAAAGTTACTATGTATTTAGTGCATGTCTGTTGCTAGTAAATAGTCTTTAGTACAGCTGGGGAACTTGTTACAAAATGTCAAAGTCAGCTTCATCCTAATAACATGGATAAATTGCTTTTTCTTAACAAAAACTGGTCTGAAGACAATTTTTTGCTGAGTAGCTAATTAGCGATGCTAATTCCCTCTTTGCATATTACATAGGTAGCCTCTGTTTGCTGTATTTTCTGTATAACAGCTGAAAAATACTATTTTTAATAATTGTACAATACCTGCTATGAAGACAGTGGGTGGCCTCATTTTGGTTTGCACAGGCTAAACTTGCAACTTTCTCTTTAAAATTGCAAAGCCAAATATGAACAAACAGTCTAAGTTTATTTGTATCCAGAGACCCCAGAAGAGTTTAAAAGTCATCAAGTAAATATTTTTGTCTTTAATTGGGGCTTTGCTACAACCATATTTTCCACGAAGAAGCCTAGTTCAACTGTTGTGTAAAGCCATATCTGCTGTTGTTAATATCTTGGTTGATCAAGGTTAATGACTTTCGTTAGAAATTATTTGCTGCACAAATGTCGAAGACCTTGATATGCATACCAGTCATACAGTCTCAGGCCAAGCTGTTTGCTTTTGGGCTCTTCCTGCACTGGAAATTGGGAAATATGGTAGACTACTAGTCTCTATGGCCGTCTCGACAATAGCAAATTTAAATCAATCTTTGTCATGGTAAATAAATAAATGATTTAAAAAGTTGACAATAACAAGAAAATGAATATATAAGAACACATAACATAATTTATCTTTGAACTTTTATTTAAATCTGTTTCAAACTCAGTTATGTCTGTTAGAAGGAACATGTAGAGCTTAGCTGAGTCGAAACCAGTTGGGCAAGAGTGTAGCAAGTTATCAAGTTGGATTTTTTGAGTGAGTTGGAACGCTAGTGAACAGTATATTATACATCCATCCTGTTTTTAATAGTCCTTTATGTAGGCACTAGTAGGGAATGGTTGACACTGGAGATTACTTGCAAAGGTCACAAAGGTATGGAGTCTTAAACTAAACTTACTGTACAGGAACCATCATTTCTTATTAGACATACCATGACCTTGACCTCTAAGTTTATAGGTTTCTTTCTTACCCTAAGTGCATACCATTCACAAAGTTTGGACAAGGAACTTACTCTAAAACAAGTTATTCTGCAAAGTCCATTTTTAAATTTTTCAGCCACAGTGAAAATGATCTTTGACCTTTTGACCCCCAAATTAATAGACTTCTTCCTCACTCCAGGTGCAAGCCATCCACAAAGTTTAGTGCAGGTATATGATGTAGAGATAAAGTTATTGCACAAAAATAGTTTTTCTTCTTTCAGTTAGTGATCTTGATCTTGGACCTTTTGACCCCCAAATCAAAAGGCTTCTTCCTTACTCCAAGTGAAAGCCATCAACAAAGTTTGGTAAAAGCAGACGGAGTAAAACTAAAGTTATTGTGCAGAACAAAAATCAAAAAAGGTAACAAAATGATCTACAGATGGATAGCAAGATAGATGGATGGACATCATAACACTGTATGTTCTGCCTTTTGGCATGAGTAACAACATTTTTAATGGCACTTACTCAACTGGACAACCCCCTGGTATTTTGATTTTTTAACTTTTTGTTTTACAATGACAGGTTTGCTTCTGTGGTCACCAGTGAACAGTGTAAACAGAAGCATCCGCTATAGTGTGAAATGTTGTGTCATTAGTGAGAAAGTCCCTTTGAGTTGGAATAGGTTGAGGACCAGAAATAGGCATAGACCAGAAATAGGCATACTGACCTTGATTCTTAAGCCAATGCAGACCCTCTGGAGGTGACCTGTCCCCATGTTATTACCCAGAATCCTTATCTGATCCACAAAGGCTGGTTCACTGCTCTTGTAGAACACAACCTTCACCTCACCAGTCTGGAGGTTGATGTAGCTGAAAGAACATGATAGTTATATGAATAGCTGTACCTGACCTAAAAATGCCTTCTCAGTAAGGCATTCTTCCATAAGTTAAACAAATTTTCAGCAAGGTGTAACAAAATATCATGTACTGCTATGATTGTCTTGAAAAACATACATTTGAAAGGTTCAGAAGTGTGGTCTGATGTATCAAAGGCAATATTATATTCAACTAAAAAGTTCGTCAAGTACACTTTGGCCTTAATGACCTCCAATTCAGTTTCAGAAACTGCAGTTCCAAACCCCATGGAGGTAAATGACTTCTTGCTAGATCTCTCAACTCGATGTAATCTTTATGATACTTTTAATTCATCTATCCTGCTGTAAGTAATACTCACATCAACACAATGCAATGTACCATAAATGTAATTGTCACCTTTTCAGATTTTTTTCCAAGCACAGCCAAGTCTTTAAATATTGATTTTATTCTTATGTCAATTGTTTTGGACTTTTATACGCCGATTGTCCCCTTCACCTTCCAAATGCTTTTATTTGCTAGATGACATTTCCAGACCATGCTATAATGTACAAGAAAAAGCATGATCTTGTAGGCATTTTGCATGAACAACACAAGTGGATTAAAGCATCTGAGGTCCACCCTGTATAGTTTGTCTGCATCCCTGACTAACTCCACTGAGTCTAGACAAAATCTGGGCAAGCCAACATCCGGACTTGACTGCAACAACTGTCTTTTTATATTGTTTGCTACTGTTCCATAAGTAAGAAATTTATGTGTCATTTCAGTAAGCCTTATGGTAAAATTGTAAGGGTTTGCAGGTCTGTTGACTTATGCTTGCTGATTTAATAACGTGGTCAGCTATACTGATACTTTTAATAATAAAAGGGTGCTTCTGGCATAATTCCGTAGTCACTGATTACAGCAGAAATATCGTAGGATTATTCTTTTCTTAAGAACTGCATTTACTGCATTAATTACATGTTAATTTTTTTTCATGAAAATCTGCACAAAAATGCAGTTAACTTTACATACTAGCCTGACTTGCCTATTCCAATGTAGTAATAAATACTTCCTGAATGAAATATCAGTTAGTAATGTTGCCTTTTTAATGGATGTTCTCTCTTTATAATGCTGTTCATAGGAGTTATATAAGTGACCTGCATCATAAATAAAGGAGCCCTGTACTAAGGGATGTTTCAAAAAGACCGTGTCATAACAGTGCATAAAAACACAAACACTGAGGATTGAATAATGTGAGATTACATTGTAATTGGGGCTCATGAGCTAAGAACTAAGATAAAGTGAAATAAATTAAGTAGCAATTATATTTGTTTACCAATTTAAAGGGATCCATGACCATACTTGTTCTACAAGAGAAGCAGTGGTATACTGGGGGGTTTTATACTGAGGGAGCACATTACATGTATATTTTGATTCAACATCTTAGTATTAAGTGTCATTATCCAAGAAAACCTTTACAGTGGTCCCCCTCTTGAACGGCCCCCCTGACCAGCGGCTACCCGCTTTATACGGCCACAATCCCTTGGCACCGACGAGTTTGTGTTCAAAAGTACCCCTCAAGGACGGCCACCCCTCTAACGCGACCAGCGGCCAGCATTTTAGTGCAAAAACGGTCAAATTTACCCCCGCGAGCGGCCACATAATGGTTGTTTACAGAGTAAAATCTCGATAATATTTTTTAATTTCTCAATTCAACACAGACATTTTGTTCCAACATGCCAATAAAGTAACTTTAATCCTTACAAAGAGTTAAGTAATCCAATTACTGCCATGTGTTCCTTAGATGTTAGCTTTTGTCACTTTGATAATTACTGGCTATTAATACCACCGATAATTATCAAGAGGACAAAAGCTAACCGCTGAGAAGCACAGCATTTTTCAGCTCAAGTCAGCGTGACATCAGGTCGCCAGATAGTAAAATGGTATGTTAGCCTTTATGGCTTCTCTCTAATAGATTATGAAATGTACATAACCAGGTACCAGACTGGGGAAGAAGAAAATAAAGTCGATCACGTGACAGACTCACTTCCATTGTAAACACTGTGCCTCACGCGTGAATGCCCGCGAAGGATTAAGTTGTCGCAAAATATCGTCCGACATTCTCAGTTTAGAACAAAAAGTGAAAGGAATTAAATTAAACGAAAAGAGGGAGAGTCATTTGATAACTACGGAGAAATTTTATGTCAGAAAGATTCAAATAAACATCGTCAATATACATTCAACTGCATTGAGTGGGAAGACGGAATCGACGGACGTACAGGGATAGTTACAACCAAATGTTTGTGCCCAGAATTTACCGACAATGTAGTTTTGCACCACGATTCATGATTATTCATATTTTTTAAAAATTTCATTGATATTAGTTTTATCATATTGAGTCCTTAACCAGATAATATTCCTGTGATTTTTAAATGAAAATATAAAATATATAAAAATTAGTTACATCTTTTATACTTTATATGTAGTTATTTCTCACAACTGTGTGATCCCCTTCTAGAAAGGCCACCCGTTTTATAAGGCCACTTTCTTGCTGCAGAAGGGGTGGCCTTATAAGAGGGGGACCACTGTACTAATGGAACAAATTGTCCCTAATACTGCAATAACCCTCCTCTTCTTTTAAGAGCTGAAAATATTTCCATAATGGGGGATACTTTAGTATGAATAAGTGATGAACTGAACAAGTGATGAAAACCTAAAATAAATTAACGTATAGAATGCAGTAATATGTACATAATCTTACAAAACTTCATGTTGGGATGTCTCCTTTTCCAAGTAGGGCTGAAAATATCTGTTATCATTTGCTTGAAATTGGTGCCCAAATACTTAACAAAACTAATTTATATGTACCTAGAAAATTTTAATACTTACAAAACTAATTCCTATGTACTTAGTAAATCGTAATACTTACAAAACTAATTTATATGTACCTAGTAAATCGTAATACTTACAAAACTAATTTCTATGTACCTAGTAAATCGTAATACTTACAAAACTAATTTCTATGTACCTAGTAAATCATAATTTTATAAAGAACAATTAATATGTAATGAAGCTACAATCTTCAAAAATCTTTAAATTTACTTAAAAGTTTTCACTGGATGAATGAACATGGGTGGACATCATAACTGCTAGTCTGCTATGTTTTTCCTATTGTAATTTTTGTGTCACAAGCAGCTCCCACACTGGATTCAAATTTCAGGGCAATGTGACTTCTTTCTCCAGCCATAATGTGGTGAAAAAGAGGGAAAATCGAGAGAAGTGAGTCTAAAGAGGTCCGAATTTGGAATGTTCAAAACTGCTGTTTTACTAAACGTTTGAACCAAATAATGAAAAAACACAAGAAATATTCATTGACTTTGAAGAAAATATTACCATTTTTCTTAATCTGATTCATCAAAATTGTTGTGTGACTTTGTGTTTACAGAGGAAGGTAACCTTGAAAATAGGTTACTATCCAAAAAAGGGTGACAGATATCGAGGTACAAGCCAGCTCTCATAGTTTCACAGGATGAAATATGAAATAAACTTGTTTACTTTAACTAGCAATCAGTCTATAAACCTCCACAGAGTTATAATTTGCTTGTGATTTGGCTACAAATACAAGGAATTTCAATTGCTTCTTCAAGTTTCATGTGTAAAATTTGGCAGGAATCTTGTAGATTGAATATAATTGTAGACATAATCATTAAACTGACACAAAAGTTGACCAAACTGCACAAAAACACTATGTTTAAACTGTTTTACATTGCTCTTTGAACAGAAAAAAGACACAAGAGTTGATGTTGTACTCAGAATAAGAAAGCTCAGGGAATTACTATCCCCCATGGACAGTTTATATGATTAATTGTCCTACAGGCGATTATAAGAGGTGGTCAGAGATAAACAACCTCCACTCCACTGATTATTTACGTGACTGACAATATCTAAGGTGATTTTGTGTTTGCTGTTCCTTTTTGCACAGCTGTGGAAGAGCCTATTAGGCTAATTTACATAGGCAAATTACATGAAGTGGAACAACCCAATTTGTTTAAAGTTCAGTAAATCATGGATAAGTGTTGAGGAAACAAAAGTTATTACACTTTGTTGCCTTGAATGAAAATGTTTACGGCATCTTTATTAAAGAATTAAAGAATACTGTTAGTTTTTTTATTCTCTGAAGTTGGATTTTGCGAAACGTGATTATTTCAGTAGTCAGAAGGGTAAAGCTAGCAGTGTGGTAGTATGATTCATTTTTGAAGGCAAACGTTGAAATGCAGCTGTGGTTCAGGGAAGGATGAGATATCTGTGAAGCGGGCAAAGCCCATCAGAACTAAATTTTAGAACTCCTGGTTGAAGGAGTCAGACTTTTTGAAGCTCAGCAGCAAGGGGAAGCATTTTATACTTTGAACATAGTGCAAACACCATATCGTCATTAGTCATTTTGGAGTGATGTATACGACATCAGACGACATAGCTACACCACCCTGCATCGAGACAGCTGTATGCAAAAATTCATGAAGATCTTTGGGGAAAATCTGAACCATCCAGTCTCTGATAAGTGCAAAGATGAACAGTAATGACACTTGCATCATCTTTAAATACTCCAATGAACTACTAAGAGCAGCAATGTCAGCAACTACAAGTTAATACTATATTCCACAGTCCAGTGGATTTTAAACAGAAACTTTGCACATTTTTTAAAAATGTTTGTGTGGTTGTGATTATATGATTGTGTGTACATGTGTGTGTGCATGTGTATATGGGTACATGTGTGTGTGTGTGATAAATGACAATGACAGTCTACCAGCTATTTTGTTTGGCAAGTGTGTTCAATGATTCAAAGCAAACATTTTATTTTCTTTCATTCAAATTTGAATTTCCAGCAAGTTTTCATAGACTTATATAAGTAGATAACTTATTCTCAACTGTACAATGTTGTTTTTTGGGGTCCCATGCACCAACTCCCACCCCCATTTGTGACCACAAAGTACACTTTTGAATCTCAACAATCCCCCAACACTATCTGGACAGGTATGCTGTTACCCACCTGTAGTACGGTGAATACTCCTCAAGATAGGCTCCTACTGGGGGAAATCCATCTAAGTCCAGTTTTCCCTCAGTCTTTTTATCTCCAGGAATACAACCTGAAACAGTTTTCAACAATTAGCTGATTTCAAGGTTTCCACAAGATTTCATGATCTGCAGTAGAATTTATTTTGACAGGTCTAACTTGGGTCAAAACTGAAAGTCTTTGATCAGTTTCCCAGTGGATTTCCACTATAATTTTGACAGCTTTAACTTAACGTCAGAACTGAAAGTTTTTTAGCAGTTTCCCAGTGGATTTCCACTTTAATTTATACAGCTTTAACTCATTAACCCTTAGCGCCACGTTTACGCGTCATGAGGTTGTACCCTACTTCCGAGCTCTGTAACGTGAACATCATTTTTGATACACTAAAGTGGATGGTATTTCAGGAAAGTAGACAGATGTAGCTCTACAATGATACCAAATAATGTTGACTTTCTAATCGCATAAAAAAATACAGCGAAAAAAGATGCATTTTTTTAGACCCGATTTTTTTTAGGTCGAAAATTGCCAGTTCCGGAACCAGAGCTTGTGTCTGGATTTTAGACTTTTTGGCCTTAGATCTAAAGCAGACCGGTCCAAACTGCACACAGACAGATGAACCTTTGCAAAAGGTAGGATAAGTTTGAGATCTGGAGTAAAAAGGGGCCAGGACCCAAAAATCAGGGATCCAATACAAAAAAAAAAATGTCAAACTTTTACCCTTCTGCACATGCACGAGCGTAATAGCCAAAGAAAAACAATGTTTCTGATACACCTAAGCATCCGGCTAAACGAAAAACTTTCTTAAGCAGATGTGTTTTTCTGCATTCAGAAGTAACCCCAAAAATGCATTTCCTACCCCACTGAAAGTCTGTCAGCAGTTTCCCAGTGGAATTCCACTATAATTTTGACAGCTTTTAACTTAGGTCAAAACTGAAAGTTTTTGAGCAGTTTCACAGTGGATTTCCACTATAATATTGACAGCTTTAACTTAGGTCAAAACTGAAAGTTTTTGAGCAGTTTCACAGTGGATTCCCACTATAATTTTGACAGCTTTTAACTTAGGTCAAAACTAAAAGTTTTTGAGCAGTTTCCTAGTGGATTTCCACTATAATATGACAGGTTTAACTTAGGTCAGAACTGAAAGTTTTTGAGCCATTTCCTATTGGATTTCTACTATAATTTGGATAGTTTTAACTTAGGTCAGAACTGGAAGTCTTTAAGTAGTTTTCCATGAATTTCCACTATGATTTTGACAGCTTTAACTTAGGTCAGAACTGGAAGTCTTTAAGTAGTTTTCCAGTGAATTTCCACATGATTTTGACAGCTTTAACTTAGGTCAGAAATGAGTTTTTTTTTAGCAGTTTCCAAGTGGATTCCCACTCCAATTTTAGCAGTTTCCCAGTGGATTCAAGCTAAAATTTGCACATGACTGAGTTCATGATAAAGGAATATCATTCAATTTGAATTTAGCGGTTACAGATATGTGTGCTGTACGCATGTGATTACTTTTCATTACTGGTGGTCTTTCATTACAGATGGTCTTTTACTACAGGTGGTCTGTCATATCAGTGGTCTTTCAAGACAAGTTTTATTGTATACTTGAAAAAAACAGCCTTTATAGTTCATTTAAAAGAGCAACATCTGGTATTTATTTCAAAATAAACTAAATAAGAGGTACAATTAACTCTGTGAATGTAAAGTACAAGCATAAGCTTTGTTATTTTGGGTCTTGGATTTTTGTCTCATCTGCGATTAGTATCACTTGGTCATCATTGTTTTGGTGTCAACAGTATTAAGAGTCAGTATTAAAGAGTTTGAAATATACTTTCCACATCAGTCCCTGTATTCAACTGAAGAATTTAACTATATTACTGAATATGCCTTAAGTTGGTACCTTGTTGTGCTATGACTTCCTGCTTCTTCATCTGCATATGCATAAAGCAACATCATAAAACCAGTCACTAGTGGGACACAGTGTTTAGCAGAACCCATATAGTGTTAAGCTCACATAGCTGTAAGGGTTTTATTGGAAGACTGTTTTTGTCTGGAGTTCTTGGCTTTAAGTAGTTCCTTTTCGCATGTTTTATGACATACTGGATAAAAGTATGAATTTTTAAATATCTAGGTTATTGACTATAGTGTAATGTATAGCCTGTTTCAAAATTATTTGAGAAGAATAAATGTACAATTTGGTATGTTTACAATGATTTTCTTTACTGGTCAAAATTTCAAATAAAAAATTCTGAACAAAATAAAAGAATGATGTTATAAATATCTGACAGCTAAAGAGTTCTATGATAAGTATGGACAGAGAGGAACTATTTCAAGATAGCATTGTCTTCTAATCTGGGCTTTACAAATCCACTTGCCTGATGCCTGGGAAAAGATGAAATTCAGCTCAGGCAAGCTCAAGTTCACAGAGTAATTTCGACAGATGTGTCGGGGGGGGGGGGGGAGAGCTTGTTTAGTTCATAATGCTATATATTCTGCAAGTCTCATACTCTGCAAATTTGCCAAAGTACATATATCAGCACCTTTATTTAGAATTTATATGTACCGTTGCCCCAAGTCTATTTGATCTATTGCTCATTTATTTCACACAATATACTTTTAAAGTCTATCATTTCCAATATGTAGTCAGTGTCAATGTCAGTCTCACATTTTCTCATGCAGACATGATGATGTGAATATTTGCTAATTGAAGCAAGTTTTGACAAATATGGAATAAATATTTATATTTTAATTTATCAGTTACATTTTAATTATAATATTTGTATGTATACAGGATTTGCCAACTTTCAACCTAGATGTGGTCATTTTGTGAGCTCAAATATGTGCCAAGCCTGCCGACTCTAAAAAATTGGCTTGTCAAAGATTGTTTTCATGCATGTCACCAATTTTAAGATTACTAGGTGATAACTGTTAATAGCTTGTGAGATTTCTTTGACATGTGTGTTTGTAAATAAAGGCACTAGTATCTAATGATTAGACACATTAATATCAATGTACCAAAAATTAACCATCCCCAAGTGTGTTTATCATCTATTGTTTAAGTAATAATTACAGGAGACCAATGCATACTTAATGTTTGGCAAATGATTTCATGGATAAAAATAAGTCTTCTCAAATCATTCTCAAAAGTTGGCTTGTCAGAGATTGTTTTGATGCATATCTCCAATTTCAAGGTGTCTAGGTGATAAATGTTAGGTCGAAGGACAAAAAAAGTGTTCTCAAATCAGTCAGTTGCATATATGCCATAACATGACGTGTCACGCAAAAAACATGATTTTGGACTCCCAAAACCACCCAACATGGTTGTGTTTTGAAAATCATGATTTACAGCAATCTTAGCGACAAACAATTTTCCCACAAAAAAAAAAAAGAGAAAAAAACCCTGTATATTTCTTGATCATCATGATATATGCCTGTAATCTGTGGTATGTATAAACAGTAAACAGTCCTGCTCAGAGCTCATGTAAAACTATCATCGGGGCAGTTTATACAGCTGTTTTAGAGGCAATTATAAGGTAAGGCGGTCAGAGAAAAAGAGTCACCTTTCAGAGATTTACTTAATTGGCTCACAATAGCTAGGGTGATGTGTCGTGTCAAATCCTTAGAGCACTGCTGAAGGAGAATCCATTAGGCTAATTTGCATAGGTAAAGTACACTAAATGGAACAATCCAATTTGTCTGAAGTTAAGTACATCAAAGAGATGCGTGTTGAATAACAAATATTATTACACATCATTGACTGCATTGAATGAGAATGTTGAAGCCATCTTTATTAAAGTTTGTGATTAGTGGCAATGTTTCTTTGAAGTCGGATTTTTACTCCATATATAAAATTCAAAACATGATTATTTTGGTAGTGCTGACATACATGGCTTAATGGCCGCACATGTCGTTAATCCCAAAATCAATCAATCAATTTCGGTTGTTGGAAAAGTGATAATCTGACTCGCATGGCCATTGCATGTCTGACACTCCCGCACAGCAATGCAGATGCAGAAAGATCATTTTCTATGCTTAGAAAAAATTCAACAAGATCTTCGGGGAAGATTGAACAACAGCACCATTCAATCTCTAATGAGTGCAAAGACGAATACAAATGACACTTGCATTACCTTCAAACTACAACTGTACTGAACTTTTGAAAGCAGCAAAGACTGCATGTAATTAAAACTACATTCCACTGTCCAGTGGATTTTAAAGTCAGTAACTTGGTGTATTTTTTTTATTTAATGTCTAAGAGGTTGTGACCATGTGTATATATGTGTGTGATGTTATTTGACAATGCTAAGTCTACCATTTTTTTGTTTGTAAGCATATTAAATGCTTCAAAGAAAACAGATGGTATTTTTTTATTCAAATTAGAATTTCCAGTCATTTGCTATAGGCTGATTTTAAAAGATAGCTTATTCTCATTTGGATGACGTCACTTTTAGGAGCGGTCACACGCACTGATCCCCCTTAGGACCTCAAAACACACTTTTTGAGTCTAAAAAACCCCCCCAACACTATCAGGGAATATGCCAAGTATATGAGTATAAATATATCATTACAAAAAGTCTAGCTTTCATTATTGTGAGTATAAATATATCATTACAAAAAGTCTAGCTTTCATTATTGTGAGTATAAATATATCATTACAAAAAGTCTAGCTTTCATTTTTGTGAGTATAAATATATCATTACAAAAAGTCTAGCTTTCATTATTGCGAGTATAAATATATCATTACAAAAAGTCTAGCTTTCATTATTGTGAGTATAAATATATCATTACAAAAAGTCTAGCTTTCATTTTTGTGAGTATAAATATATCATTACAAAGTCTAGCTTTCATTTTTGTCAGTATAAATAAATCATTACAAAAAGTCTAACTTTCATTATTGTCGAAGAACTGAAGAGATGAGACTGCTAGCATATCTTGTCAAAAATAAAGGAAATTTGATGAAGTTTCCACAAATTTAATGAACCCATTTCAAAGCAAAATAGTTGTTTAATTATTCAGTTCAAGATCTTTTATTTAAACATCCCTCCCTTAACAATCTAGCCATTTCCGAAACCCTTATTTATCCACTTATCAGTCTTTCTATATACATGTATAATGTCTGTACTTGCTTTTCTAACTATATATGCATTCTAATCCTAATTTTTCTTCTCATCTACATATCTATCTACATGTAGTATTTACATATATCTTTATTGATAACTTTAACTATTGGCATATGGTTTTAAGGTGCAAACAAAGATAAAATGGAAACAAAAGTTCTTTATTTGTGAAAAAAAGCTAATTTTTAAGTTAGAAAGATGCTGCACTATCTCTCAAATCCAGCAATCACAGAAAGACAAAAGAAATTAGTCTTTACCATCTATATTCCCTATAGACAAAGGGAAGAAACTCTTCCCAACCCTTGCCCTTACCTCCCCTGACCAGTGCTAGGTGGCTACGGTTGTTTACCAGTTTTGCTTGAGCAATACCTCGATGTGGATGCTCGCATTGCGTGGATGTGACCAGATAAGTATTCTCAGAGAAACATAATTTACTTAAAAATTTGCCTTCTCCTTTGAATACATTCCCCAATCACATTAACTTTAAGAGAATAGGCAATAGGAGGAGGTAATGCTGAGCATCAAACCGTTACCATTGTCACCCTTGAGAAAATAAGGATTCTTCCCTATATGAGGGTAAACAGCACTCATAATAATAAGACAGTAAAACTGATGGACACCTAAGCAGTGATGCCAGTACCCGTGTACGAGAAAAAGAAAGCAACCATTTTTTTCTTACCGAGTAAATCACTGGGCAAATCCAGCAAAAGCACTGTTCTATGCCAGTGATAAAACTGTGCTGACTTTAAACAGGTCTGGTGACCGTTCTCGGATGCAGCCACCAGACCTACCAGACTCAGTTCTTGTCTCTGCGAAGCTCGATCATGCAGACAGAAACTTGAGAAGGTTGATTGTGTGTGTCAGCCAACTGCATCTATTATGTCTTGGATCACTATGTTCCATTCGAATACAAGGCTTGCTGCGATGGCTCAGATTTCAAGACCTGTAATTTTCGTGAGGTTTACTTGGTCCCCTGATACTGCAGAGTATGCCAAGCATATTACCCACTTTAGCCATGATGCTGGGGTTTGAGTGGTTATATCCTCTTGCCCCGTCTTGACTGGAACAAAGATGCATTGCCACCCAACCACCGGGCACTTTTCTGTAGTGTTTTAGCATGCAGACCAGGTCCTGCATCACTGCCTCCTTAGACTTATTGATGGAGGAGATGGGACGGATGACGATTCTTTGATTGCCCATTGACAGCAGCCTGTTTCTTGCTATCATTAGGACCACCGAACCATCTGATCTGAACTGTAGATAAATAGGGTCCAACAAAAGGGCATGCAACTCACTGACCCTGCATGCCAAAGCTAGAGGTATCAAGAACATGTTTTGTATGAAAGCAGCTTCAAGGAGGTGCTGGCTAAGGGCTCAAACTGATTTGAACTGAGCCATGTCAGTACCCATTAAAAATTCCACTTGAGAAACAGGGTGAGAGATTTTGGTCTATTAAATTCAAAATTGGCTAATAGATCTGATAAATCCTTATTATGACCTATATCCACTCTACCGTGATGTCTGAATGTGTCCAAAATCATGGAGTGGTAGACCTTGATTGTAATGGGTGCTAACTTTTTCTCCTTGAAGAGCCAGAGAAAAAAGTTAGCCAATTCTGGGACTGCGGCACTCAAAGGGATGACTGGTTGCTGTTGCACTAGTCCCTGAAAACCTGCCATTTTCCCTTGTACACCTTCACTGTGGACGGCCTTCTAGCTTGTGATATTCTCTTGACAGAAGGCTGAAATTCTTTTGTTCTCCTAACAAGGAGTAGCCTGTTGGGGCACGGATGAAACACCTGCGACTGTGGCTTTTTGAGCAGGTTGGGTTTTGGGGGTTATTTTCCTGGGAATGTCTATCTCTAGATTGAGTAGATCATTCACCCAAGACTTGTCACAACTGAAAGGTGGGACAAGAATCCCTTTGCATTTTTGGACCCTCACTGTTTGAATTATTTTTGGAACCAGGACTGTTTGGGAATAGCCATAGGAATACCTGCTGTGAGCCATTGTTTGTTGTGCCACTGACTCAGGAGAGATACTATTTCATTCAAGATCATAAATTTTTGATCTAGACACCAAGAAAAGGGATGCTACTGGGCTAGCATGGCCATTTGCAAAGGGCACATGAAAAGGTGACTGAGGAAAATCAAATCCACTGCTGTGTTGAGTAGTCTGAGGAGTTGCAAAAACTCTCTTGCTGAGATCCACTCCCTGTCAGAAAATGAACTCAATAATCTGTGTCATGCACAATTGAGGAAGGCAAACAAGATTGAGGTTGGTCAAATATTCCATACCCAGGTGGACAAAATGCTGGGATGGAAGGAGGTCTGGCTTGTCTCAATTGATTAGAAACCCTAACTGACTCTAAAGGGAAAGAAGATCATTTCTGGCCTTGACCAAAGATAAACTTACAAAGTGTTTTTGGACGATGTCATGGAGATATGCTGCCATTGCTGCTGACGAGGTTGACCGGAAGAGAGAGATGACACAGTTGATGATCTTGGTTAAAGCCCATGGCTGATATTGAGGCTGAATCTGACAGAGAGAAATTGGTAAATGGTTCCTTGGAAACCAAACTGAAGGAACTTGTGCAAGGATGTGTGTATAGGGACATGAAAGTATGCATTGGTTAAGTCTAGACTGGCTGCAAACTTGTCCTTTTTTTACTGAAAGTCTGATTAGCCTTGCAATCTCCATTTTGAACCTTGGTGCAGTTATGTATTTGTTGACCCCACTGAGGTCAATGACTTGTCAGAAATTAACATTGGCCTTGGGTACCAGGAACAACCTGGAGTAAAACCCCAGGTAGTTTGGTTTGCAAACTACCTCCACTGCCCACTTGTCAACTAGTGACCAGATCTTCTGTAAAATTCCTGCCTTCTCCCAATCATATCGCAAATCTGTCACGGTAGGGGAGGGGGTAAGATAAATGAAATTTGAAGCCCCTCCAAAACAATTCGGATCGTCCATTCATTCTCGGAAAACCGATTGATCCACACGGTTCAAAAATAAAGGAGTCTGGCGCCCATAGGAACGCTCTCTGTGGCTGGTCAGGGTGGCAAGTCACCATCAGCTGTTAGGAGGTTTGGGTAAGGGGAAACCTTGTTTCCTTTCCCCTTTGCCAAACTGCCTCCAGAATTGAGAATTCTCTTGCCGCCTGAAATTGGAATGAGGACGAAATTTTGTTGCCTTTGAGCGTTACTCATCCTCTTAAACATTTGCCAGTAATCATTTCTACACTGCGACTGAAACTGGTTCTGCCTGAAAGTAGGTGCAGGTGGCAAGGTAAGTTGATGCAGCAGTTCTTGTGATGTCTGCTTCCATACTTCCTCAATTTTTCTGCCAAAAAGCAATGGCATGCCAAATGGTGGTTAACACAGAACCAAGGCATGATGTGGCTTTTGGGTGGACAAGTGCAGGCAGGCATCCCATTGCACAAGATTGAGGTTAGCTAATGCTGTCAGGGTGTTAGCCATTGTGTGATGTGCTGCCCTAATTCAGCAAAAAGCCTTGGAATTGTCTGGGTCCTGTATTTTATCAGTTAGGCAGTCAGAGATTTCTTTAACCTTTGCTGACTGTGGAAGAAGATGGAAAGATTACTGTTCTTCCATCTTTTAAATCCACTGAAGCCTTGACCTTGTAGGCCTGGCTTGGAGTTGACATGGTTTGTCACTCAGAAATCGGCAAAACTCTGTAGATTTCCTCCATGGCCTCTTTAAAGCTGTATTCCGTATGCTCCACTGTAGGATCGGTGTATGGTAAATCATCAAGGTTATCCCTGCAATCACTGTGGACATTGTCCTCATCAGGTATTCTGTCAACATCAGAATAAAACACACCGGGGGCAGGTACAAGGTCGTGCCATCGTCCCTGTGTACTGTTTGATTTCTCCCCAAAGCACAAGTCATAAAGATTTGTGCCGGCAGTTGTATTGGCGACCAAGCAAGTGCCATAGTTTGTCTTGCCGGTATGAAATGCTGGTAATTATGTTGGCCAGTTGGTTTGGCTCTTGGTTGGATGGATGGCCCCGTTTTCAGCTAGAAGTCTGGTTCTGTAACCATGTGGTTGGTCCATGCAGTGAAATGGACGGATCAGCTAACTGAATCCCCATATAGCTCCCATTAACCACGTGCATCCCGGCCTGTATACAGCATAGCGTACTTAAGTGATGGATTCCCAGTCACTGATTGTCGAGTATGGACGACTAACTAGCTGAACTGGCTGGATGGCAGCCGGAATGGCATTTGACAGACTGGACTGGTAGCCATATGGCTCATCCACATACGGAAAATACCCCATGCACCAAGACTTACAGGCCAGAGAGCCAAGCTCCAGCTTGCGGAGGACTTACGCCCACTGGGCAGCCTTGGAAAGGGAGGACAGTCTCCCATATGCTCCAATTCATCATTAGAGAAATAAGAGGGATGAGATGGAACAAATTCACCAGCAACTGTGTCATTGCTTCCTAAAATAGTCACCACATCTGTGACTCAACAATGCCTGTTGAGAAAAAGAGAGTGGCAGGTCCTCAGCCCCTTTTTCTTCCATTTGGAGCTGACCTGATGTAATAGTTGCTGTGGGCACTGTCAGCACTCTGGGTGGGGCAGGGACAATCAAAGTGTTCCCCACTAAGCTGGCTAGTGACAATGTCTTTGGATATAGACTTGGTACATCACATTCCATTTCCCTGGACTTACAACATCACTCCTTTGTCTTTAGTCCCCATCGTAGTACTGTGGACCAGGTGCTTTCCAACCATAGTTTGCACACACTGCATGTATTTGTTGATGAACATTTTGTACATGCAAAGTATGTCCTGTGCATGTCTTCATTTGCTTTAAACTTCTTGCATTTTGTGTATTTCATTGACATGGTCTTTTACTCTCTGAAAAGACAAGAACAAGAAGAAAAATTTCAAGAAATAACAAACCCAATTTGTTTCTGTACACAAATAAACAATAATTATTACTAAATAAGTGAAGAAATATCTGCAGTGTGCATGAAAATAACCAACACTGTTTACTAACAATACCATGTTGGATCACGAGGTCACAAAAAAATGTACTAAAAATACCATGTTGGATCATGTGGTCACATAAAAAATGAAGTTTACAACTGTGATAAATTCACATAAATTCAATAATTTCACAAAATAACATGATTGCAATATATAGTATATACCTTTACACTCAATACTATTCCAAATAGGTTAACGGATGGTGTAATAATCCACAAGACTGACTTAGATTCGTGAGAGGTATTGGATATGATGCATCTCGTGTCAGCGAAAGCAAAAAACTGGTTAACAACCAAAGTCACCTAATGGTGGTCAGGGGAGTTAAGAGCAAGGGTTGGTAAGAGTGTCTTCCCTTAGTCATTATGGAACACAGACCGGAAAGATGAATTTTTTTGTCTTTCTGTGATTGCTGGATTCAATAGGTAGCAGTGCATATCCCTAACATTACTGTGATCGGGAAATGTATTCAAAGTAGAAATAAAACATGATTTCCTTAAAACATCCCACATTTTTTTTACCTAATGTTGTAACTTAAGTTGGGATATTATATTGTCATATTTTGGAGCAAGCTCAAATCTCCAGAGGGCAAGTTCAATTTTCCAGTCAGCTTTTGTATACAATTTGTAAAGCCCTGTTTCTAATTATAACATTCACTAAACAATTAGTCTTAAAAATCAAAGGCATAAAGAAAAACAGTTGACTACACACAAATTATGTAATTAATAACTAGAATCAGTAGCAATGAGTGTATCACAAAAGGCACCTCTACAATTTGCTTGGAAGGGCCTTAAACAAAAGAACTTCTGTTGGAAAATCAAAGTTTGGAGAAGATGGGCATCCAGGGGCCATAACTGTTATAAATGATGACTTGGAATGCTGGAAATCCAACTGTTTCAATGACTCACCAATATAAAGCTGCATGTGAAAACTAGCTGAAATGCAATACAATATAGTAAAGTTATGCAGCATAAACCAAAGTCAGCAGGATGGGCAAATCAGGGGAAATAACTCTTGTAAAGGATGTCATGAAATGGTGGAAACCAAACTCAGTCAAGATCGCAATCTGAAGCCACGTGCCAAACTTTGTTCCAAATCCAGCAAGTTTTGGTGAAGTTGTCTTGTGGAAACCAAAGTCAGGAGGATGAATAAACAGGGAACCATAACTCTTCTAAACAAGACTAACCCCAAATAAGGCACATGCAAGTCAATGAGACAATGTTCATATCAAACTCAATTAGAATATGCTGAATAGTTCTTGAGTTATGAAGTGATTTTAAAGGGTCATAACTCTACCCAAAATCAAGCTGGTGAGACAAAACCCATAGAAAACACATCTAGGGTTATGAGACAATGTACACACCAAATCACATCAGAATATGTTCGTTGGTTCCTGAGCTATGCTGGTTACAAGGAACTGTTGTCATGGAGATACAATATCAATGGAAATAGGGCAAAAACTCCATCAAATTGGACCTTAAAAGACAAAACCTTTAAAAGGCACAATTACATGTGATAAGCAATTCACTTATCAAATGGTATCCAAGTATGTATAAGGGTTGAAGAGCTATGCTTTTTACAATAAGTGTGAATGAACAGATAGATGGACAAATGGATGGAAAAGACGATTACTATAGTGCTCCCACATATCAATACATGGGCTCTAAAAACTAATTATAAAAAATTATTCACAGAATCTGCCAATGAAATAAATGTCCCAACATATTCGATTGTGAAGACATGCATCGTTATGTAGGAAAATTGCCTACCAAATACAAGTGGTGTACTCCCTTTTTCTGCCATCACCTCTTGAAGGTCTATAAACTGAAAAAAGGAAAGAAAGCAAATCAGCTAGAAATCTGCAGAATGAACAGACTTTTCCATGCTTATCTCTTGTATTGACACTTTTCCCAACCTCTACTCCTAACCTCAGGGAAGGATAATAGAATTTATTCACACTATTCCTACCCTCTAACCCTAACCTCAAGGAAGGGTCATATAAGGAAGGGTCTCACAATTTTTCAAACTAATGCACAAACCAGAAACCCACAGGTTTTAGACTTCTGACTTAATAGTACATGAAAAGTCCCAAACATTACAATGCATGCATGAACGAATGCATAAACACACCAATACATGGATACCACCCACATGATTATTGTAACCCAACTGCCTGAATGAACTAAAACATATCAGACTTTAACCCAATTGCCTGAATGAACTAAAACATATCAGACTTTAACCCAATTGCCTGAATGAACTCAGACATATCAGACTTTAACACAATTGCCTGAATGAACTAAAACATATCAGACTCTAACACAATTGCTTAAATGAATTAAAACATACCAGACTTTAACACAATTGCTTAAATGAATTAAAACATATCTGACTTTAACACAATTGCTTAAATGAATTAAGACATTTCAGACTTTAACCCAACTGCCTGAATGAACTCAGACATATCAGACTTTAACTCTACTGCCTGAATGAACTAAGATATATCAGTCAATCATAGCCCATTACATTATTTTACCATACTTGACATATTAGATGCACCGTGTACCATACTTGACATAACAAATGCACCATGTACCATACTTCACATAACAGATGCACCGTGTACCATACTTGACATAACAGATGCACCATGTACCATACTTCACATAACTGATGCACCGAGTACCATACTTGACATAACAGATGCACTATGTACCATACTTGACATAACAGATGCACTGTGTACCATACTTGACATAACAGATGCACCGTGATCCTAAAAAAATGAATATTTGGGTCAAATTCAACAGGTTAAAATTCATCATGATGAACACACACCAACAATTCATATGCAAGATTCCAATCATATGTAAACTAATGTACATTCCATTACATGTAACACTAGATGATTTAGCTTCCTTTTTCTAAGCTGGGAGCATTCCACTTTGAAGGTGCATTCTCTTTCCCAATATTGTTGCACTGAACTTATAAGCTCCAATTTTTTAAAAAAATGATTTAACCAAAGTCAAGTGGTAATGATACATCTTGCACACATGTAAGTTCCAAGAAAATCATTAAGTTCTGGGTGGGTTTTAGCAGCCATTTTCTTTCCTAAAGCATGCTGGGACTGATACATGTGTACTGATGGAGCTTTCACCAAAGAGATAAATCTAGAAAATCATATCACAGTTTCCCTCTGTTCCAAAACAAAAGGGCATAAAAGACAAAACAATTTTTAAAAAACCCATTCTTTTCTATGATATCAAAGTAGATGAAAACCCAGAGATTCTTTGTTTTTGTTTTAATTAAAATTACTGTTCTTAAAATCTAGTAAATTATGAAGAACTTAATTACATTTATGAAATATTGGATTAAGCAATTATTGAGTTGAATTGAATTTAACATGTCAGGTCAGTGAGGATAACACTCAAAATGACTTGGATATTCTAAAGTTCTTATGAAAATGATGGAATTATATTTATAAATTACTGAATTAAACTGTAGTAAAGTTTACAATGTCTATCATGGAAAACACTGAATCTATATTTTAAGAAAATAAATGTCTACTTGCATCATAATGAAAATTCTCTGATATGGAATTAAAGCAAATATAGATCTAATTCAGCAGAGAATAACATATTAAAGATGCATGTAGCTTCGTAAAAATAATTAAAGACATACATTAATAAATAAAATAAATACAATTATTGATCAGTGAGGACAACACTAATTTTGATCACACAACTCAGCTCTTATGACAAATGATGTAACAATCTATAGTTTGCTTAAAAAGCAAGTTAGAAATGAATAAAATTCATATTATTTGGAAGAGAGAAAAGCATGGAAAATTCTTTATTTAAATATATCTTTGTGCTAAAATAAACTTTTTAAAAAATTTCTTGTCCAAAATATTGCCCAAAGTTCCAAAACTTTATATAGCAAAGTAATAAACTAAACAGAAATATTTTTAAAAATAGTACAAGAAAACCCCTCATAATCTAATTGTGATGAGAATTGTTTGGAAGCTGTTCAGCCACATCCCCACATAAAGCACACAATGCCTTATATACTTTCAACTAAACCCACAAAATCCACAATGCCTAATATACTTTCAACTAAACCCATAACCCGCAAAATCCACAATGCCTTATATACTTTCAACTTAATCCACAACCCACAAAATCCACAATGCCTTATATACTTTCAACTTAATCCACAACCCACAAAATCCACAATGCCTTATATACTTTCAACTAAACCCACAAAATCCACAATGCCTTATATACTTTCAACTAAACCCACAACCCACAATGCCTAATATACTTTCAACTAAACCCACAACCCACAAAATCCACAATGCCTAATATACTTTCAACTAAACCCACAACCCACAAAATCCACAATGCCTTATATACTTTCAACTAAACCCATAACCCGCAAAATCCACAATACCTAATATACTTTCAACTAAACCCATAACCCGCAAAATCCACATTGCCTTATATACTTTCAACTTAATCCACAACCCACAAAATCCACAATGCCTTATATACTTTCAACTAAACCCACAAAATCCACAATGCCTTATATACTTTCAACTAAACCCACAACCCACAATGCCTAATATACTTTCAACTAAACCCACAACCCACAAAATCCACAATGCCTTATATACTTTCAACTAAACCCACAAAATCCACAATGCCTAATATACTTTCAACTAAACCCACAACCCACAAAATCCACAATGCCTAATATACTTTCAACTAAACCCACAACCCACAAAATCCACAATGCCTTATATACTTTCAACTAAACCCATAACCCGCAAAATCCACAATACCTAATATACTTTCAACTAAACCCATAACCCGCAAAATCCACATTGCCTTATATACTTTCAACTTAATCCACAACCCACAAAATCCACAATGCCTTATATACTTTCAACTAAACCCACAACCCACAAAATCCACAATGCCTAATATACTTTCAACTAAACCCATAACCCGCAAAATCCACAATGCCTTATATACTTTCAACTTAATCCACAACCCACAAAATCCACAATGCCTTATATACTTTCAACTAAACCCACAAAATCCACAATGCCTTATATACTTTCAACTAAACCCACAACCCACAATGCCTAATATACTTTCAACTAAACCCACAACCCACAAAATCCACAATGCCTTATATACTTTCAACTAAACCCACAAAATCCACAATGCCTAATATACTTTCAACTAAACCCACAACCCACAAAATCCACAATGCCTAATATACTTTCAACTAAACCGACAACCCACAAAATCCACAATGCCTTATATACTTTCAACTAAACCCACAAAATCAACAATGCCTTATATACTTTCAACTAAACCCACAACCCACAAAATCCACAATGCCTTATATACTTTCAACTAAACCCACAAAATCAACAATGCCTTATATACTTTCAACTAAACCCACAACCCACAAAATCCACAATGCCTTATATACCTTCAACTAAACCCACAAAATCAACAATGCCTTATATACTTTCAACTAAACCGACAACCCACAAAATCCACAATGCCTTATATACTTTCAACTTAATCCACAACCCACAAAATCAACAATGCCTTATATACTTTCAACTAAACCCACAAAATCCACAATGCCTTATATACTTTCAACTAAACCCACAACCCACAAAATCCACAATGCCTTATATACTTTCAACTTAATCCACAACCCACAAAATCAACAATGCCTTATATACTTTCAACTAAACCCACAACCCACAAAATCCACAATGCCTTATATACTTTCAACTTAATCCACAACCCACAAAATCCACAATGCCTTATATACTTTCAACTAAACCCACAACCCACAAAATCCACAATGCCTTATATACTTTCAACTAAACCCACAAAATCAACAATGCCTTATATACTTTCAACTAAACCCACAACCCACAAAATCCACAATGCCTTATATACTTTCAACTAAACCCACAAAATCCACAATGCCTTATATACTTTCAACTAAACCCACAAAATCCACAATGCCTTATATACTTTCAACTTAATCCACAACCCACAAAATCCACAATGCCTAATATACTTTCAACTAAACCCACAAAATCCACAATGCCTTATATACTTTCAACTTAATCCACAACCCACAAAATCCACAATGCCTTATATACTTTCAACTAAACCCACAACCCACAAAATCCACAATGCCTTATATACTTTCAACTAAACCCACAAAATCCACAATGCCTTATATACTTTCAACTTAATCCACAACCCACAAAATCCACAATGCCTTATATACTTTCAACTAAACCCACAACCCACAAAATCCACAATGCCTTATATACTTTCAACTAAACCCACAAAATCCACAATGCCTTATATACCTTCAACTAAACCCACAACCCACAAAATCCACAATGCCTAATATACTTTCAACTAAACCCACAACCCACAAAATCCACAATGCCTTATATACTTTCAACTTAACCCACAACCCACAAAATCCACAATGCCTTATATACTTTCAACTTAACCCACAACCCACAAAATCCACAATGCCTTATATACTTTCAACTAAACCCACAACCCACAAAATCCACAATGCCTTATATACTTTCAACTTAACCCACAACCCACAAAATCCACAATGCCTTATATACTTTCAACTAAACCCGCAACCCACAAAATCCACAATGCCTTTGATACTTTCAACTAAACCCACAACCCACAAATCCCCAATGCCTTATGTACTTTCAACTAAACTCACAACCCACCACACAACCCACAAAATGCACAATGCCTTATATACTTTCAACTAAACCGACAATCCACAACCAAAAAACCCACAACTCACAAAATCCACAATGCCTTATGTACTTTCAACTAAACCCACAAGCCAAAACCCACAATGCCTTGTATACTTTCAACTAAACCCACAACCCACAAAGCCTTATATACTTTCAACTAAACCCAAAACCCACCCACAACCCACAATGCCTTATATACTTTAAACTAAACCCACACACCCCCCACACACAACCCATAACATCCACAATGTTGGTTAGCATCTTCCAACAAGCACAAGCTATTATGTCAAAAGTTGATTCTTTAAAGAAATGACCAAATCAATATTTCACACGTTATTACTTAAAATTATATCTCAGATAAAATAAAATCACTTTGTCTTTCATGCTAAATACTGTGTTTACCAATGCTGCTAATAGCAATAGTTTGGAACATGTATTAAGTCATGCACTTTTTGAATGTTACTGAAGTATACCGCATGATAAGGGAGTCAACATGTGTTTGAAGCAAGTCAAATAAAGGAGAAAAAAATCACAAATTAACCCATACCTGCCATATTCCTAGACTGTGTTCAGGGTTTTCGAGACTCAAAAAGTATGTTTTGAGGTACCAAGGGCAGTCAGTGTGCATGACCCCCAAAAAGCGACATCGTGCAATAGAGAATAAACTATCTTTTCATATAAGCCTATAGAAAATGATTCAAAATTCAAATCTGAATAAAAGAAAATAACTTGTCTGTTTTCTTTAAAGTATTTAATACACTTATAAAGACAAAAATAGTCGGTAGACTAAGAGTTGTCAAACATCATCAGAACACACATATACATATTTGCAAACACTCACATCATCACAACCAGGCGGACTTCAAATAAAAACATACACCAAGTTTCTGTCTTTAAAATCCTCTGGATCTCAAAATATAGGCTGAATTAGATGCAGTCTTTGTGACTCTCAATAGTTTGCTGGTGGTGGTGGTGGTGGTGGGGGTGCGGTTGAAGGTAATGCAATGTTCATCTTTGCACTCATCAGAGACTGGATGGACTTTTGTTCAAACTTCCAACCTGGATTTTCTGAGCAAATCATGGTCAGAACCGAGTTGTTCCTGACGACTATAACATTAGCACTGTCAGAACTGTATCTATTGCATTTTGACCACGAGATATGCTTGTCTCCATAGAAAAAAGAATATACAACATATCTGGGACTGACCATTTCATTGGGGGAAAGGGGTGGGAGAGAAAGGGGCATAATATTTTCAAGTTAAATGGGGGTTGTACAGGTAATACAGCAGTAATAAACACTCTGTCCAGTACGGGTGTTAACGCTTTATCAACACAAATCAACTGTGCAAACACAAGTGTGTTCTTATTATTGTCTTTCAATAAAACTATTTCACAGCTAAAATCATCCTGAAAGCATGGGTCAATTAATAGAGAGAACTAATCTGAAAGTTAAATTCAGTGTGTCAAATATGTTCTGGTTTGTCCCGATGTTGCATATGGGTGGTGCTGTTATTTTGTTCTTCAACACACATATCTTTGATTTACCTAGAACTTAAAATGAATTGGGTTGTTCCACTTTGTGAACTTTACCGATGTAAATTAGCCTAATGGACTTAACACATCACCCTAGCTATTGTCAGCCAATGAAGTATTATGTGAAATGGTGGTTGTTTATACCTGACCACCTTGCCTTTTAATTGCCTCTGTGACAATTAGCTGTATAAACTGCCCCAAGGATAGTTTTACATGAGCTCTAAGCAAGACTGTTTACTGTTTATACATGCTACATGTTAACGGGCATATACTGAGGAGGTTTTTTTTTTCCGAAGATTACTGAAAATTGTGTTTTCTAAACATGACCGTGTCAAGGGGTCTGGGAGTTAAAAATTGTGTTTTTAGCATGACCTGTCGTGTTATGCCAGGTATCATTAAACGTAATGACATATCAAAACTGAACAATGGGTAAAATAAACACAATGATCAGGTATTGTGCAGACTGAAATGGTTACGTACAAATAAGCATTGGTCAAATTATCCATCATGCCAACTTGGATTCCTCCCATTTTCGATAATTGTTGAAGCCTGTAGACTATTCCAATTGACAGTATTTCAAAGAAGAAAACAAACATAAAATCAGAGGAAATAATAATGTTGACTTATGTGACAAATTCATTATTAATGCACTGATTAAAAAAAAAAAAAAATTAAAAATCAAGACAGAGTTTGACAGCTGGTATACATAGTCTATATATATGCATGTATATTGCACTGCAAAAATGCAGGTTATTACAATATGCATGAAAATAGCTAAGAAAAAAAGCAATGTAACAATTGCCAACAAGATTGAACTATAATAGCTGCAGAAGTACATTTGATAGCATACAAACTGAGCATACACACATTTTATAGCATACACACTGAGCATACACACATTTTATAGCATACACACTGAGTATACACACATTTTATAGCATACACACTGAGCAGGGATGTGAAGAGTTACACAGCTTCTTGTAGTCAATCTTAACTATGTTGGAAATGTATGTATGTGCATTTGTGTGTGGCATAAATAAAATATATGTGTAGTAGTTACACTCTCAAATAAATGTTTCATTAAAATGAAATTGGCAAGTCTAGTTTCAATGATACAGTGTACATGACACACACACACACACACACACACACACACACAGACATACAATATTTCCACACTTTTAAAAAATATTTTAAAAGAGCATAGGCACCAACTATTTTCTGTGGATGTGTTATTTTCCTTTGAACTCCACATATTTCTTCCTAATTAGAGAGAGAACATTTTTTCATCAAATAGCATGGGACTTATGGTTAGACAAGAGGGAAGCAAAAATAATTTTCCCCGCAAAAGATGAGACAGGCAATTAAAAAAAAAAATCCCAGCACCCTCCTTCCATGAAGAAAAAACAGTGGATGCCTTACAAATATGTCATGTAGCCCTGCATAATCTCTAGGATGAATGCATTACCTCTAGGATGAATGGTACTATGGACAATATTTACCTCTGATTTGTATATGGTTCCATGGCCAAATCCTCTCTCGTAAGATGATTTGTTTAAGATCATAGCATCTTCCATATCATAACCCTGAAAGAGAATAAGCCAATTGCATTAACAAAACACATTGCTTTACAATTGTGCCCTTGTGTAAATTTAGACCAACAAATTTGAGTATTAGAATTAAACTAATTTATTCCATTTCAATTCTGCATGCATTCATGCTGTTTAACCTAAACATAAAAAATTTATGGAACTGTATGTTTTAAAATGAATTTATGCTTTTTAGACTTTTTACTAGCCATTATTCCATGTTTTGGTTATCACTTAAAATGAATACATTATACTCACATTCTGATACATTTGGACATTGTTTGCAGCATGACTACATGATTTCTTTCTAAAATAAAAGTTGAAGATTTCATCTTATCTATAGTATAAAATAAATATAGAAGCAAATTGCAAATGAAGGTGTACATATAATTCCTGTTGTACCCCATGAATATTAATCTTTTTGACTGGTCTTAAATAGGTCATATGACAGAAAATATTTTCATGTCATTGTATTGAATTTAACCATAGAATCAGCCACTTTAGTGCACATTACAACAGAGATGCGAACCATTCCATATTTAGCAGAATTATTAATGTTTTTGGTGCAAAATTCAGCGTTTTTGGTGAAAATACCGACTTCTAAATTATACCAATGAAATTCTGGCAAATCAACATTTGACACAATAAAAATTTTGAACAGGCGGTTTCTGTGTGTACACAGGTAGAAAGAAAAGTACTTCAGCAACAATATGATAGACTGGTACAAAGAATATAGTTTCTCAATGTAAAAATATGAATCTATAAAATAAGAAACCAGTCAATTAACTGTAAAGTGAAATGAAGAGAAAAGAAAATGTAGATAGCTTGTGAGGAAAACTGATTTTTATGGTTATTGTTTTGGCCAAAAACACTGAAGGAATGCAAGGTTCTGGAAATGGAGGAATGGATATGCCATTGTTACTGTGTACAGGTATATATAGGCTCATTGTTGATATAGTATGATTGAACAGAAGTTTGTTACTTGAAACTGTGTTATCCATTCCAGACAAGCTGCCTATATTCTGAAAAACTGATGCTAGAATTCCTGATAGGCATGCTCATGGGTTGGCATCTCTGTTACAATAGTAAGAGTAATAACCAGCTATCCGAATCAGAAATATGCAAAATCTTAGCGACAATGATGCCAAAAACATCCAAACAATGAGAAGGATAGTTTCTGGGAGTGATTTGGTATAATAAAACAAATATTGTCCTTTTCTGTGCAGTGAAAATCCAGAAATTCAACTTTTAGGGTGTGATTTCTCTCAGCCCAACAATATGGTTGAAAATTCTGAATTTTAAACTTGTAAAAAGAGACAATAATTGAATAATGTACTTCTCAATCAATCCCTTACAGTATAAGATATCACTGCCACAACAGCATTGGTTCCAAGTGGGTAGTTGTCAATGTCATAGTAGTCATATTTCACTGGCCGAACCAATGGACTTTGTGGGGTCTGTAACTTGTACAACTTGTTGTCACCACGGTGACCAAAGGTGTGGCATGGAGTACCCATGGTTTGTTTACCCATCTGTAAAATTAAAACAAATAGGAATAAGAGATTCAGCCCCCTTAAAATCTAGTAATATTGGGACTAAAGGATCAGCATTATCAACTTTATGTGTCATATATATTTTTTTTAAGTTTCAAGACAGATATCTGATTATGGGAACATACAAATTATTAACCTTTCAGTTAACCCCTGAAAACTTTATATACTAAAGGAAAAGAAAATAATAGAAAAGAAGCACACCATGAATGGCACATTATATGCTTACCCTGCGTTTAATAGTCCTCTATGTAGGCACTAGTAGGGTATGGTTGATTTTGGAGATATTATTGACCAACAGGTCTCAATGAAAATGGCCTTTGGTCAAGGTAAGTGATCCTGAAGTACACTTAACTATGCAGAAACCATTATTTTCTATATTAGACCTACCATGACCTTACCCTAGAACAAAAGTTATTCTGCAAAACCCATTTTTCTTTGAGTCACAATGACCTTGACCTCTGAACTTTTGACCCCAATATGAATAGGACTCTTCATTATCTTGGATGCAAACTCTCCACAAGCTTTAGCCAAGACACATGGTCTAGAGCTAAAGTTATTGTGCAAACATCATTTGTCTTCTTTGCCAGACTGACTGTGACTGCTGCCCTTATGAACCCAAATCAATAGGCTACTTCTTTATCTAAAGTGTAAGCCATCCACAAACTTAGGTGGCCAAGAGCTAATATTTTTGTGCAGAAACCATTCTTCATTTTTCAGCCAGAGTGACATTGATCTTTGACCTATTGACCACAAAATCAATAGGTCTCTTTCTCGTCGCAAAATGCAAGCCATCAACAAAGTTTGGTCATGGTTTGTGGCATAGGCCTCGAGTTATTTCGTGAGAACCATTTTTCTTTTTGGAGTCCCTCTGACCTTTTAAGCCCTAAATCAATAGGTGTCTTTCTTGTTTCAAATGCAGTTTAGTCAAGGTATGTGGTACAGAACTTAAGTAGTTTTGTGTCCATTGTTTTTTCTTTTTTTTCTGTCTTATGACTTTGACCTTTGACCCCAAAATGAATATGGCTCTTCCTTGTCTCACATGCAAGCCATCCACAAAGTTTGGTCAAAGTAGGCGATAAAGAACTTGGGATATATAGCAGAAACCATTTTTCTTTTTAGCATCTCAGACCTTGACTTTTGACCTTTCCATGTCAAAATCAATAACTATCTTTTTTATCTCACATGCAAGCCATTTACATACCTGTCAACTTGTATAGGAATCCCATAATTTGTACGTTTTTTTTTTAAAAAATCTCAGCAAGTCCTTATTTTTGTGCTTTAATCACTACATCTACCTTTTTTGGCCATTCATGCCCTCTGGGCATACTGAATATTTCATTCTACCACTCTCCATGTATACATTTACATCCTATATAACACCTACAGGTGGTCAGTGATAACTGTCGCACATGTGCACGTTCTGTTACCACTTGAGTGCATATTGGGCTAAGCGACCAAATTATCGACAAATCAAAACACCTCAAACAAAACAAAGCCGGTATGATTAATTAGCAGTGTTTTAAGCGGCTTTATTGCACTGTGTCTACTCAAACCAGATCCTCACGAGTGGCTCACTTTGATTTTAATCCAGCAAGTCAGTGTAATTAAATTAATGATTCTTTCATTTTTAATTGATTAAACAGACGATCAACTTTCACGTGCGATATTGCGTTTGAAGCGAAACAATTACGCTAATTAATGAGCTCTGTTCGTATTTAAAAGAGAAAATGTTTGTTATGATCACTTTAGAAGTAGTTGTCAAGCAAGCTGATATTTATTATGCGGATAAAATGTGTTTTGCTAATTATTTTCACAAGGAAGTTAATAAGGACGATTTGAAGAAGTAAAATTCTTGTGAAAGTGGAGGGATAAAACGTAAGACTGCTACTGAGTGTGAGAATTCCTTAAACCAAGAGAGTGTAAAAATTCTAATGAAAATTTCACCAAATGGACCAGAGCTTGAGGACTTTAACTCAGACACAGCTATCAACTGCTGGCTTAGTGCTGATGCAGGTGGCAGACATGTACATGGACATTTTTTTCAAAATCCAGCAGCTAAAACATATATACATGTACCTGAAGTAGCCAAACGTATATCAACAACTGTTTTAGAAAAATTAAATTCTTTTAAGAAATAATTATGTTGTATATTATTTCATTTGTTCTTTCTATGGATTAAGTACATACATCTCATCAAATCTGGGCAAGTGATTACCATTTTGGGACAAGTGAAAAAGTAAGGTGGGACAAGTGAATTTTCTGAAAAAAAATTGCTCAGCCCTGTCTTTGGCGTAAGGTTTATCTGGTCTTTGTAAGTTTTTTTTTGGTCTGGTGTACAGGTTTTTGTCTCAGGAGGTTGACATGTATGCATTTACAAAGTTTGGTAAAGATATCTGGTATAGAAGTCAAGAACTTACACATCTTTCCAATTGTCAACTCACAATGCAGTAATGTTTACCAACAACAATATAGCAATAAAATCTGTTATTCAGTATAATTCTGTATTATTTATTGTGTAGGCAAACATGCCTTTTTCTAATTGGCCAAGTTATGGCACTAGCTCGATACCCTATATCATTTTATGTCATCAGTATTGAAATTAGTTAATTAGGCCAGAATACCAGTCTAGATTGACATGTGTACTGTTTTGACAATCAGCAAACTTATTTACTTGATGCATGGAAGAACACATGGCCATTTCTGCCGTGGGCATTCATTGTACCTCATCAAGTGCATAGTCATGGCAGGTGCTCCATTAACACAATAAATAGTTCAATTAAAGGTAATGCCACCACATCTTTTATTATATACATCTGACACAAGACCTTTTGTTAACGTATGAAAACTGGTGGAAATTTTTTCTGATCCAATGGATTTGCGAGGGCTGGGGTTTCTGTGATCCATCAGTAAATGTGCTGATCTCAGATTAGCAGATTAGCATTAATTGCAAGCTCTGCTGTGACCTTGACCTTTGAGCCTTTGAGGCTGAAATCCACAGGTTGCTTCCTTGCCCCAAATGCAAGCTACTTATGAAGCTTGGTAACAGTAGATTGTGGAGAACTTAAGTTATTGTGCAGAAGCAATATAGGAAACAGACAAATGCATGAATGAATGGATGGAGAACATCATAATATGATACACTTGTAACACGATTTGCTTCACCTTATGGTGGATGTATAAGAAAGATTACAGATAATTCTCAGGTAAATATTGTTTGCTGGATTTTAATTTATTGCCCATCACTGAATCAATTTTACATGTATGTTTGAACATGCATAGTCCCACCTTGTAGTTTTCTAAGGAGCTAATTTTTAGGGTCAATATACCAGAAAATTTCTGATTAATGTATTTTGCTTACCTTTAGAGCCACCAAGATAAATGATTATTTTTATCTTTCTCTTGACCTACATTTTTGTGTGCTATGTATTTTCACAGACTCCATTTTTAGAAAATAAGATGAACAATTACAGATCCTCAAAATTAAATTGTTTGTCATTTAGAAACTGAAACTCTGCAAACACAAAAAAGCAGGTTCACAGTTTTTCAGCATCATAATATAAAATATCCAGCACCAAATTAATGTGCTATATGTAAAAATTTAAGTTTAAAATTTAAAAAAACTGGATGTTTCTTGATTTGAACTAGAAGTTTCTAAATTAGCAGACAGAACACTGAATTTAGTGTGTGTGTGTGTGTGTGTTTAACAGCACAACAACACAGGAAAAGTCAAACCTTACCATGCATCAAATAAATAAGGGTGCTGATTGTCAAAACAGCACACATGTCTATCTAGACTGGTACGCTGGCATAATGGACTAATTTCAATACTGATGATATAAAATGTTATAGGGTATCAGGCTAGTGCCATAACTAAGTAAAGTAAAGTGCCTTGCCCAGAGTCACAACATGGTGGCCAACCTGGCCTGGTCTGGGCAGGGTTCAAACCCATACCTCTTCTGGTCACAAGTCTGGCATGCTAATTAATTAGCGTAGCTATTGCTTATACATTAAATGTATGTGTTAAGTTTCAGAAAGAAAAACTCATACAAATATTGTTTGTTTTAAAATAATACCTACAGGAATTACAGATGTTCACAAAGATGTCAAAAAGACCTAGATCAAAGAAGCCATACATATTACTAAGAACTCTCGGATGGTACGAAATGATTGACAAAGTCCCATAAGTAAGACCAATAAAAACGACAACAGAAGTATTCTATATTGTTAAAGAGTTACATATATATAGGAATGTAAAATTTATTTACAAGTTTATTTTGAATATAAGGTTCTTCATACTAAATTACAGTTATATCATTAGATTCATACATGGGTGCAATGAAAGAATCCTTGACTGCCTTAATTGAAAAGGGTTCATCTATTTCCACATAATAGGCTGAAATAGCATACATGTGATTCTACCGGCGGTAGGCCCAAAATACTGTTTTAAAGGCCGTCTACCGCACATACCGTTTAGTAGTTAAAATCTACTGCTTTTGAAAATGTTAAGAAAGTGGGGGTTTTTTTTGTTTTTTTTAAAAAAAAAAAACAAACACGGTATTTAGTCATGTTCTGTCAACATATTAGAGAAACCAGCCAGAACCTGTCTATTGGGGACCGGAAATGTTCCACTAGTACAATGACCGGTTCGATGATGCGTGGCAGACCAATAGGATTAGAATTGTTAAAGAACAGCTGACATGTGTACACAGCAAGTCGCTAATTGATTACCTTATTGTTGGAATTTGGGGAGTTTAAGGCCAAATGCAGGATGTTTTTTGAGGTGTTATAAGTAATAAAGGGATAAAAGGTGGTCCATGATGTCTTCTGAGCCTTTGATGAAAATCAGCAAACCCTTAGCGGAGGGGAGACAAAATGAAGAGACCAACTATAAAAAATGTTTTGGCAGAGACACTAGAGTAAGTATTTTGATTTTTGACTTGTTTAATTGTTATTGTATTGTTCAAGATGTTTTAAGAGGACAGCTCTTACATTTTTTTGTTCAATTCATGTCAAAATGCCGAAATGTGCTTTCTCCCAATTCTAAGAAACCATCAGCTAAGAAATATTACAAGTTCAACAATGCTTGGATATATCGTAGTTTAAGTGTGTGCAGGCGAGTAGCAAAGGTCCTGTGTTTTGTTACGACTCTATGGTTCAAACAAAACGGAACAAAAAGAAAGTGAAACCAACAATGTTTGTAAAAATCAACAAACAATTTATTTCTAAATAATTAATTAAAAATCAAAATACACTTACAGTATCGTGTATTATAATCCAAATAATCCAACAATTATTAGTGACTTAATCACAAGTCCCATATATATAGAAACTATAAAATGTTCCAAATGAATGAATGTTCCAAGTTAAGAAATGTTCCAAATGAATCTTCGTAATGAATGAATGTTCAGAAAAAATGATGGTTCCGAATTAATGAGTCTGTAATGTTCCAATGTACCAATGATAATGTAATCCAGATCATCTTTAAGAATGTTCGCAGACATCCCAGAAAGTCCTAAATATAACTCCAGATAGCTCTGATCAATGGTCCAATAAATAATTCCTTTTGAATTATTTATACAGCATGGCATTACAGCATTACAGGATTCCAGCACGGCTATTATTTCAAACAATCTGATGATTCCAAAAGCTGATCGTATAAACAGATCTTTTCAACTCGAGATTTAAAATGGAATGAATATAATTCGTATATTCAGGTCTTTTATACAATTTGCAAATGGCACATTTCACAACAGGAAACATGTCAATATACGACCCAGAATGCAATACTAAATGCGTCTATTTCATGGAAAAGTACTCCAGGTACAGTAAACAACTCTGACCTTGAACAAAAGGTCAGTAAATACTTTGTTGACATCATTTTTCAAACTTAAAGTACAACTCAATATTTGACACAATTTTAAAGTACAGTCATAGGCCTAAAGTTTAAGCACATTATAGATTCCATATACATAATTCTGTAACAGTTTGCATTGTGTGTTTCAAAGGTATGCATCTTTTGTATTTCATAAACTATCTGAAGTTTTCATGCACATAAATTAAGTTCAAACCTTCAATAAAATATATCACTTAAAACTATATTACAAGATAATTAATTTTAAAGTTTGGATAAATTATTCATAAAAACATAAATACATCATGTATTTTTTTTTCTCATTATTTTAAGTCAAAATCAATCTTTATTTTTTTTATTTACAGTGGTGAAACTTGCCAACAGATTTTTGTATCTGAGCCATGAGAGAAAGAAGCCCTTGAGGATGAGGCTGAGGAATACATCCCATGTCCAAGTCAGGAACTTCCTCCTTGGGGTGAACATAGCTTTGAGGAGTATTGGAGAATAGTCAGCAATTTAACAAAATCAGCAACAGGAAAACTGAAGTTAGAACTTCTTTGCAGGCTGAACGTGGTTGTCCTGTCATTACAACATTCTAATCCTGATACAGAGAGGACATTCTCCATTCTTCGCAAAAGACAAAGTGATTCAAGGGGAAATCTGGACCATAGAACTATGGAAAGCCTGTTAAGTGTGAAGTTTAATAATCACAATGAATGTCATTAGTGATCACTAGACAGTGATCTTGTGAATGAAACCAAAAATGCTATTGGATTTAAAAAAAAGAAAAATCTTTGCAGTGAACTATCAGATGAAAAACTTTTCCAGTTTCATTATTTGACTGTATACTGACACATATTAATTAATTATTATTGTAACTTGCTGTTTTATTATAGTATGAAGAGAACACATTATGGCACACACAAAAAACAACACTTGTTTTGTTTTCCATCCCCGTGAAATGTAAAATGTATGCCGATAAAAAATCTACTGGTTTAGAGGCCAATCTACTGATCAAAATTTGTAAATCTACTGGTTTGAAATCCTGGTTCTGTCACATGTATGAAATAGAAGCTTCGATATGGTTAAAGACTGGTAAAGCATTTCAAATTTATTTTAATGAATGGAGAGTTGTGCATGTGAGTGAAACTGGAATGAAGCTGTGTGACATACTTGACACTGGTACATGTGAGTGAAACTGAAGGGAAGTTGTGTGACATACCTGACACTGGTACATGTTTCTAGGACTCTGGTTGAAGTCAGAAAATGGTGTGAAGCTGGCAACGTCTGAGAGAAAATTCGTTGGACTAAGTTCTTGATGGGTTACCTACAAGAGAAATTAATATCAAAAGACTTATTTACCATGGCTGTGATATAAAACTGCCGAACACTTCATGTATAGTCTTGCGTTTGATTTCCAAAGCATTAGGAGAGGAGCAACAAGTTTGGATATTCAACATTTCATTGTGTGTTCTTCAAGTAAAGTTTCATCCAGCATGAAAGGTTCTGATATTGATGCTGCCATTTCCACTGGAAAAGTGATACACCTCTCCCTCGATTACTCGCGCACAACAGGGTCCAAAAACAGACCACAGTTCAAGCAAGGGCACAAGTTACTCAGGGACCTCTGAAAATTTAAGACGGGGGATCCTTCCTGGCTGGAAATTGACAACAAGATGGGGACAGGGCTGTTAATTGGTTTAATACTAGTTTTATATTTGTATTGGGAGTAATTCTCAATAAAATGCTTTTTCTAATGAAGTTGTTCATGTTTATGTGCAAATTACCTTTACTTTCAAGATAAGCAACCTTTGAAACATCGTTAAAAACATTACTCCAAGAGGTTTCGAGATACATCACATGTACCTCAGAAAACATTGTGTATTACATCACTGCTTTTTGCATGTGAATGTGGATATATTCGAGTGTTATTGTTGATTCACAACAAAAACAAGATTTCCTTTCTTCATAAACCTTGACGAAACTTATTTAATTGGCATTTATTTCTTAAAGTGCTGCCACCGGTAGGCATTACTTACATTTTTATGGATCAAAATATTGTCAAATATTGTTTTTTACAGTGTATTGAGACTTTTTTATATAGAAAACTTAACAAAAATATACAACTTATTAAAGTTCCGAATTTTATGATGTTGAATCAGATTTCCGGGCACTAACCGCTGTTTTTCACAATAAAATTAGCTATATATAAAATTTTCATTTACTAGTTCTGATCGCAATTTTCTTTACATTCAACAAATAGGAGCCAATTCTTTTGGTATTTTCTAGAAGGAAAAAATGGGATCCATGCCTGACCCCGCATTATAAGCGGGTTTACAAGTTATCCTGGCACAAGTTATCGAGCAGGAGGTCAGACAATGACCTATTGAAGGACTTGACATTACAGGTGCTGTGAGACAAGCACCTATTTGAAGGACTCGACATTGCAGGTGCTGTGAGATGATGACCTATTGAAGGACTTGACATTGCAGGTGTTATGAGAAAATGACCTATTGAAGGACTTGATACTGCAGGCGCATTGAGACAATGACCTTTTGAAGGACTTGACATTGCAGGTGCTGATAAAAATCTTGGTTAAGTCTCACCCCTTCAAAGGCCTCTTCTTTAGAAATACACATATCCTGGTAGAATTACTTAACACTCACCCCTTCAAAGGCCTCCTCTTTAGTAATGCAGATATCCAGGTAGACCTGCTCCATTGTGCCAATCATTTCCACACTCTGCAAGGCCAGGTTGGTGACAGGCCTGAGCATCCTGGCTGGTGTGGTGAACAGATACAGGCCAGGGTACTGGCTGGCGTACTCAGTCCGTAAAACAAGACAAATCTCCATTGTGAGTGGGACCTGCAGATGAATAACATAATGGTAGCCTATCATAATATTGTACTTAACTTCCTGACCTTCATATATATTTTTATCTAGTTTCTATGTACCAAGTTGAGTTGCTAAACAAATTTGTCTATCAATCAAACATTTTTTCTTTAGCATTATACTGTGAATCCACCATTTTTCAAGGGGTACCCATTTTTATTTTGTGAAAGCTTGGCTACAAACCAAGAATTAAGACCTACCAAAGAATGATCCTTCAGCTGTCTGTTGGTCTATAGATCCCAAATCCATAAATTTAAGTATCAATAAACATGTAATCTTTGCAAAAGCACAAAATATACATGGATTCACAGTACAGACTGAGCCTTGAATTGTAAATGAGAAAAACACAAGAATCAGTTATAAATGACCTCTTAAAGTATCACTTAAAGTGCTCCCTCACTCGCTGTTCATAGGCGCTAAAAAGTGGATCCCCTTATAGGTGAGATCTCTTTACATTATTGTATTTGATACAAAATATTACTATTACATAATGTAATGGGATCCATGACTTATAAAAGAGACTGCAATATACTTATAAAAGAGACTGCAGTATACTGAGGTACATTATAGTGAGGGAGTAGTGTATATGGAAAATAATATCAGTTCACATTTATTTATGAGGTACCGCATATACTCATGTATAAGCCAAGTCCAAATGCAAACAACATAGACCCTGATCTGCCATTGCATAATGTGCCAGCCGATCAGGGTCTATGTTGTTTCTTCTACTGATTAGTCCTTACAAACTGCATAGACCCAGATCTGCCAGCACATTATGCGACGGCAGCTCTGGGTCTATGCAGTTTGCAGTTGATATCGGCTTATATGCGAGTATAGATGGTACTAATTTTGTGTGGATTTCATGGGTGCTACACCATGTAAAATCAGGGATTTTTCAAGAGTAATTGGGAATATTTCCAGGGACCATCATTTTGGTAAAGAATTAGAACAAGTGGGAAGAAAATTTTCAGAAGTAAATTACTCAAATTGGAAACTGTGCATGATTTTTAAATCTTTCTCATTGGGAGGGCCACTGAGAACTAATAAAAAATGGAGATGTATTTTGCCATAAATGCTATTTCTGTCCAAACTATATCCACATATTTTGTACGAACAAAAATGGAATTTTGTACGAACAAAAATTGAATTTTATACAAAACCACAAAAATAAATCCAACAAAAATGAATTCACAGCAGACAACAAAGCTTAAATCTGTGATTTTCATTTTCTGGGTCAGTGATCTAAACTGCTTTTAACCATAATCTCTCAGTTACTTCCCCTGTGTCATGCTTTCCTACTGCTTGTTAATGCAAAGTGAAGTACAAATGGGAATGTTTTCAGTTTCATCATTCATACCCTATGGATAAATCTACTGAAGGTTATATGACAAAACAGAGATAGAAAGAAAGAAAAAAGGAAGGAAGAGAAAAGCATAAATAAAGTTACAGTGACAGTTGATTCCAAACATGAATTTAGTATGGGTGGGTGGTACTGTAAAAATTTAAACTCCATAAAAATCTATTTGTCATATTACAGTGATGGCAAAAGTTAGATAAGGCAACACAGAATTTTGAAATATGATCTATACATTTCACCAATGTTTCTCTTTACTAAAAAGTGTAACAATTTTGATACCTTCTGCTTGAGGTGTTTGGCATAAGGGATTCTTATGACCACTGTACAAGGTATGCATTTGCTTTGATTGTCAAGCACTAATTCCTGGACTCTTTGACAGCTATTCCAAATAGTCAAACCTGTCCTAACGGTCACCCATGTTCAGTGGTCACCTGGTCACAATGGTCATTCTAATTTTCACCAAATTTCCTATATAAATGCCCTGTATATAACAGTCACCTGCTTTCAGCGGTCAGTGGCCTGGTGTTTCCTAACCAAATAATGGTTTCAACCTGCCTTAAGCAGTCACTGGAGCATATCAGCAGTGACTGCTCCAAGTAGGCAAATTAAACACTTCTTTTGTTTGATAAGCAAGGCATTGTTTAGATAAAGGTATATCATGTGAATCAATGTTTAAGCATTTTATATCTCGATTTTATTTACCGTACTCCAGTCATGCTGTCAATCAAACTCAAAGGTGTCAATATGTCTGATTCGAAAGCAAGGCGGTTTTTGTCCTCACATGAGAGAATCGAATCAATTCATTTGTTGGATAGTGGAAAAAGTTGTAGTGTAGTTGCAGCAGAAATGGGAGTCAGGTGAACTCAGATCCATGTGAATATTAAGCGTAAGCGAGATATTATGGCCAATATTTAAAACAACATTAATCCGGAGATAAGGAGATTATGTACAATCACACCAAATGATGAGATTAATGAATGATGCTGGAAATGGTTCCAGGATGCTACAACCCGCATGTACACTGTACTTGTGATATCCCTTACAGTTTATATGCCACTAACAATAGCTGCAGAAAGCTTTTTTTCATTCCCTAATCATCAAAGGTCTCTCACAAAAGCTGACTGTCTTTTGATCTCAGTGAGTATAAGGAACTGCTTAATCCATCAATTGTTTGAAGTGTGAACACCTGTTTTCATGCCTAATTATACCAGCTGGGCTAACAAAAAGTCAATCATGTGTTTGACAATCACAGGTAAGCTGTCAATTAGCAATTGAATGTAGATGCTGTTTCTACTGATAATGAGATTAAAGTGTTTGCGTGTATGTGTGTATGTGTGTGTGTGTGTGTGTGTGTGAGAGAGAGAGTGTTGTATAATTGAGTGCATGTACACAGTCGTACAGGAATGGATATAGACTGAAATGGTTTGCAATTCATTATGAACATTCAAACATGCTGAAATCAGTGATGGAAGTTTCTGACATTGCAACTCAAATGGGGATGGAGATATGCACAAAACAAAGATCAGTGATTTTTTAAGAGTCAGTGATGAGTTGATGTACATGATTGATTAAAGTGAGGATTCAGTAATCCTGTGTGGAACTTTTCATTTTATTATTTTGTTATTTTTCTTATTGTTAATTAGCTAAACTAAATATATGCATCTTGGTGGCATACTACTAGTAATGTTAATGCTATTTGATGCATAGTACATGTATTTGTCATTAACCAAGTTTGCGAGCTGAACCTGCCCTCAGAGGTCACCTGTCTACAAAGGCCACTGGCATTTTCCCATGGGTGGTCACTGTATACAGGTTTGACTGTACATGTACCTTTAATTAGCTTGCCTTTGATGAAAAAGGTAAGTACATATCAATAAACTACTGCACACAACATACTCAATTTATTCATGCTGTTAGTGTAATGGGTCAATGCCTGTAATTGGGGAGTGTTCAGAGTGATCAGGACTGAAAACTTTAGTTGCAAATATCAACTGAGGGGTGGGTGGGGGTGGTAACAATTAGGAAGATTAAACTACATATATGTTATTTAAAAAAATGGAGATTGAAAATGTGGTCCCTATTGCACACTTGCCTCATTTTGGGATGATCAGATGTGGACATTTTGCTGTATTTACAATTGGAACATTTGAAAATATTTTTGCCATTCAATATTTGTCTTTGCAAGCATTAAATAACAATATACTAGACACAGGGCCGTGGAAATCCCATAGCCCGATGTCCCAGACTATTCATTTTCGAAGTTGGGCAAGTAAAATTTTCAAAGTCGCTAGTCCAGGACAAGTGCTTTTTGCCTATTTTAAAAAAAGTCGGACCAGTGCCTTTTTTCATGCCATAATCACTTTATCTACCTTTATCTGGCCATTCATGCCCTCGGGGCACACTGAATGCTTGATTCTACCCCTCACCATTTATTTATTTATGTCCAGTATCACACCTACCAGTAGTCATTGATAATTCTTGTTATGTGCACACATTATATTACAGCTTGACTGCATATTGGGCTAAGCGACTTAATTATTGGCCAATCAAAACATGTGAGACAAAACAAACATTATATGATTAATTAGCAGTGTTTTATATGGCTTCCTTGTATTGTGTTTACTTAAACCAGATCCTCATGAACGACTCACCCTATGTTTTAATCTAGCGAATGAATACAATTAAATTAATGAAAAGCACGTTACCGAAATTCCACGTCCAATATTGTGTTTGAAGAGAAACAATTACGCTAATTAAGGAGCTGTCTGTTCCTATTTAAAGGACAAAATGTATGTAATGATCACTTTAGAAGCAGTTGTCAAGCAAGGTGATATTTACTATGTGGATAAAATGAGTTTACTAAATTTAATTTTTCTAGGAAGTTAATAAGGAAGAGTTGAAGGACAATAATGTGAAAGTGGAAGGGTAAAATGTAAGACTGGCACTGAGTGTGAGCTATTTCTCCAAAGAGACATAAGCCAGACTCTGTGCAACAAAAAATGTCAAATATGATACAATGAAACCCCGCTATAACGCGAATTCGGATATAACGCGATCGTGGTGTGGCTCCCAAAATTTCATATATTTATTCGCACATGAATTTTTTTTCTTCTCCAAAGTACGAGAAATAGTGTATAAAATGTGTATATTACAGTATCATTTTGGGGAAGAGATCGCGTATGAATTCGAGTATAATACGTTTGTGGCATGGTTCCTGAAATTTTATATACATGTACATGTATTTTTCTCGTACACGGAAAAAAAAAATTTTTTTTTTAAGTACGAGAAATAGTGTATAAAAAGTTTATTATCATTTTGGGGAAGAGATCACGTATGAATTTGATCATGGCGTGGCTTCTGAAATTTAACAATTTCACCAATTTCTTGAAGTGTTATGCCAAAATAAACATTATCGGAAATGTTACTTATTACTGATCCATGAGTAAAGCCAGTAAGTCTTCTTTGTGTTTGTCTTCAATTCAGTCTGTATACAATCATTGCTCAAACAATAGCCGACATGTTTTTCTTCTTTAACTTCATATACAACTGAGCATCAGACAATGTGGTGGTTGATAAAAGATTCTCACGATTTAATAAACATAAAAAAACATAAGCCGCCAACACTTGCGCTGGACTTCAATTCATCCTGTATACAATCATTGCGCAAACAATAGCCAACTTATGTTTCTTCTTTAGCTGCATATACAACCAAGCACCATACAATGCGGTGGTTGATCAAAGATTTTCATATGTGGGTGCTTATGTAGAGACTGAGCTTGGGCGGCAAGATCAAAGATTGTCATATGTGTGTGCTTATGTAGAGACTGAGCTTGGGCGGCAAGATCACAGGCAGTTCAAGTAACCACTTTCTGTTACTTGGCACTAAACAAGTATCAAACTCGTGGCTCAATCAAAGGGTTGTCATGTGGGAAAACAAAAACGGATCGATATCAGATAGTAAACAGTGTTGATACCCTATTCATGCTATACATTAGACGTGTATACGTTGTTCTCTGAATAAAGTAAAATATAGTAAAACCCCGCAATAACACGACCCCGCTTTTTCTGCGATCAAATCGTATGGACCCCAAATATCGCGTTATAGCGGGGTTTCACTGTACTACTAAGAGACTGATACATTTTCAGGCACATTGAGTTGATAGTTTTCCCTGGCTTGAATTCATTGACTCAAAAGCAAAAATGTTTTGCAGTTATTGCAAACAATATCCCAAACTTGTACAGGTTGCAAAATCAACCAGTGTATTTGTCAATGGAACTGACAAATTCAGGATTAAACCAAACAAGTCTCATGACAGTTCTGGATCTCATGAGGCCTGTGCATGAATTCCAGTAAATTACATGTACTGATGCTATTGTATTGGAGCAAGAAATAGTGCATATAAGATACCTGGACAATGGAAAACTGGAAACCTCTGATGTAACAAAATGTATAGTATCGACCTATGTTTTTGAAAAATTAAATTCTTTTAAGAAAAAAATATGCTGTACATTATTTCATTTGTTTTTTCTATGGATTAAAGTGCAAGCATCTAATCAAATCATGACAAGTGATTTAAATTGGGGACAAGTGCAAAGGTAGGTGGGACAAGTGAATTTTCTGAAACCACCTGTGTAGATGAAAACAAAATTTGCTCAGACAAGTAACAACATGTTTTAATAAAACTGAATCATGGCCAGGTTTAGGGATACAATGGTAGTGGTGTTTAACAAGAAAGCCAACTTTTCTAGTAAATTATGTTTCTCTGATAATACTTACCCAATCACATTAACATTACGGATATGAAGCCTGCTACCTCCCGAATCCAGCCCTACTAAAGATGAAAATTTGTCTCTTCTGTCTATATCATGTAGACATAGGGCAATAATTCTTGCCCATCACCTCCCCTTGCCATCACTAGGTGTCGCCAGATTTTAAGCTGAGCGAACTACCAATGAGGACGCTTGCATAGCAGGGTGGATGGGAGGGTCTTTAAGTAATGTGAATGGGTAACTATACTTGGAGAAACAAATTACTAGAAAAATTTCCTTTCTCCTTTGAATATGTTCCCCGATCACATTAACATTAGGAGAATAGGTGAGGAGAGAATGCTGAGCATCTTACCTATGCCTCTGGTATCCTTCTAGGGAAGAAAGGCTGGATTCCCTATGTGAATAATAACCTGCTCTCCTACTTAAAGCAACACAGTCTATGGTCACGTAAACCATGACCACTCTATCAGGTTAAGAAGATGATTATTGAAATCTTTCCATCAATGGTGAATCCAGTGAAGCTAAGAGGCTGAGTTGGTTTAATTGGATATGGTGGTTGTCTGAGCCACAGTCACAGGACCCACCAGATCACCAGATTCAGGTTTTGTCTCTGCAGAACTAAATCCCCGAGATAAAAACTTGAGAAGGTTGACTCTGCGTGCAAGCCAACAATTTCTATGATGTCTCAGATCGAAACGTTGCATTCAAACGTGAGGCTTGCAGAGATCACTCTAATTTCATGAGCTGAAATCCTCATGAGGTGACTCTGATCTTCTGAGATGTCAGAGGACACTGAGTGTATAACTCACTTAAGCCACGAAGATCGGGCTTGGGAGGTGATATCATTCTTCACAGGGAGAAAGAGTCATTTGCGGTTGCCACAATTTGTCTCTCTCTGCACTTTGAATAGAGCTTGAGGGCACAGACAGGATCTTGCATGCACACTGCTCTTGACTTATCTATAGACAAGAGGAAGCATATGACAACTCTCTGATTGCCTACTGACGGTAACCCGGATCTTGGCTACAAAGCCTGGTTGTGTCATGAGGATCACCAAACCATCCAATCTGAACTGAAGATAGTTCTGGTCGACTGAAAGGGCATGTAACTCGCTCACCCTGCATGCCAAAGCTAAAGCTATCAGGAAACAGGTTTTGTATGATAACAGCTATAGCGAGGTTCGGGCTAGTGGCTCAAATTTATCTGAATTGAGCCATGTTAAGGCCCAGGACAGATTTCATTTTGGAAACAGGGTGAGGGATTTTGGTCTGTTCAAATCAAAATTGGCTACTAGGTCTGATAGCTTTTTATCATGACTGATATCTCTTCTGCTATGATGCCTGAATGTGTCAGATATGGAGCGATAGCTTCTGATGGTACATGGTGCTCACTTTTTCTCCTCATAGAGTCAGATAAAAAAAAGTCATCTAGTTGAGGGACTGAGGCAATCAATGGGAATTGACTCTACACAGGTCCCTGAAAACATGACACTTTCCCTCATAAGCCTTCAGAGTGGAGGGCCTTCTTGCTCTCGAAGGTCTAAATTTTTTCAATCGTAAGACTGTCCTGACTAGAGCCAGGTGTGAAGGAGAAGGCAGTCTGGGCAGGGGTGGAACATCTGCGACCGTGGTTGTTTGAGAAGATTCAGTTTGGCTATAATCTTCCTGGGTAGGTCTATCGCTAGATCAAGTATTTTGTTGACCCAGGACTTGTCCCATCTGAGAGAGGCTTTCGGAATTATCTTGTAATTCTGACCCCTTACTTTCAGTATTAAGAATGGGGGGGGGGGGTAGGCAAATGCCAATAACCCCTCCCAACTGAATGACAGTGCATCTATGGCCCAAGCTTCTGGGTCAGGAACCCGTGAGACAAAGGTTGGCCATTTGTGGTTCCACCTTGTTGCAAAAAGGTCGATCATCGGATGCCCCCAAAGCCAATGAAAAACTGATGGATGAAGGGATCATTCCATGTGGATAACCTGGCTTGAGTCTGCCTGTAATGTGTTGGATTTGTATGTTGATCTGAAGTTGGCAGCACCAATGAAGAAACTGCCAAATGCATAGGTTGGGTGATTTGAGTTAAGTCACCATTACAGAGTTGTCTGACATAATCAGGACCGACTTCTTGCAGAGCTGGTGATTCTAGAACTGAAAGGCGTTTATGATAGCTTTAATTTAGAGGTTGATGTGAAGAGGCAGTTACCCTGGTCTCCATTTGCTGCTGACTATCAAAGTCCAGCAAGAAGTGGGCTCCCCAACCGCATATACTGGCATTTGTAATTTTGGTTCGGGCTTCTCCAGAGGAATTTCTGTCATGAGCCAACTGTGGTTGTGCCACTGACACAGGAAACATCATATCTCGTTCATGATATTACACTTTTGATTGAGTTGCCTGGAAAAAGGATTTAATTGCGCCAGCCAAGTAATTTATAATGGGTGCATATAAAGGCGGCCCAGCTGGATCAAATCCACTGCCATAATGAATAACCCAAGGAGTTGCAAGAACTGTCTTGCTGAAATCCTCATCCTGTTGGAAATAGACTCTATGAGTTCGATCATCTGTATGACGCAGACATGAGGGAGACGTACAAAACTGAGATTGGTTATAAACTCCATACCCAGGTGGACAAAACACTGGGATGGGTGAAGGTCAGATTTTTCCCAATTCACGAAAAAACCGAGATGATTAAAAAGGGATAGGAGATCATTTCTGCCATTAAGGAGAATAGAACTTACCATATGTTTTTGGAGGAGATCTTCCAGATGTGCCAGCACTGCCGTAGACAAAGGGTGACAACATAATCCATAATTTGGTAGAGACCCACGGGTGATATTTAGACTGAACAGAAGGTCTCGAATTGGTAAACTTTGTCACGGTAAGCAAACTGAAGAAACTTTCGCTATGCTGGGTGAATAGGGGCATGAAAGTAAGCATCTGTGAGATCGAGACTGACTGCATACTCGTCCCTTCAGATGGAAAGTCGTGTAGATCTCACTGTCTCTATCTTAAACCTCAGTGGAAGAATCAATCAGTTGAGGCCACACAAGTCTGTGATCGGTCTCAACTTGTAGTTGGCCTTTTTGGTATGAACAGTCATGAATAGAACCCCAGAGATTGTGGTTTTCGCACAATCGCCACCGCCCATTTGTTGATGAGCGACTGTATCTCCTGCAGAAGAATATTGTCCTTCTTCCGATCTGACAGCACATCCATTAGAAAGGGAGAAGAAGAAAGAGGAGGGGGTTGGATAAACAAAATCCAAAACCCCTCCGAAATGACTTTGATCACCCATTTGTTTTGCAGAAATAGGTTGATTCAACATGATCAGAACTGAGGGAGTCTGGCATCCCCAAGTGGACACGCAGAATTGTAGTCCATACACTCCAAGACCATATGGTGCACACACTGCATGGTACTGACAAAGTACATTTTGTACACGCAAGGCACAATTTATGCATGTCTTCCTTCGCCTTGAACTTGTTGTATTTATTACACTTCGTTGATAGGTTTCACTGAAATGACAAGATAAAACAAAACACAACAAAAATGTATAAATTAATGATGCAGCGTGTTAATAAGTCACTAAAACAACACCCGTTACAAACTAGGTACGCGAGCAATAGGCAGTGTGAGCGAAATCTTGAGTAACGACATGCATCAATGATAGCATGTTGTACCATGTGGTCTCAAATTGACCAAGTTCGAGAAAGTGAAAAATTTCACAAAATATTCGCAAAATTCAAAAAATAATATTTACCACCTGTTTAGGAATGAATATTAATCCAAATTAATCAAAAATCCTGTATGGGTGGTTTGAATTTAAAACAAATTTGGCTTGGATTGATGGGAGGTGTCTCATACGATGTTGTTGTATGGATGCGAAGCTTAAAACTCGGCAACACCAAGTGGTGGCTAGGGGGAGGTAATGGACAAGAGTTATTGATATAGACAGAAAAGACGAATTTTTTTGATGTGTGTTGATGTGATCGAGGAATGTATTCAAAGGAAAAATGAAACTGTCTGAAGACTGCCAAGCTCACCAGCACATATTTATTCAGAAAAAAAGATGTTCAATGCTGACTGATGATGAAGACAAACCAAGATGTTGATGTGGTCAGAGTTACTTTTTTTCTATAGTATGGGCTGTACTTCACAGGATGTATGCTCATAACCAGTTTAATGATTGTACAAGATCCTGGGTCCCAAAAAGTCAAAGATGTCTTGAATTACTGAAATGTAAAGAGTAGGTGATGGTGACCTACTTTTGATAAAGCTGAGTAGTACTCCTCAGGATCTACTCACAAATCAAGTATTGTCAGTACAGAATGAAGTATCTGAGAAACTCTCCTAAACATGAAAGTATGGAGCCTGAAAAGTTGGTCACAGTGACCTGCTTTATGTATGGTTGTGTGGTACTCCTTGGGATGCATGCACAGATCTATTTTTGTGACTGTACAAGCAATAGTGTCCTGGATATTGACCCAAATATACAGAGTGTATATGATCACAGGAGTGTGAACAATAACATCAGAATGACCATTGCTTTGTGTGGTGGGTTATACTCCTCAGGATGTATCGACATATAAGTTTTGTGACTGCACAAGGAACAGTGTCCAAGAAACTGAACTCAACATAAAAGGTGTAGATTTGCTGCTACCACCAACTACAACACTTGGGGTAAAGCATGAACTCTCCTGCATTTAGTGCATGTGAGCTAAAGCTGAATTTTTATAAAGTCCACACTGTTGCACTGCAAAAGAATTTAAAGGTTGTCATGAATGATATTGTAGAGTTTGCACTGCAAAATACCCTTCCAAAATGCACAAGGAAAGGTAAGTGGATCTGAAATGGCACATCCTCAAAATAAGTTATGAATACACATGTAAGAACAGAAATGTATTTACCTTATTAAGTCCCTTCACTTTCATACACCTCAGTTTATCAGCAACATCCTTCACCGTCTGACTGCTAACATACCCCACCACTTGCCCATCAAGCAAAACTGTATAGCACTCATTAACTTCCCCTGGAGGTGGGGCATCCAGCGGGGAGACTCCAAGTGAGCAAAGCAATTTAAATAGGTGAGCTGTTGAAAAATACCCTGTTTGAACCTAAAATAAAAGTATTGATTGTAAAATATCTGACTACCTCATAGATGTATTGCCAATCATACAAAGAGGTTTGGATCTAACATGCTAATCAAACTAACAAACATAACATGAAATAAGAACACACTAGAGACCAAATGCAGCTAGTTTATAGATATCCGCAATGAAGACAACTTTTTCCAAAATAGCAACTGCCATGACAGCTTTATCAGATTTGTTTTTACAACACATGATGTTTTAGTATTAACTGGTTAAAAATGTAAAACTACACTGCAATGGATTGCCATTGCAGATCCCCATGCTTTCCACTGCATATTTAAAACATTCCTCCCCACCCACCACCACCAAAAAACTCACCAACACCCCCTGACAGTTATCCAGAGTCATAATGCAAAATTTGTTATATACATGATGCATCTTTCTACTACAATTGCATATATAAAGTTTGGTTACAAAATATTTTAAAGTATCATTGTAATAGCAACTTTTGTATATTTGACTTTTGATCCCCTTCCAGAGACTCCTGGACTGAGTCATGAAAATGTTGAGAACCAAAACTGAACTCAGGCTTAAAACAATTCAAAAACATACTTTTATTCCTTAAACATCTCTGAAATGTTGGTATGTAAGTAGAGATACATGTAATAAGACAATCCTATAATTTTGGTATGTAAGTAGAGATACATGTAATAAGACAATCCTATAATTTTCATGTTTCAAACCTCACTCAGACTGAAGCTATTGATGATCAAAATTTTAAAAATGTCATCACGAGTTTAATTTTTGTGCTAAGAAAGTTTTGCAACTATAGGGCCTTGCGTAGAAGTTGACAATGACACCCCTCTTGCAGATGATCACCAAAGGGCCAGCATAACTACAAAATTTCATGAAATTCCACCCAGTGGTTTAAGAGATGTGGTAATGTACAGACATATGGTTGGACCAACAAATGGAATGTATCACAATATACCTGAAGCTTTTTGAAAAATATAAAAAATATAAAAAATGAATAAAATATAAAAAATATAAAAAATATAAAAAATGAATAAAATTTGCAGTTGAAGTTATAATCAACATTATTTTCAACAATGTTTGCTAAAAAATTTTCCTTTGATCTTTTAAAAAGTGGTTAGTTTTTGTTACCAGGTCACAAATCATGAAATTTTGTCTCATAAAATGAAATAAAAAAGGCAATGCAAAGTCACAAAAACATACAAATTTATCAAAATTGGAAACAAAAAATAAACAAAAGAAGTTTCCCCATATGTGATATTTTCTTTACTCTTTGAAGATGAATGATATGGAAATTGAATTAAAAAACAGCAAAAAAGTGGAACTATTGTGACAGATTATTTGCGACAGTAAATGTTACTAGATATTTGTTCCTAGTTATAAACAGAGCTAGTTTCATCAGTGTATTCTGCTTTTCCAAAGGAAATTAAAGGAAATTTTACAGTAAACTGTGTTACTCTGAGAATACTTAGCTATCACATCAACATTAAGAAATAAACTCCATTATCTCTTGAATCAAGCCCTCCTGGAAAGATTAACGTTTCACAGTGTCAATATATCATACTGTATTGACAAATGGAATAAACTCTTCCAAATTGCCTCCCCTTGCCACCACTAGATGGCCACCCATATACTGGATATTATTCAGTTAAAGCTTAAGCAAAACATCGACAAAGATGTCTGCATTTGTGGGAGTAACATGATTGGGTAAGTGTTCTCGGACAAACATAATTTATAATAAAATATCCTTTCTCCGTTGAAGACATTACCCAATCACATTAAGCTTAAAAGAATAGGGAACAGGAGGAGGAAATGCGTGAGCATCCAATCTCTACCATAGGCACCCTTCTACAGAAAAATGTTGGAGTCCCTACATAAACGATAATCTGCTCCCCTAACATAAAGGCATCAAAAGAGAAGGTCATGTGAAACATGATGTCAAAACACTGGTAATGAGAAAGAAATGGTATTTACTTACCAAGAAAATTCCTAGCAAATCCATCAAAAGCTATAAACCCATACATGCCAACCATTATGCTTTCGGCGTAATCACTATGCTTTTTTTCACCTAATTACATCTTATGCTCATCTGTATATAGATTACACTCTTTTGGTTCATTCATTTTTTTTTATAAAAGCAATAAAAAGTTGTGCTTATAAAGTTGTGCGTCAGATGTTAAGCAAAACAGACTTTATTGATGTGACTCATGGATGTTATATGATTGAAAAATGTTAGAGAGTGATCGTTTTAAATTTAAAAACATGTTGGATCATAAAAAGGACAAATCAATAGTGCTTTACAGATTTAAAAAGAATACGAGATTGATGTAATACAGTACTCAGGTTGAGCACATCATCATGCTCATTGCAGAATTTGTGGACTTGACTTTACGATCATTCAGCGAAAGTTTGACATGTAGACTACTTAAGGTGAGTGTTGTATATAAATAATTTGTCAGTATGTTTTGTTTGTATTCTGGTACTAATCCACATGGATTTTGACCATTTGTGATAAGCTTTTTAACCTGCTGCAGATCCAGGTTAGCAGCAAAACTAAATGTACATTTTTCATACAGTTTATTGTAATTATTGCATGTAATATATAGATTACACATTTTATGCTCAGATTATGCTTTATTGACATGTTCATTATGCCTATACCACTCTATGGGGTTGTCATGTATGTAAATTCACACTGATGGGTTAGCTGTGCAGTCATTAACAGTGTGTGGTCATCATCTGGGTTGCAGCCACTTGACTTACCAGATTAATTTCTTATCACTGTGACACTATATAGTGAGGATAGAAGCTCAAGAAGATTGACTGAACATTCCAGATGATGGCTTCAATGTTGTTTCAGATCAAACATTGCACCAATGATGTCTCAGATCAAAACATTGCACTCAAACACATGAATTGCAGAGATCCCTAAAATCTCGTGGGATAAAATTCATGAGGTATATCTGTCCTGTGAAACTTCAGAGTATGCTGAGCATTTCTCCCACTTAAGCCAAGATGCCGAGGTTTAAGGGGTTATGTCATGTTTTCCGGTCATTGGAAGAATGAGGCAATGTTGGGCTCCAAGACTGTTTCCATGCATTTTAATTAGTGCCTGAGAGCATGGATAAGGTTTTGCATCACTGCCTCTTTCGATATATAATCAAGTACAGAAAGCAGATGAACACCTTTTGATTGCCCATAGAGAGTAACCTGTTCTTGACTATGAAGTCTGTTTGCGTCATTAGAACCACCAAACCATCCAAACTAAACTGGAGATAGTTAGAGTCCACTGAAAGGGCATGCAACTCGCACACCCTGCATTCCAAATCTAGGTCTATCAAAAACATACTTTGTAAGATAGTACCTTCAGTAAGGTGCTAACCAGTTGCTTGAACTTGTCCAAGCTGAGCCTAATCAGAATCCAAGAAAGGTTCCACTTGAAGAACAAGGTGAGTGACTGAGATCGATTCAGGTCAAAACTGGCCTTAAGTCCAACAGGTCCTTGTTGTTGCCTATATCCTCTCTACCACGATGCCTGAATGTGTCAGAAATAATGTAACAGTAGCCCATGTTTGTAACAGGGGCTATCTTCTTATCTTCAAAAAGCCCAAGAAAAAAGTTTGCAAGTTGAGAGATTGAGGTCAGCAATGGGATGATGTTGTTGCCTTTGAACCACTCCCTGAAAATGCACCACTTTTCCTCATACACCTTTAAAGTAGAGGGCCTTCTAGTTCATGCAATCCTCTCCATGATTGATGGGTAAATTCACTTATGTGTAAGGCTTTCCTTACAAGAAGCAGGTGTGCAGAAGGAACCTGTGACTGGAGTTGCTTGAGCAGGTTAGGCATCATTGGGATTTTCCTTGGGACATCTCTCGCTAGATCGAGATCATTCACCCATGATTTGTTCCATCTCAGCAGGGCTATCAGAATGATGTCTGGTACTTTATTTTCTGGCTTATTCTAAATAGCAGAACACCTGAAGGGAATGCATAGCCCTAGAACCCATCCCAACTGACTGATACAGCATCAATGGCCCAGGCCTCTAGGTTCTGGGATTAGAGAGATGCAAGTGGGCAGTTTGTGATTCCACTGTGTTGCAAAGAAATCTATCAATGAATGCCCCAAAAGTGCACACATCTGATAAAAGATTGACAGAAGAAGGGATCACTCAGTGTTAAGAGTCTGGTCCTTTCTTAATAAAGAAAACACTAAGCTTGCCGGGAATGTGTCTGATCTGGGTCATGATCTTTTGCTGGGAGAACCAGTGTATAAAGTCCCAGACCAGGACACAGAAACTGGCTAATGTGGTTCCCCACTATTTAAGAAGGAGGTCACCACTACAAAGTTGTCCAACATTACAAGTACTATCCTCCCATAATGTTGATCCTTCCAAAAAAGAAACACATCTATAATGGTCTTCATTTCCAGATGGTTGATATGAAAGGCGCTCTCCTCCAGCCCCCAGTTGTCACTGACGATGGTGAAGTGGGGCATCAGGTGGCCTCTGCAAAAAAAAGAATTGGTGTCCATACACAACATAATCTCTGACTGGAATTCCAACTGTAAGGCATTGTTTGTCTTGCCACTGACACATGAACAGTTTTTATCTTGGCTGAGATTGTAACCTGATAATCTAGATGACTGGAAAAAGGGCACAACTGTGCCAGTAGAACCATCTGTAGAAGACACATTAAGAGGAAGCCAAGGAAGAGCATACCTGCCAATGCTTTGAAGAAATGTCGAAGTGGTCAAATCTTTCTTGCACAAATCCACTTCCATGGAAGGGAGGTCAATGAGGTCAAGATGGGTACAAAATTCCATACTGAGATGAATGAAGTGCTGTGAAGGAGTTAGATCTAACATCTCTCAGTTTACCAGAAATCCCACCTGGGAGAAAACAGAGAGATGGCTTTACATGTCCTACAATAAAATCGAACTTACCATGTGATTTTGAAGGACATCAGCTAGGTATGTTGCAGTTGCTGTTTATGAGGCTGACCTGAACAGAGTGACGATGCAGTCTATGGTCTTTGTAAATGCCCATGGGCTGAGGTTGAGACCAAATGGTAGTGCACACAATTGGTATATTGTTTCTTGAAACATGTATCATAAGAACTTGTGGAAGCCATATGAATAGGGATATGGAAGTATGAATTGGCCAGATCAAGATTGATTCTAAACTCGTCCCTTTTGATGAAAAGCCTTACCAACCATGCTGTCTCCATTCTGAACTCTGGCATGACTATGTATTTGTTGAGCTGGTTAAGATTTATAACAAACTGGAGCATTGTTAGCTTTTGGTACCAGGAAAAGTCTGGAATAAAACCCCAGAAAGTTTGGTCTGTGAACTTTCTCCACCACCTGCATGGGGAATAAAGAGCAGATCTCCTTCTGTAACATTTCTGCCTTCTCTGGATTGACCAGGACATCTGTCACAGAAGGGAAAGACAACATTGGATCTTGATGAATTAAATCTAAAGTCCCTCCAAAACAACTTTGATAACATATTCCTGCCGAAAATGATGGAATCTTGCACAAACAGGCTGGTTGTCTGCAGGTGGTCAGGAAAGGGAGTTAATGCCAGTTGTTAGAAGGCTTGGGGAAGGAGAAACTTGGTTTCCTGTTCCCATTATAAGGTTGCCTTAAAAACTGAAAGGCCTGATTGAAAAGAGTGAAAATCTAGTGACAGAATAAGGAGAGCTAGAGATGCAGCTCTTGTACTGGCTGCTTCTGTATAGCCTTGACACAACCACTGAAGAGCAGTGGCGAACCAAAAGGCAGTGAGTGCAGGGCCAGTGGGTGATGCAGCTTAAGTGAGAATGAGCAGAGAAAAGCATCTCGCATCTCATCTCACTAGGTCTAGATTACATGAAGCCATCATGACACTGGCCATGGAGTGATGTACAACTCTGTTAATCACCTTGGTGATGTGGACAGTTGACTCCAATGTGTGCTCATGGCCTTATTTTTGGGTCAGATGTAAAATCACTAATTATGCCAAGTCTGGCATCAATTAAATGGCCACTTTATTCTGCACAAGTTTGTATGTCATGTGAAATAACGGTGATCAACCTTGTAGAACTGTGCAGTTGTTATGGTAACCACTGCAATGTCCTTATCTAAGCTTGGAACATTGGCATTGTATGTGTCATAGGTATGGTACCAGCTGGAAAAGGACACTGGCAACTAGCGCTCCAAAAAAACCCCAGACCTTTGAGTTCTCAGAGTCCTTGACTTTTTCTGACAGATGGTCAGAGATCTCCATAATCTTTGCTGAGTGCAGCAGCTCATCCTAGGCTTAGAGATGGCAGCGATGGGCACTCAAAATATGATAAATCTCAACCACTGCTTTAAAACTGAACTCCGTCCGTTCCATCGTGGGATCATAAAGTGAGTTAACAGTTTTCCCCACACTCACTGAGTGCATTATCCTCATCAAGCATTACTTCCATATCTGCATATATCATTCCCAGCAGCATGGAAGAAGTGCCATAGTCCTTGGGTGTAATCAGGTACTCATCCACAGATTACACCATCAACATTAGACCCACCAGCTGGATTGGTGGCCAGGCATGCAACATGGTTTGTGTTGCCAGAATGTGATGGCTGGAAGGCTGGCTAGATGGACTGGGTGGTGAAATGGACAGTCAGGTTATACAGGTCACTGTAAGATACTGTGTACAACTGGATGGTCAGCTGGTATGTGGCATGACTAATTGATGCAACCGACATCTAGTCACTAGTAGATATTATTGACCGATTGGTTGGACTGTCTGGTCAGTAACTGGAAGAGCAGTGAACAGCAAAAATGGCTGACAATACAAGCCTATAAGGTTAGTATTTTATTGAATGCACCCAGACTTGCAGGTATTAATGCCATGCTCAGCCATGTGGGGAGTACTTACATGCACTGGGCTGCCAAAATGTGGGAGGAAATTCTCCCATCAACACCAAGTCTGTATTGGTAAGATGTGATGAAAGGTGGATACAAACTCCACCTGACACCAACAACTGCATTTTCGTCTCCTGTACTAGTCTCCTCATCTATGACTTTAGCAGCGCCTGGGGTGGGTGTAACATGGGCACCTCCAATGCACACCAATTTTCCACTTCTATTGGCCAGATATGATGGTTGCTGATGGCATGGTTTTAAGAATCTTAGAGGGCAAGGGGCCATCATGGTATTCCCCACTATGCTGGCTATAGATGATGTTTTCAGGTGAAGGCTTAAGATATCAATGTCTGTAGACTCTGCCCATCTCTCTCTACCTTTTAAACTTTTATATTAAACAGCAGACCATATCTCTCCTGACCATTCAAATGAACACTGCATGGTGAAACTGACAAACACATCTCATGAGTGTCCTTAGAGACCTTAATCTTTATGCATTTGGAATATTCTGTTGCTGTTGTATATCTGAAACAATAATACTAATAATATTAATATAACAGAAAATAACTACCTGAAAGTGCCAACTATATCAATAACAACACTCATTATTCAAACAAGTGTTAAATTCAAGCAGTATTTGCAAATAAGATGTTCAAAACATTAAGTATCAACAAAATTGTGTGCAACAAGGCCATAGACAATGTCCACAAAATGTAAAAAATATGCAAAATTATCAACGAAAATTCAAAATAAAGTTACCAATGCCTGGTGGTAGCCTTAATTAACAATACTATACTGACTTTATATTCGAATGGGTGCAATTAATGATGATTCTAATGGATGTTGACAGGCGAGCGGTACAATGCTGTTCATACTGCAGTGAAAGCTTAAAATGAATAACATCCAGTATACAAGTGGCAGAGGGAGGTAATTTGAAAGAGTTTCTTCCATCTGACTATATGATATATAGACGGAATGGGAAAAACAATTTTTCATCTGTCCAAGAGGGCATGATTCAAGAAGTAGTAGAGTTTATTTTCTAACATCAATGTGATCAGGTAATGTATTCGATGGAGAAAATTCAATGTACTTGTATCAAGATTTCAGGCTGATTTAAGTGTGCTTAAATTCTACTTCTCACCTGACAAACAGCAGACAAATGATTCAACAGACCACATGGAGCCCCATCAGGGGTGTGGACTGGACAGATAAAACCTGACAACAGAAAAAACAGGTAATCAATACTTATAAATATAGCATTGAGATTTGTTTCAGCACTCTATTTACTTTAACACTGACACATATGCACATATGCATACATATGCATGCATACAAATATGTATACAAACTATCTACTACATACTGTTCAAGGCTTTTAGATGTCATAGAAGAAAGTACATTTTTTGTAAATTATATTTTTCTGAGAATACTTACCCAATTACATTAATGTTATGAAATAAGCTCTGCTACCTCTAGAATCCAGTCCTCCCGAACTTATGAAAATTGAGTATTTCCTGTCAGTATACCATATACACAAAAGGTAGCTCTTACCCATTACCTCCCCTTACCATTACTAGGTAGCTACCCATAAACTACATGTTTACCAGTTTAAGCTGAGCGATACATTAATATGGATGATTACATTTGTGGGGAGATGTAGGAGGGTTTAATAGTAATGTGATTGGGTATGTATTCTCAGAGTAACATAATTTACAATACAAATTTACTTTTTCCATATAATACATTCCACGATCACATTAAGCTTAGAATAATCTGTAATAGGAGGAAATGCATGAGCATCCACCCTCGACAACAGGTACCCTTCAAGGGAAAAATGTCTGGAGTCTGTATATGAAGGATAAACTGTTCTTCTAACATAAAGGCATCACAACTGACAGTCACATAATATGTGATGCAAATACACAGATAACAAGAAATGAATCACGTTTTCTTATTGAGAATGAAAGCAACAAGCCCATGCCTGTGAGGAGGTTGCACTGATGTCGACTGGGTCTGGTGGTCATCTAAGGTGCAGCAACTGAACCCACCAGATTAAATTCTCATTTTAGCAACACTAGATCTTGGAGATAGAAATTTGATAAAGTTGACTGTGCATGCCAGTGAATGGATTTGATAATGTCTCTAATTGAAACATTGTGTTTGAATATGAAGTTTGCAGCAATTGCTCCCATGAACTGAAATTTTCATGAAGCATATTTGGTTTTGTGAAACCTTAATGTATGCCAAGCATATCACCAAGATGCTCGAGCTTGTGTGTGTGTGTGTGTGTGTGTGTATGTGTGTTACATCCTCTTTTCCAGACTTCAGCAAAAGAATATGACGTTACTAGGACCCATGGTTCTTTCTCCATGCATTTCAAGTAGTGCTTGGAAGCACAAACCGGGTCTTGAATCACTGCCTCTCTTGACATATTGATCAAGGTGAAGGAACAGATGATTAATTTTGGATTTGCTGCCTATGGCAACCGATTCTTAGCTATGAAGCCCGGTTGCATCATTAGTACCATGGATTTGAACTGGAGATAATTTGTGTCCATCAAAAGGGCATGCATCTCACTAACCCTGCATGTCAAAGCTAGTACTATCAAAAAACAAATTTTATAGGATAGCAGGTTCAGCAAGGTTCTGGCTATAGCCTGGAACTTATCTGAATTGAACCATGTCAAAAACCAGAAAAGATTCCACTAAGGAAACAAGGTGAGTGATCTGGGCCTATTTATATCAAAATTGGCCAGCAAGTCTGAGAAGTCCTTATCGTGGCCTACATCCCCTCTACCATGATACCTGAATGTGATGAAGCAGTAGTCTTTGATAGTAATAGGAGCTAACATGAAGCAGTAGTCTTTGATAGTAATAGGAGCTAACATGAAGCAGTAGTCTTTGATAGTAATAGGAGCTAACATGAAGCAGTAGTCTTTGATAGTAATAGGAGCTAACCGTTTCTACTAAAAAAAAGCCAGATAAAAAAGTTAACCAGTTGAGAGATGAAGGAGTTCAAATTGATGATATTGTTGCCTTGGCATCAGTCCCTGAAAACATGCCACTTTCCTAGGCAAGCGCTTAAAGTGGAGGGCTTTCTAATTTGTGAGATTTTCTCCATGACTGAAGGTTCAAATTTCTTTCTAGCATGACATTCCTGAAAAGAGCCAGGCATGAAGGAATAAATGTCCAGGCAAGGATAAACACATGCAACCAGGACTGTCTGAACACATTGGGCCCTGCTGAGATTTTCCCAGGGACTTCTATCACAAGATTGAGCAGGTAATTTACCCAGGATTTGTCCCAGCTGAGAATGGTCATCAAAATCACTTTGCCATCATGGCCCCTCATTTTCTGTATTATCCTCAGCACTAGAAACATCAGCCAGGCGCGGGGAGAAGACACAGCCCCGAAACGTGTCCAAATTCACTGATAGAGTGTACACAGCCCAGGTGTCTGGAGCTGGGACTGGTGAGAAGAAGGTGGAGAGTTTGTGGTTTCACCTTGTCACAAAAAGGTGTATCACTGGATGTCCTCAAAGTGCAGAAATCTGCTGAAAGACCAACAGCTGAATGGACAACTCAGTGTTAAGAGTTTGACCCATTCTCGACATGAAGTTGGCTAGGACATTAAGCATGCTGAAAATTTGTCTGATCTGGACCAGGATCTTTAGCAGGTAGCAACAGTGTTGAAAATTCCAGACCAGGACATAGGTCAGCGATTTGTCCCCCCCCCCCCTCTGTGGAGGTAAGTCACCACCACTGAGTTGTCCAAAATATCAATTAAATAGAGGTTATGGATGACCACTTTTTGACAACTGATTCTTAGCTATGAAGACAGTTGTGTCATTAGGACCACAGAACCATCTGATCTGAACTGGAGATAGTCTGTTGAGTCCATCGAAAGGGGATGCAGCTGGCTCACTCTGCATGTCGAAGCTAGTACTATAAAAAAAACAACATGTTTTATAGAATAGTAGCTTCAGGGAGATTCTGGCTCAAGGTTCAAACTTATTTGAGTTAAGTCATGATAAAACCCACCGAAGATTCCACTTAGGAAACAAACCAAGTGATCTGGGCCTATTCATATAAAAATTGGTCATCAAGTCTTATAAGTTCTTATCGTGGCCTATATCCCCTCCACCATGATGCTTCAATGTATCAGGGATCATGGAGTGGTAGCCTTTGCCAGTATTAGGAGCTAACGTTTTCTCCTAAGAAAGCCAGATAAAAAAGTAGCCATATGAGAGATCAAGGCCCAGGATTCTGGTGAGACAAAGGTGGGCAGTTTGTGGTTCCACCTCATCATAAAAAGGTCTACCATTGGACACCCCAAAGTTAAAAAATCTGCTGAAAGTCCAACAGATGAATGGGCCACTTGGTGTGAAGAGTCTGGCCCCTACTCAAAAGTGAGTCAGCAAGGACACTGAGCCTGCTCCGGACTGTGATATTTAGATGGCAGCACCAGCAGAGAAAGGCATAGACCAGGATGCATAGGTCAAGTGATTTTGTCCCCTCCATTAGACTAGGTAGGACACCACCACCGAGTTGTCCAACATGATGAGAATTACCCTTCTGTCAAGTTTAATCCCCAGAAATGAAATGCATTTACTATAGCCTTGTGAGGGGATATGTCCTCCAACCCCCACTTGCTGCTGACCAAGGTGAAGCAGGGAAACAGGTGGGATCCCCAACTATATGAACTGGCATCTGTGCAGACTGTAATTTCCTGTTAGGGCTCTTCAAGAGGAATTCCTGACATAAGCCATTGTTTGTCCTGCCACTGATGCAGGAACTGTATTATTTAAGTGGAGATCATAACTCAATAATCAATTCGACCAGAAAATGGGTGCCACTGGGACATCTTTAAGGGACGCAAGAAAAGGCAGTTGATAAATATCAAATCCACTGCTGCATTGAGAAAGCCAAGGAACTGAAAAACGTCTCTCATGGACATACACCCCCTGCTACAAATAAACTCGGTGAGCTCGAAAATCCAGGCAATGTGCAAAGGAGGGAAATGGATGAGACTGAGATTGGTCACAAATTCCATACCAAGATGGACAAAATCCTGGATGGGAGCTAGATCTGACTTCTGATTCACTAGAAAACACAGCTGAAACAGAAGGGAGAGAAGGTTGTTCTTGTTCTTCACCAAAGATGAACTTACCATGTGTGTTTTGAAGGATGTCATTAGAACACGCTGCAGTCGCTGTTGATGAGGACGACCTCAACAGGTGACAACAAAGCTAATTGTCTTTGTGAACAATGGGTAAGAGTTTTCTCCCTTTGTCTATAAGGTATATTAATTAGAAAGATGAACATTTTTGTCTTTCTTGGAGGGCTGGATTTTAAGAGGTAGTGGAGCCTATTTCCTAACGTTAATCGGGGAATTAATTCGACGGCAAAAGAGAATAGTTCAAGGACCTGTTATTGTATGTTTTTACAATGTCACAATTTTTTTTATTGGATTATATATATTCCCTCATGTCTGATGTCTCACAGTGAATGGTATTCAGTTACCCTTTCTATTATTTACACACTTGTTTAAACAGAATAGCCAGATATACAATTTCTTTACAAAACTGCTTCCAAAATATTTGCCTGAATGCTAAAATAGGTTACAGTGACCCTTGTTCTGTGGTGGCATCAAAACAGGTTGAGGGCTATGACCATTGTTTCCTGAAGATGGATACACAAACAAACATTACAGCATAAAAAAAAACCCAGCTCTCCCTCGTTATAAGACTGTAGTTGAAGTCATGAACTGCCAACTGTGTTATGTACTAAACTGCAGTATAGTGAGAACTGCATTATAAACTGAACTGCAGTATAGTGAGAACTGCATTATAAACTGAACTGCAGTATAGTGAGAACTGCATTATAAACTGAACTGCAGCATAGGGAGAACTGCATTATAAACTGAACTGCAGCATAGGGAGAACTGCATTATAAACTGAACTGCAGCATAGCGAGAACTGCATTATAAACTGAACTGCAGTATAGTGAGAACTGCATTATAAACTGAACTGCAGCATAGGGAGAACTGCATTATAAACTGAACTGCAGTATAGTGAGAACTGCATTATGTACTAAACTGCAGTATAGTGAGAACTGCATTATAAACTGAACTGCAGTATAGTGAGAACTGCATTATAAACTGAACTGGAGTATAGGGAGAACTTCATTATAAACTGAACTGCAGTATAGTGAGAACTGCATTATAAACTGAACTGCAGCATAGGGAGAACTACGTTAATTGCTGAACCATGGTATAGCAAGAAAATCCATGCAATGTGCAAAGGAGGGAAATGGATGAGACTGAGATTGGTCACAAATTCCATACCAAGATGGACAAAATCCTGGATGGGAGCTAGATCTGACTTCTGATTCACTAGAAAACCCAGCTTAAACAGAAGGGAGAGAAGGTTGTTCTTGTTCTTCACCAAAGATGAACTTACCATGTGTTTTTGAAGGATGTCATCAGAACACGCTGCAGTCGCTGTTGATGAGGACGACCTCAACAGGTGACAACAAAGCTAATTGTCTTTGTGAACAACCACGGGCTGATGCTGAGACTGAATGGGAGCACATGGAATTGATATATAGTTTCTTGGAAGCCAAACAAAAGGAATTTGCATAAAGCCAGGTGGATAGGAACATGAAAATATGCATTGGTAAGATCTAGACTGATCACAGTTTGTCCTTTCCCCAGAAAATCTGACTGACTGTGCCAAAATTGACTCAGTCTGATGACTACAGGCAGGTTGTTTGTGTCCACTCAGGGTGGCAAATCACTGGCAATTGTTGGGAGACTTGGGGTAGGAGAAACCTTGCTACCTATTCCCTTTAGTAAACTGCCTTCAAAAATGCAGGGCCTGATGCTGCCTGAAATTATAGAGGTTGAACTAATGCTGTTGGGCTGTTTTTGACCATCTCTCCTTTTGTCGACAACTGTCTCTCCATTGCAGCTGAGACTGATGTGGATATAAATGCTGGAGGAGGCCTTAAAGAAAGCTGGAGGCAGCTCCTGTGCTGCCTGTATCCACACATCTTCGATTCGGATTCCAAATACCAATGGTATACCAAAGGGCAGTGATTGCTAAGCCATAGAATAATGTGGTTTCTATGAAGATGAGCGGAGAAAGGAGTCTCATCTCACTAAATCTAATATGGTTCAAGCCATCAGGGCATCTGCCATGGAATGTTATGCAACCCTATTAATTACCTTGGCAATGTGGGCCATGTACTCCCATGCATAATCACTGCCCGATTTTGGCAAGATCAGATGAAGTGGCATTCATATTTTGCACAAGGGTCCACACTGTATGCATCCAATTGTGTGCAGTATCAGTGGGATGAGAACAATGCTGATAAATGGCTCTCTGAAAAGAAAGTCTATGAATTCTCCAGGTCCTGAATCTTGTCTGAAAGAAAGTCTGAGATTTCTTTAAGGGGTGTTCATCCTCATCTTCAAAATCTACTGAAGCCTTAACCTTATAGGTCTGGCTCACAGTCAGTAGCAGTGGGAACTCAAGAGGGTTATAAAAATCTGTAAATCTCTTCAACAACCTCTTTGAAGTCAAACTCAGCACACTCCATGATAGAGTAGGAGAAAGCCAATTGATCGAGGTTGTCCCTGTACTTACTGTGGGGGTTTTCCTCATCATGCATCATCATCCATCTCCACATAGATCATTACTTGTAGCATGAACGAGGCCATGCCATTGTCCGTGTGCAGCACGTTACCTATCCACAAGATACGCCATGAGCATTGGGCACTGAGAGCCTGATGTGGACCTTACTGGCAGCCAGGCATGCAACATGGCTTGTCTTGTTGGTACAGACTGCTGGAAGGGTAGCCAGAAAGTATGCTTGACAGGTGACTGGATGGTCAACAGCTAGATGGAATGGGCAGCAAAATGGATGGACTGATTTAATGGAATCCTGTAAGACTCAGCATGTAACAGTGCAACTGGCCAGTATACAGCATGGGTTGCCAATGTGACAGACCTCTGGTTGGTAGTCAAAAAGTATGGCTGGCTGGATGGCTCGACTGGCAGAGCGACAAAAGTAGAGGCAGCATACCCATAAGTGTTCATTATAGGCACTCATTAATAAACAGCAAAAAATTTAAACAGTGTAAGCAAATATGAGAACCAACATAAAGCACTAATGATACAATGTTGAAGTACAAGGTCAGAAATCAAAGTCCACAAATTGTGAAATATTCCCATCTATATGATAGATGGAGGGAAATAACTCTTACAGATCAACTCACCTTGTTCCCGCTAGGTGGACACCAATATATCCTGGTTGTAATCAGTGTAAGCCTCAGTGAAACCTATAACAGGATGCAGGCATTTGTGGGGAAGGGTGTGAGGGATCGATAGTAATGTGATCAGGTAAGTATTTCTAGGGAAAAATAATTTACTAAAAAATGTCCTTTCTTCCATCATATACATTACCGGATCACATTAACATTCAGAGAATAGGTAAGAGGAGGAGGAAATACTTGAGCATCCAGCCTCTACCCACATCACCCTGTAGGAGCATGATGATTGATCTACTGAATGGATGAATTTCTCCTAAAGTGGGATTAGCACAACCGAAGATTATGCGTTTATACATGTGAGGGCGATCCCTGTGGCATCCGACACCTGGTTATTGCCTTACATTTGAAAGTTTCTCAGGCAAATCCAGTGAAAGTTGCATGGTCATGCCTGGGGCAGAGGTTGTGCTGTCATGAACAGGGAACGATAACTGCCTGGGCTGCTATAAGTGGCCTGACAAGATTCAGCTCTCTCCTTTGTGAGGCCATGTCACACAAACAGAAGCTGGAGAAAGTTGACTGAATGTGCCAGCTAACTGACTCCACTATGTCTCAAATTGAGACTTTATGTTTGAAGGTCAGGCTAGTGAAGATTGATTGTATTTCATGACCCGAAATCTTCAAGAGCTGTAACTGATCCTGTGAAAGTTCAGAGTATGCCGATCTAATAAGCCCCTTCAGCCCAGCAGCCAGCACTTGTGGGATTGTGTCTTGCTTTCCTGCCTTAACTGGTACAAAGAGCTTTTGATGACCGCTGCAGATATTCTCCACGAGCCTCAGATGCATACTGGGTCCTGCAGCTTCACCTCTCTTGACGGATCAATCAAGAAGAGATAGCAGATAGTTATTTGTTGGTTGCCTATCGACGGTAACCTGTTTTTAGAAATTGAGTCATTGGAATGGAATTGGATGTAGTTCAGATATGCAGACAGTCCATGCAGCTCACCCTTCAAGCTGAAACTAATGCTATCAGGATACAAGTCTTGTATGATAACTGCATCAGCAAGGTGGAAGACAGGTATTCAAACTTAGACAAGCTAATCCCATATGCCCGGCTTTAACTTTTGTAAGTCCATGCATGGGTGGTGAGAGGGACTTAAGTCCATTAGGCTGTAAAACTGGGTTAAAAATGGTTTTAGTTTCATCCAACTTGCTTGTTGATTTTCTAGAGGAAGGAGCTTGCTGTGGTATGTGTATCATACGTGATTCAAATATACTCAAGTGGAATTACTTGGACTTGCTTCAACTGGATCGGAAGTGATTGTTGCTGTAGGTGCTGTTTTAGGTACCTTTGTGGGGGATGGGGGGAGCATTTCAGCTTCCCCCATAAACTGGATAACTAGGAAATTTAACAGTGCAATACAATTTCTCCAGTGAAAACGTTAGAGTTACTGATTGATGTCACAGGGACAATAATGACCAGTAAAAAAAATGCATAAAAACGAATAAATTCACTGGGAAAAATGCAAATGTTGTATACACCATGTATATCAACCTTTAGACCAGGGGTCCCCAACCTTTTTGTGCCTACGGGCACATTTGTGAGTTTATGAGAGAATGGTGGGCACCAACCAATTAACTTAACCCATTTTTTTTCAGTATTCATTACAACCTCTTTCCGTATAACCTCTTCCACAGGCACAGAAAACACCTTGGTGGGCGCCATGGCACCCATGGGCACTGCGTTGGGGACCATTGCTTTAGACTTACTATACCACTGAAATAAATGTTGGATGGTCACAATAAAAAAATAAAATTGCAATGGATTCTTTGGTGGCATTGTTCACAGTTGCAAGTGAAAGTTATGACTGGTTACATCTGGGATACAGGTGGCCACCTAGTGGGAACAAGGGGACTTAATCTGTATGAGTTACTTCCCATTGTCTATATTATATAGAGATGGAAAGATGTTTTGTTTTCTTCAGGAAGGTCCGGATTGAGAGGTTGTGAATAATTTCCTAATGTTAATGTGATCAGGTAATGTATTTAACAGAGAAAGCAAATTTTTAAGTAAATTATGTTTCTCCAAGAATACTTACCTGATCACATTAACATTAGGGATATAAGCCTGCTACCTCCTGAATCCAGACCTAATAAAGGATGAAAAATTTGTCTTTTGTGTCTATATCATATAGACAAAGGGCAATAACTCTTACCCATTACCTCTCCTAGCCACAACCAGGTGTCACTAGTTTTTAAGCTGAGCGATATACCAACAAGGATGCTCACATGATGGGGTGGCTGGGAGGGTTTTTAAGTAATGTGATCAGGTAAGTATTCTTGGAGAATCATAATTTAATTAAAACTTTGCTTTCTCTTTCAAATACGTTCCCTGATCACATTAACGTTAGGAGAACAGATAATAGGATGGAATGCTGAGCATCCTACCTATACCTTGGGTATCCTTCTAGGGAATAAAAGGCTGGATTCCCTATACAAAGGATAACCCACTCTAGTAATTTGAAAGCAACACAGCCTAGGGTCACGTGATCTGTGACCCTTATGTCTGGTTAAGAAGATGATTATTAAATTCTTCTTACCTACAAAATTTCACTGGCAAATCCAGCGAAGCTAAGAGGCTGTGTTGGCTTTAACTGGGTCTGGTGGTCATTTGGGCCACTGCAACAGGACCCACCAGAATAAGAGTTTGTCTCTGCGAAGTGAAATCTCTGAGATAAAAACTCTCGAAGATTGACTTAGCATGCCTGCCAACAGCTTCAATTATGGCTTGGATCAAAATGTTACGTTCAAAAGCGAGGCTTGCACAGATCGCTCTAATTTCATGAGCCTAAATGCTCATAAGGCGACACTGATATTTTGAGACTTCAGAGTACACTGAGCATATAACTCACTTCAGCCATGAAGATAGGGCTTGAGGGGTGATATCCTGCTTCCCAGCCTTCACTGGGAGGAAGAGATGTTTGCGTGTAGCATGACTTGCCACTGTGCGGTTCAAGTAGTGCTTGAGGGCAGGACAGGGTCTTGCATGGCTGCTGCTCTCTACATGTCTAATGAAGAGAAGGAGCATATGATGACTCTCAGATTGCCCACTGATGGCAACCTATTTTTGGCCACAAAGCCTGGTTGCATCATGAGGATCACCGAACCATTCGATCTGAACTGAATATAGTTTGGGTCAGCTGGAAGGGCATGTAACTCACTCGCCCGGCATGCCAAAGCAAGGACTATCAGAAAACATTTTTTGTATGATAGTAGCTTTAGCAAGGTTCGGGCTAAAGGCTAGAATTTATCTGAATATGTTAAAAGCCAGGAGAGATTCCATTTTGGAAACAGGGTGAGGGATTTTGTCGATCCAAATGAAAGTGGCTTGCAGGTCTGATAGATCTTTATCATGACCAATATCTCATCTGCCATGATGCCTGAATGTGTCCGATATCATGGAGCGGTAACCTTTGATGGTAAATGGGCAAGCTTTTTCTCATTATATGGCCAGAGAAAAAAAGTCGGTCAGCTGAGGGATCAAGGCACTCAAAGGAACAATATTATTGACTTGGCACCAGTCCCTGAAAATATGCCACTTTCCCTCAAAAGCCTTCAGAGTTGAGGGCCTTCTTGCTCTTGAGATTCTCTCCACAATCAGCGGTCTAAATTCTTTCTCTCGCAAGGTTGTCCTGTCAAGAGCCAGGCATGAAGGAGAAGGTGGACTGGGCAGGGGTGGAACACCTGCGACCACGGTTGCTTGAGAAGATTCGGCTTGGCTGGAATCTTTCTGGGCAGATCTATCACTAGATCGAGTAGATCGGTGAGCCTGGACTTGTCCCATGAGAGAGGGTCTGTCAGAACCATCTTGCAGTTCTGACCCCTCAACTTCTGTAATATTGTCGGTACCAAGACCATGGGTTGGATAGGCAAGGCACAGAATCCCTCCCAACTGATCGATAGTGCATCTATGGCCCATGCTTCTGGGTCTGGAACTAGAGAGATGAAGGTGGGCAACTTGTGATTCCACCTTGTTGCAAAAAGATCGATCATCGGACGCCCTCAACGGGCACAAAGCCAAAGAAAGACTGATTGATGTAGGGACCATTCCAGGACACTGAGTCTGCCGGAAATGCATCTGATTTGTACGTTGATATGGAGTTGGTTGCACAAATGTAGAAACTGGCAAAGCAGAACGTACAAGTTGGATGATTTGGTGTCCCCCTGTTTGAGAAGGTAGGTCACCACTACCGAGTTGTCCGACATAATCAGGACTGTTTTCCCAGAGATTGGGTCCTTCCAGAACTGAAAGGCGCTGATGACAGCCTTCATTCCAAGAAGGCTGATGTGGAGAGGCAGTTCCCCTGGCTCCCACATGCCGCTGACCGTATCGAAGTCCGGCAACAGGTGGGCTCCCCTACCGTACGTACTGGCATTGGTACATACTGTCTCTTTGAAGTGGGGCTTCTCCAGAGGAAATCCTGTTGTAAGCCAACTGAGGTTGTTCCACTGACACAGGAATGATCGTACATTGTTTGTGATCCTGACCTTTCGATCAAGGGGACTGGAAATGGGCGCAATTGAGCCAGCAAGGTCATCTGCAAGGGGCACATAAAAAGACGAACAAGCGGGATTAAGTCTGTTGCCACATTGAATAATCTGAGGATTTGCAAGAACTCTCTCTCTGAAATCCAAGTCCTGTTGGAAACGGACTCAATGAATTTCGAAGATCAGTATTATGCAAACTTGAGGAAGTCGTACCAAATTGAGATTGGTGGTAAACTCCATACCCAGGAGGACAAAACACTGGGATGGATGAAGGTCAGGACTTTTCCCAGTTCACAAGAAAACCGAGATGATTCAAAAGGGATATGAGATTGTTCCTGCCCTTAAGAAGAATAGAACTTACCATATGCTTCTGGAGGATGTCGTCCAAGTTCGCCGCCGTCGCTATAGATGAAGTCGATTGGAATGGGGTGATGATGCAATCCATGATTTTGTTAAAGACCCAGGGGTTGATGTTTAGACCTAATGGAAGAACTTGAAACTGGTAAACATTGTCCCGGTAAGCAAAACAAAGAACTTTCCATGACACCGGGTGGATAGGGACGTAAAAAATATGCATCGGTTGATGGCGAGTCGTATCAATCTTGCTGACTCCATCTGGAACTTCGGCAGAAGAATGTACTGATAGAGGCGACTCAGGTTAATGATCAGCCTCAACATGCTGTTGGCCTTTTGTATAAGAGAAAGTCTTGAATAAAACCCTGGAGATTGTGTTTTTCTCACAGTCTCCACCGCCCTTTTGTCGATGAGTGACCGTATCTCCTGTTGTAGAATATCGTCTTTCTCCCTATCTGATGGTATGTCCATTAGAAGGGGAGAGGAAGAAAGAGGAGGGGTCTGATAAATGACATCTGAAGCCCCTCCAAAATCATATGGAAGTGCAAGAGTCTGGTGCCCACCAGTAGGCTCCTGTAGGCGGTGGAGTTGGTAGGTCAGAGTCGAGAGTTAGGAGGCTTGCAGGAGGAGAAACTTGGTTTATTGACCCCCAACCTTTGCAAGGTTGCCTCCTAAACTGGTTGGATGTAAAAGATCCCTTTTCCTTTGCTCGCCTATTGTCGATCCACTGTGGCACGGACAGATTGGTCTTCAAACTGTGCTGGGTGGGTGGCGAATTGGGGGGGCAGATCCTGAGCTGCCTGCCTCCAAACTTCTTCAATTTTGCCCCCAAAGAATAATGGCGACCAAACAGCGTCATCCATAATAACCGGGTGTGATGTGGCTGGAGCGACATGGAATGCAAACATGCATCACGTCATGTCAGGTCGAGATTCGCCGAGACAGTAAAAGCATTTGCCATGGAATGGTGAGCTGCCCTGCTAATGACCTGAGCGATTCAGGTCAATGCCTCCCAGGCATGCTCTTTGCCTGTTTTTTCCGCAAGTCGGAAAATCACCAATGAGGCCAAGTGACGACAATATTTCAAACCAGCTTCGATGTGACATGAAACACATTCTTGTCCACTTTATAAAAAAGTGGGGTAGACATGTGGACAGCTGCTAAATTCTTATCCAGAGCCAGGTGTTCAGTATGGAAGGCATCAGAGTATGTTTTGTACCAGCGCGGTAAGAATGTCACTGGTACTTGGCTTTCAGAAAAGAAAGCCTTAGCCTTCTCCCTGATCTTTGCTGACTAGAAAAGCAGTCAGAAGGACGGAGTCTCTTCCTCATCATCGATATCTACCGAAGCCTTGACCTTATAGTCATGCGTGGCAGTAGGGGGTGGAGGGCATTCTGAAACCAACAACACTTGGTATATCTCTTCGACGGCAGCCTTAAAGTTGAACTAAGTCCACTCCATGGTTGGATCTGAGTAAAACTAATGTTCAGGAGTATCTTCACACTCACAGTGTAAAAGGTCCTGTTCTGGTTCTGCCTCCATCAGGATAAACCATCCCTGGTGGCATAGATGATGCAATGCCGTCATCTCTATATAAGTAACTTCCCTGTGGGTAAGCCGTGAACATATATATCTGCCAGATGAATGTGTCATACCGGTATGGACAGCTGGTTCGCCGGGAGTATGGTTGGCACAGTTACCGGGTGTGTGAAAGGCGATGCGGTTGGTGCCGGTACCAGCCGTGCTGTGGGCATGGCTGAACGGATGGATCTATCACTAAAATCCCTGTCAAAATATGTTTGTCTAGCCCTACGTCTGGTGAGACAGATGGATCTATCACTAAGATCCCCATAATTGTATTGTATGGAGCCGTAGGCATGGTAGGATGGATAGATCTATTATTAAGATCTTCATGATTGTAGAGAGATGAGGTTGCAGGATTGGCGAGACGGACGGATCTATCATTAAGATCCCTGTAATTGTAATTGTATGTAGCCATAGCACTGAACTTGCTGGGTACATCAATAAACAATCCTCACAATAGAGATATCAATTTTCTTGGCAAAATATTCATGGAAAACAATAATTTTCATTAGTACCTTATTTATCCAGACAGAGAGAAAGTCATTAGTTTTTAATGTCCAGATATTTAGGTCAATGATGGTACCATGCTAATCATGTCATACTGGCAATGAAAAAATACCTGAAAACGTAAGTATGGTGCATTATTATTCTGAAAATTGGCTAAACAAGGAGAGAAAAGGTCCACATCTCTACTGTACATAGGATGATTACATAAACAAGATGAGAAAAGGTCCTGACAAGAGCGTGCAGGACAAAAGTGTGCAGACAAAGGAGCACAGCTTAAAACCCCCGACAAAAAATCATGCAAAGACAAAAGCATGCGGAGTAGAAGTAAACATTGTTTTGTATATTGAATCTATAATGTGTGCTTAAACTTTGTCCATACTTTAAAATTATGGTTACTTGTCAACAGGATGTTGACCAGCATTTGAGTTCAAAGCCAGTCTTATTTACAATTAGATTGGGGTTTTTCCATTAGGATGACTCACTGTAGAAAAACCTCTGCAAATCATCCAGCAGAGCACAACAGAAGTTTCATCAGCATCAGCCAGTATGTTGCCGGCATATACTGCTTCGCAGAGAACTGAAAGACTCAGAAAGAAACGAGGTCATCCATACACTGACGTGAATGCACTGCCAGATATAACCATACCAGAACCGCTTCAGCAAATGACTAGAGGTGTGAACTCCCTGCTGTGGGATTCGGGGCACAGTCGATGGAAATTGCATTCTGATGTTTGGCACAAATCAGAATCTGCTTCTTCCTGACGAACACAATCATTGGTTTATTGATGGGACGTTCAAAGTATTGCAGAGCATTTTCTACTAAGTCTTTACTATCCACACTTTGATATGTAATTGGGCCTATCCTTTAATTTCTGTTTTGCAACCAGATAAGACAGAACAGAGCTATGAACGAATACTACAAAAACTTCTAGAACTTCGTCCTTCCTTGCAGCCAGTGAGTATAATGTCAGATTTGAAGAAAGCTAGTCAAAATGCATGCATAGCAGTCTTCCTGGGAGAAAGTGTAATTGACGCAAAGTGCAAGAATTTCATTTAGCAGATTTGTATCGTGCCGATGAAAACTTGCGCAGGCATGTCAAAATGCTGCTAACTCTCTGCTTTGTCCCAGTTTGACAATTTGGTTGAACACTATCCTCCACAACTAGTGCCAATAACCGATTATTGGGAAGACACGTACATCGGAAAACAGTGAAGATGCGGTTGAGCACATCCGAGATTTCGGGTTGACTTGTGGAACATGCATGATCGTGTGAACAACTATCTGCCATGTACCAACAATTCAGTGGAGGTTTGGCATCATTTGTTCCTGCAAACAGTTGATTGTCATCATCTGTCGATCTACAAGTTGATCGACCATTTCCACAAGGAACAGGATCATACAGAGCTGCAGATTTAATGCTATCAATCCGACGTTAGACATCCCGAAGTGTCAAAGTCAAAATATGTTCAACTCAATTGCCACCTGCAAGCTTTAATATCAACATACGGCAATATGTCAATAATGGACTATCTGCGCAGGATTGTGCATAACATTGCACTGTATAAGAAACTTGTAATAATTAAAAGTTTTGAACAATTAATAAATGCTATATTTCTGCATATTGAGATATTAATGAATGGATGATGTTATTGGTTCTTTAATGCTATATTACACTTGTAATAATTGAACGTTTTGAAAAATTAATAAATGCTATATTTCTGCATATTGAAATATTAATGAATGGATGATGTTATTTGTTCCTTAAAGCTGTATTTCTGCATATTGAGATATTAATTAACAAACGATGTTTAATGATCTTTAATGCTGTATTTGTTAGTCTTTTCTATACTAGACACACAAAATGTTAATTGTTCCACGATTTTGTCGTCATGCTTTTGTCTTTGCCAAATTTTGTTCGCATACTTTTTATCAGTGCGCTTTGGACAGCGCGCTATTGTCCTGCATGCTTTTGTTGGGGTGCGCACTACTAAACATAGGATGTTTACGTAAACTTCAAGTTGCAATTCATCTTGTACTTAACCTATTCAACATTTAGTGCCACCAACTAGTGTAGAAGAGGAAATGTCTCAAAATGCTACATTTTTGCAAATTTCCAATTTAAAGAAAGTTTGTTCTGTGCTGTTACATTCTGATAAGGGCTGTTCCAGTAAAACATATATATGACCCAGCGAAGGCACTTTCAATGTGGAGTAGTCACCCACAGATGCAATTTAGAAATTTGTATCAATTTCATATGAACTCGATGAGTAATTCAGAGTACCCTGGCATATATTTGAAAAAACGGCCTTCCCTGGGTACCATGCATGTTTAAATGGAACAGCCCTAATTTTGTATCATGTGGCACAAGTTTTAAAAAAATTTAACCATGTGAAACTTTCCTCATGTACAGTAATTATGCGCATCATGATGTAAGAATAATTAGAACAGCAAGAATAAGGCACGGACAAAATTTAATGATCTATGAATATCTAGGGAGCTGAAAGCAAAACATATTGAGCAGCAGGTGCAGGGGAGTTAGTGTTCATCTTACTTGTTGATTATGCTTTGCAATTTCATTCATTGAATATTTCAATATAACAAGCATTCAACAATTTTTATCCATGAGCCTTGCTTTTTACTAAAGTAATAAAACATCAAAATGAAAGGAATCTGTTCTTCATTCAAGATTTCTGATGTCAGAATTAGGGTGGATTTGCACACACAGACCATTGCAATTTAGTCAACATTTAAGCTTGAAGTACACTTATAACCTGATGAACAGTTTATGGCAGGTTTTTCAACATCAATATATTGGACATATTAAATTGATGACCAGTTTATGGCATTTTTCTAACATCAATATACTGGACATATTAAACTGATGACCAGTTTATGGCAGGTTTTCCAACATCAATATATTGGACATTTTAAATTAATGACCAGTTTATGGCAGGTTTTTCAACATCAATATATTGGACATATTAAATTGATGACCAGTTTATGGCAGATTTTTCAACATCAATATACTGAACATGAATTGATGACCAGTTTGTGGCAAGTTTTTCAACATACATAGAGTTTATTGCTTTTCAGTCAAAATGTTGTTTGCTCTTCCCTCCATATAGCACACTTTTGACTACAGTGTTAAAGGGTAAAGTCCAAGGTTGCACCAAACATCATATCCAGTCAGACTAAAGCATGTTTGCACTAGGGATCATCTTAATAAAAAATGGATAAAATATTTCAGATGAAGATTCATTTCAATTAAAATAACCAACTTGGCAATTAAAAATTTCCAAGTCTGTCCTGTTGTGTTATTAGCTGCAGTGCAAAGTCACCACTTGCTGCAACATATTTTCAAGTAGAGTTAATAGGAAAAGTGACCCAATTTTTGACAGAAGAAACTTAAAGAAATGAATCATTTAGAATTAAATCAATGAAATGTTTACAAGAAAAGAAAACTAATTCATAGATTGGGGAATAATAAAATAAAACCGCAGTAGATAATGTGTGAATACCAAAGTTAAATGAGAGCAACATCTAGAATGGAAGATTTCCATAGTTCAACCCTTTTAAACATATCAACGTGTTTATGGAGCCAAATTTGGAAGTTACCTGGGATAATGTAGCACCAAATCCAGACTATGTATATATCCAGAGCAATTATAGAGTTGTTATTACAAGAATCAGAACTGGCGACAATTATTAAAATTAAAATATTCACATATTTTTTTAGTCATGAACTTTATAACAATACAAAATAAATATTTGTTTACCTAGTCCTTTATCAATAAGTACAGTCATTATAAAGGTAACATTAATTATCCTTTTAAATAATAATAATAATATTATTATTAAAATCATTGTTATTATTATTATTATTATTATTGGTATCCATGCACTTTTAAAGTGAATTTACTTACATTTATTTATTTAAGTCCCTGACCCACCAACTGAGAAAAATCTTCAACCCCTGAACTTAAGAGAAGTTGACCAGATAATTTGCAGGTCTGAGTAAACTCACCCCAGGACTCTGGTAGCAGTTTTCTGACAGCTGTTGTTCTCATTTCTGCAAAATATGCTCCTCTATGCACAGCTCGGAAGTGAGATATGTACCTAAAGAAATTTAGCTTGTCTGCAACCACTGTTAATCCTGTTGGCTGTGAAAAGAAACACAGTATCTATGGTAACATTTAATTACAAAATAAAGAGATAAAATTATCATTTTTTTTTTCATCATCTTTGTGACTGTCAAAGTTTCCGAATTATTGAGTATCAAAGATCAACAAGCTTGATACTTTCAATGTTTATTTGCTATCAAATTAATCCTCTGGTTGTAGTATGGATATCGCAAGATGCTGGAAGTGTTAGTTTATTTGTTAACATCATTTTCTGAAAGCGTGGAGGACTGCACGAGGCAAAACTGGCATGATAATATCACACAGTCTTCAAAATGTAGTTATTATCTAAATTATACAACGCTATTAAATCTTGATAAGTATCTTTCCATAGGATTATCATTTTATGTCCGTAAAGCTCTTTCGAGATTCAAATGTTCTAGTCATAAACTAGTTTATAGATACTGGTAGACATGATCATGTTACTGCTTCATATTGTTTGTGTCATTTTTGTTATCATAGAAATTTGTAGATATGAATATCTTGTGTGTTTCATTTGTAAACATTATCAAGATCTACGAGAAAAGTATTCAGACAAACCTTGGCACATGAATCCATCTCAAGACAAATTTTTATGCCTTTATGTCAACAAAAAAAATGGATTTATTATTCACAGAGTTGCATTATTTATCTACCATTTGCTGTGTCAACAAGAAAATACATACAATATTTAGTATAAATACAATATGTATGTGTGTGCTTCGGGTGACAGATTTTGCTTTTTACCTGCATAAGCCCCAGTCCAGATTTGGAGACCAAGTTTCCTGTAGCTAAAAGGTAGTCCATACCTTTACAGATATCTGTGGTGGTTCTTCCAGCAGCATGGTACATGCTGTCTATATACAGACAGAAAAATATGAAATTAAAAACCAGACATTTGTTCATGGATCATGAAAGCTCCATCACAGTGTTTAAGAAACCAATAAAATATATAATGGATAAGGGTGACATTATTATTATACACCACTACTACATTCATGGTGAGGCATTAAAATCTGCTAGTAACACATGCAAATCTGTAACTAACAACAGTTTCCATAGCATACTGTCCTGGTTATTGCTTTTGGCATTCATGTCTCTATGACTAATATTGAATATCTTTGAAAATATATCTATGTGAAGAATGCAATAAAGATCCATCATATCCAATACTGAAATACTGCCAAGTCTATGTACCTAATGATGAAATATAGCCCAAGTCTATGCACCCAATACTGACATACTGCCAAGTCAATGTACCCAATACTGAAATACTGCACAAGTCTATGTACCCAATACTGAAATACTGCCCAAGTCTATGTACCCAATACTGAAATACTGCCCAAGTCTATATACTCAATACTGAAATACTGCCAAGTCTATGTACCCAATACTGAAATACTGCCAAGTCTATGTACCCAATACTGAAATACTGCCCAAGTCTATGTACCCAATACTGAAATACTGCCCAAGTCTATATACCCAATACTGAAATACTGCCAAGTCTATGTACTCGAAACTGAAATACTGTCAAGTCTATGTAACCAATACTGAAATACTGCCAAGTCTATGTACCCAAAACTGATTATACTGCCAAGTCTATGTACCCAATACTGAATACTTACCCTAAGCACAAGCCATCCACAAAGTTTGGTCAAGGAACTAATTCTATTCCAAAGTTATTGCAGAACAATCTTTGTCTCTGAGTCACAGTGACCTTGAATTTTGACCTTTTGACCCCAATATGAATAGGCCTCTTCCTTACCTTAAGTGCAAGCAAGCATCTACAAACTTTGGTCAAGTTATGTGGTCTAAAGTTATTATGCAAAAACCATTTATCTTCTTTTTGTCACACTGACCTTGATATCTGACCTTTTGACCCCCAAATCAATAGCCATCCACATACTTTGGTGAAGGTACATGGTCAAGAACTGAATGTTTTTTACAGAAACCATTTTTCATTGTTCAGCTACAGTGACCTTGAACACTGACCTTTTAACCCAAAAATCAATAGGCTTTTTCCATACTCACAATGCAAGCCATACACAAAATTTAGTCTAGGTCTGTGATGTAGAACTTAAGTTACTGTGCTGTAACCATTTTTCTTCTTTCAGTCACAAAGACCTTGACCTTTTACCTTTTGATCCCAAAATGTATAGGCCTCTTCCTTACACTAAGTACAAACCATCCACAAACTCTGGTCCAGCTCTATGATGTTGAACTAGTGTTATTGTGCAGAAACCTTCTTGCAGTCACAGTGACCTTGACCCTTGACCTTTTGACTCCCAAGATCAATAGGCTTCTTCCATACTTCTAAGTGCAAGCTATCCACAAAGTTTGGTAAAGGTAGATGGAGTAAAACTAAAGTTATTGTGCAGAAAGTAAAAAGATCAAAGATGGTCAGATGTACAGAAAGACAGACAGCTCTCATAACAATACATGCTCTGCCTTTTGGCAGGCATATAAAAAGCACTCAAATGCAAACAGTGCACACCCAGATCTGCATCACATAATGTGCAGGCAGATCAGAATCTATACTGCTGGCCTGTAATCATATGAAGAATAATTGACAAATACCCTGATCTGCCATCACATAATGTGGTATTGCAAGTGTTAATCTATTCCACGTAATATGAGGGCTATTGCAGAAATGATGGTGTGGGATGGTCGGAAGGCACTCCAATTAAAATATTATACCTGGTGGGTTTTTTTTTTAATTTATAAAATATTCATGATGGGGTCAAAAATTATTTTTAATTTATGCCTGGTGGTGATTTTCATGATTTTCAGCATATGATGCAACTGATATTGAACCAAAACTGGCATAAATGAGCAGCTTGATGAAAAAAAAACATATGCATTCGACCACGATTTATTTGTTTCCGCATAATATATGTGTAGAGAAGTCTGTTTTATTCTGTGTCATGGCCAGTTATCAAAGTGACTTTCCTTTATGATGCGCAAGTGCAGACATAATCTCATAACTACTGCATGGTGTCAGCATAAGGCAGTCGCTTACTATTGGGGCTAGCTCACTGTAATTACCTTACATCGAGCTCTACCTGCATGAAATTGATAGGAAGATAATTTATCTTCTCAGAAATTCAGAGTATAACATACATTATGTCTTTAATTCACTGACAGATGAGATGAAACGACTGCGTTGATGAAATTTGACCTGGTACTCGTCATTTGCATTGCTTTTCACATGACTACCCAAATCTTGCAGCCTAGATGTCCACGACATCAGAGGTCCAATAGTCACATGATACCAACAAAAAAAACTTTCCAATGTTGTTGTACAAAAACTTTATAAATATTAAATGTAAGTCATGTAATATTTTTACAAAAAGGAAAGGACACATAAGTCTCAACATATTTATTCTGAGAACGACCAGAAACCTATCGCTATCTCAGCTACCTGTAGAAAACTGGATTCATCAAGCAGAGAGCACATGTCAACTCATGTGAAACCAACAAAAACATCGTTGATACATGCTCTCTACTTAATGAATCTGGTTTTCTCGTGAACTCGTGATATTGATAATGGATAAATTACAACCAAATATCACAATATTGGACATTCAATAATACTCATGCAAGGTTGAATTTCCACAAACAGATTTCATTCATGGTGGTACATGAAGAAATATATATTTCAGCCATGGTGGGGTGTGATATTAATTACATTTTAAACCTAGTGGGTGAAAATAAGAAGTGCCTTCTGACCCACCCATACTATTTCCAATACATCTCACTGATGCTGGTATCATTTATTTTATTGTTTATGTACATAGTTCTAGCTGCCTAGAAGTATTAACCCATTTAGAATAACTGATCCATCTTTATGATATGAAAATATAGCATGTCTGAATCAGAGGAAATTGTCCTTTTCCAATTTACTTGCTGTTACATTATCAGACTATCAAAAGTTGACCAAAAAAATAGATACTTTTTTCCTAATTTCCTCAAGTGCTTGGATTTTTATTTGTAAGTTTTTGTGTTACAACTGTGCACAGTGAGAAGCTGTCATATACGTGATCTGCAATCATATTAAATAGTAAGTAAGTAAGTACATAACATATGAAACGAGCGAAGATGTTTCAACTATTATACTAACTCTAGGGTGACATTTCAGCTGACTAGTTTTGTTTTTTTTAAAAATAAAAAAAAGGCATTTTTTTTTGTGAAATATGTTTCTCTGAGAATACTTACCTGATCAAATTAACATTAGGAAAGAAGCTCTGCTACCTCTCAATTCCAGCAATTGTGAAAAGATGAAAATTTTCCATTACGTATTACCTCCCCTGACCACCACTAGGTGACTGTTTAATCAGCTTTAGCTTGAGCGATACATCAACAAAGATGCCTGCATTTGCAGGGAGGTTTGGGAGGGTTTATAGTAATGTGAGTGGGTAAGTATTCTCAGAGAACAATAATTTACTAAACAATGTGCTTTATCCTTTGAATACATTCCCCGATCACATTAACATTACTAGAACAGATAATAAGAGGAGTCAATGCAGAGCATCCCCTACATCTACTATGGTCCCCCTTTAAGGGAAAAATTATATTCCCTATATAAGGATAAACTGCACTCCTAACATGAGACCAGCAAAACCGATGGTCATGTAAGCCATCACAACCATACCTGGCCAAGAGAAAAGGAAACAAAAAGACTTTTATTACAAAGTAAAAATTATAGGTGAAACCAGTGAAAGTGCTGTTCTTCACTCATGGTAAGGTTGTGCTGACTTCAAATGGTCTGATGATGGTGTGGGCTGCAGCCACCGGGCCTGCCAGAATCAATTCTTGTCTTTGCAAAGCTAGCTCATGTAAAATAAAGCTAGAGAAGACTGACTGACTGCCAGCCAATGGCTTCTGTCTCGGATCAAAACATTCTGTTCAAACACAAGACTTGCAGAGATAGTTCTTATTTCATGAGGCGGGATGTTCATGAGGCATATCTGTTCTTTTGAGATCTCGAGTATGCCGAACGTATTACCCACTTACATCATGATGCAAGGGCTTGAGTGGTTATATACTCTTTTCCTGGCTTCACGAGAAGAAAGAGGGGTTGTTGTACCCCATGGCACTTCTCCATCTGCTTCAAGTAGTGTTTAAGAGCATGGACCAGGTCCTGCATCACTGCCTCTATAGACTTATTGATGGAGGAGTGGGGAAGGATGACCACTTTTTGATTGCTCACTGACAGCAACCGGTTCTTTGCTACAAAACCCTGTTGTGTCATTAGCATGACAGGACCATCTGATAGGAAGTGGAGATAGTTTGAGTCTGCTGAAAGGGCATGCAACTCGCTCACCAAGCATGTTGAAGCTAGGGATATCAGAAAACACATTTTATATGATTGCAGCTTCAACGAGATTCTAGCTAACGGTTCAAACTTATCTGAATTAAGCCATGTCAGCACCCATGACAGATTCCATTTAGGAAACAGGGTGAGAGATTCTGACCTAATGAAGTCAAAACTGGCTAATATGTCTGATAAATCCTTGTCATGATCAATATCAGCTCTACCATGATGCCTGAATGTGTCTGAGAACATGGAATGGTAGCCATTGAAAGTAACTGGGGCTTAACTTTTTCTCCTCAAAATGCCAAAGAAAAAATTTAGCCAGCTGTCAGATTAAGGTACTCAATGGGACAATGCTGTTGATGTTGCACCAGTCCCTGAAAACCTGCCACTTTCCCTTGTACACCTTCAAAGTGGAGGGCATTATTGCTTGCAAGATTCTCTCTAAAACTGAAGGCTTAAATTCTTTCCTCCACAGGGCTCTCCTAACAAAAGCCAGACATGAAGGAGTAGCCTGTCTGGGCAGGGATGAAACACACCTGCAAACTCTGTGTGTGTGTGTGTGGGGGGGGGGGGGTCCTGGTCACTAGATCGAACAGTTCATTCACCCAGGACTTGTCCAACCTCAGAGGGGCTATCAGAATCAATTTGCAATTGTCATTCCTCATTTTCTGAATTATATTTGGTACCAGGACTTGTGGGAGGGGGTAAGCATAACCCCCAAAACCCTTCCAACTGATGAAAGTGTGTCCATGGCCCAATCTTCTGAGTCTGGGATTGGAGAGATGAAGGTGGTAGTTTGTGATTCCACCTTGTCACAAATAGATCTATCCTTTCACGCCCCCAAAGTGCACAAATCCACTGAAAAATTGATGTGTGGATGGACCATTCTGTGAAGGGTCTAGCCCCTTTTTGACAGCGAATTAGCCAGAATATTGAGCCTACTTGGGGATATGTCTGATTTCAACCATTATATTGATTTGTGCACACCAGTGCAGAAAGTTCGCAACCAGAACATATAGGTCTGGTGATTTCTTCACCCAGTTTGAGGAGGAAAGCCAACACCATCAAGTAATGAGAACTACCTTTCCATATAATTGATTCTTCCAAAAACAAAAAGCATTTAGTATGGCCTTGATTTTTAGAAGGTTGATGTGAAGAAGTAACCTTCTGGCCCCCATTCTCCCCCAAACTGGGGAACAGGTGGGCTCCCCAATCATATTAACTGGCTTCTGTGTAGATTGTAAGTTCCAGTTTGGGATTTTCAAGAGGAATTCCTGCCATGACCTATTATTTGTTGTGCCACTGATGCAGGAAAGATACTATTTCATTCAAAATCATGATTTGTCGATCGAGTTGATTGGAAAAGTGGTGCCAATGGACCATCAGGGCCATATGCAAAAGGGAGCATGTACAGATGGCCATGAAGAATCCACCACTGCACTGAGCAGACTGAAGAGCTGCAGAAACTCTCTTGCAGAAATCCATTCCCTGTCAGAAAATGATTCTGCAAGCTCAATAATCTGTGCCACTCATACCTGGTCTGACTTGTCTCAATTGACTAGAAACCCTAATCGACTCAAATGGGACAGAAGGTCATTTCTGCTTTTAACCAAAGATAAACTTACCATGCATTTTTCAAGGATGTCGTTTATATACATTGCAGTTGCTGTTGATGAGGTCGACTGGAAGAGAGTGACAACAAATTTGAAGACCTTGGTGAATGACCATAGGCTTATGTTGAGACCGAATGGGAGTGTGCAAAATTGGTATATAGTTCCTCCGAATCTAAGCCGATGGAACTTGCATGAGGACACAGGCATAGGGACATAAAAGTATGTGTCAGCTAGGTCTAAACTGAGAGCAAATTTGTCCATTTTTTTCAGAAAGTCTGAACAACCTAGTTATCTCCATTTAGAACCTCTACACGGCTATGTACTTGTTGAGCCAGCTGAGATCTATTACTGGCCTGAGATTTTGGCACTAAACACAGCCTGGAGTTAAACCCCAGAGGGTTTGGCTTGAAAACTATCTCTACTACCTGCTTGTTGAGTAACAACCAGATCTCCTTCTGCAAAATTACCACCTTCTCCCAACTGAATGGCAAGTCCATCATGGTAGGGGAAGTTGAAAGGGGAGGGGGTTGGAAAAACGATATATCTAAAGCCCCTCTGAAACAACCTGGATCACTCATCTGTTTTCTGGAAAAGATTGATCCATGCACTGTGAAAAGGAAGGGGTCTGGCACCAACTGGCAGGCTGTCTGCAGCTTTCAGGGTGGCAAGTCAATGGCAGCTGTTAAGAGACTTGGGGATGGAGAAACCTTGCTTCTTATCCTCTGGAATTGAGGGGCCTGTTGCCACCTCAAGTTGGACTGAGGTTGAAATTGTTGCTTTGTGTAGTGTTTGGCCTCTTATCTTTCTCCAATGATCATCTCTCCTTGATGGTTGAGACTGATTTGGCCTGAAAGTTGGTGCTGGTGGCACAGCAAGTTGGAGAAGCAGTTCTTGCAATATCTGCTTCCACATTTACTTTATTATACCCCCAAACAGCAATGGCATGTTGAAAAATTGCAAGAGATGGAAGATTCAGCACAGATGGAGTAGCAACCATGTTCCACACTAACTTGGAGGTGGCATGTAGGACATTCTAATCTACCTAATAAAACAGCAGGCTGCTCATATTCACTGCCACAATGTTCTCATCCAAAGAAGGTAGCTCAGTGCCAAACATCAAATAATGCAAATGATACCAACATAATGACAATGATGCTGGAAGCTGGCTTTGGGCCAAGGAAGTATAACTCTGCATTGATGTGGTCGACTGGCAATCAGCACAGCTTGCCAAATGATGTGGATCATATCCAGTGCCCCATAGCCAAATAGTGATCAGGGGAGGTAACAGGTAAGAGTTTATTCCCTTTGCATGTTATGTTATGTATATTTAATCTATGATGTGTGTTTAAATTTTGTTAATGACGGTAAGTTGCACTTTAGATTCTGGTCACTTGTAAACAGAATGTTTACAAGCATATGAGTTCAAGGCCAGTCTTGTTTACAGTTAGACTGGATTTTTTTCATTGGATTGCTTCACATCCTATTATGATATAGGTCAAGTGAAAATGTGTATAAATAGGGATTTGGTAAACAATTAATTCATTCCTGTTTTAGATCAGTCTGTGGGAATCCATTTGAGATCAGATTTTACAGTTTGTGCTGTTGAAATCAGATATAATTTGAAAGGAATTATTTATTTAAGATATTCATTGGAATTACTGAAGTGATCATTGACTTTTGAAACAATACATTACGTAAGACTTTTGTGAACTCATTCCAAGACATTCTGGATTGTATCATTGTGTTATATCAGGTCATTCAAGACTAATGGAACTCATTTGGAATATTCTATATTTTTGGGATTGTGATTACGCCAAGATTATTTGGAATTTGATTCACAATATTGTAAATATCTCTTGAATTTCTCTTTGTATTGTAGGGAAATAAATTGCTTGTTGATATTACTTGCATTGTTCTTTCTGTTACATATTATTTAAGACCCAGAGTCGTAACAGTTATAGAAAAACTGGATTCGAGAGGTAGCAGAGCTCCTTCCTAACATTACTGTGATTGGGGAATGTATTCACAGAAGAAATATAAAACACTAATGACTGTGTGCTGTACAAAAAGTAATAAATTCTTAGACTATTCATTTACCGCAGGGTCTTACCATAGGTGAGCTGTCAAAGGGACATGTTATGTAACTCTGTCCTTCTATAATAATCAATGCATGGGTACTTGTTCAAATTAGGGGGTCACTGGCAGTTTACAGTGGGAAATTTTCCCTGCACTTGCTAAAGGTGCAAAACTGACAGAAATTTTCCTGTTGTTATACTGTATACCTGAGGTCAGCTGATATGAGGTGCTGCCCCCCTTATTCAGTTTGGCAATTTTCTCAATGCTGATCCTCAAAGTTGCCAGCCAGGACTCCAGCTTTTCCTATCAAAATGATACAAACTAGAATTTAGAGATTTATAACTCATTTCTTTTGTTCTATTTGAAGAAATTGATATGGCACCCTCGAAAACACATTAGCAATATGGAGTGGCCTTTGTGGAGAAGGAAATTGTACTGCCCAGAGAAAATCAATCAAGAGATGAATGAACCCAAAACCTCGCATATAATGGAATTAAGAACTGCATCCAGACCCATAAGAGGGTGGAAGCTGAATGTTGTACTGTGAGCAGGTGATAATGAAATACAGGATACATCTTTAATATGCCATCTGAACACATTCTGATGAATGTGAGCAGTCAAATGGAGCCAAATTATCAACTTTAAGAATGTCATGCTAACCAAAGACAATTTATTCAATTACCAAAATGAAATATTGGTGTACAGCCACATATAAATAATGCCACAATCACCACAAATTTGTTGGAATATGAGAAACATTGGTGGGTAAGAAATGTATGTGCTGTCTAGAAAAACATGGTATATGCAAGTTGGTCAGTGTAATTAATTAGTTGTGCATTTGTTATTTCACTACATGGTAGATCAACACTTCAAAAAATATGTTGCATTTTTTGTATGAAATGATGTTGGAGTTTTAACACAGATGCATAGACATAGTATGACTGAATAAGAGAGTGCCATATTATTACATGTACTACACAGACATAGTAGGACTAAGAGAGACATATATGTACTGCATAGACATAGTATGACTAAAAGCCATATTATATGTACTGCATAGGTATAGTATGATTGACCAAGAGAAAGCCATATTATATGTACTGCATAGACAAAGTATGACTGACTAAGATCCATATTATATGTACTGCATAGACATAGTATGACTAAGAGAGAGCCATATTATATGTACTGCACAGACACAGTATGACTGACTAAGTGAGAGCCATATTATATGTACTATATAGACAGAGTATGACTGAATAGGAGAAAGCCATATTATATGTACTGCATGCATCCTCCATGCTTGTCAGCAAGGTCAGAGCATGAATAATATAAGGCAAATTCTGACTGCTGATGTGTATTGCATGAAAGCAGTGAAGAGAGAGAGACAGACAGAGGATACTATGCATTCTTAAACTGACTCAATTAATTCTCAAAAGAAAACTCATCTACCTAAGAAAATACTCAAATAAACACGGATATAGGTATGTTCTCACACTGCCCTTCTGACTCTCTTTTTCCCCACTCTTCCTCACTATTAAGGCTGCAATGTTTACCAAAATTTCTAAATGTTTACACGGTTTACAATTTGCATTTCTTAATGTGACTGGTATTAATTAGCAAAATCCGTAATGTGTTAATTGCCTCACTTTAGTTTTCTTCATTGTCAACAATGAATCAAAAAAACTCTTTCTTGTATATACATTATCTTTGACAAATTCTTCTCAAATGTATTATAAAGTGATCCAGGAGTTCTAATGACTCTTGGTGGACCTTTTCTCCTTAAAATTAATGAGGTGGCCAGATTTTATGAATATTAATATAAAAACATTCATCAGAGGTATAAATATTGTACCAAAATATTAAATATTGATATACTTCATTATTACATATACATGCAAATGTGGTTTGGGTTCTGGATTTGCTGTTGCATTATCTGTAGTATCACGCTTCCATGCTTTACTGGTATTCTCTCATCTCTCAAACTTTTTACTTATACAAAAAAAGAAATGATTTTAAAAAACTATACTATAGAATTCCACCCAACAACAGTATTTTATTCAACCCTATTTTTAAAAATGAATTATTTGACAACAAGCAATTTTACTACCTCAAAAACACATAACACTTAACTGACTGGTATTTCCCATCAAGTCTTAAGGTAAAGTTTTATTTGATCAGGTCATCAAGAATGTCAGGGAGAATGATAATAAAGGTTAGTTACTGTTACTAGCAACACTTTTTAAAAATTTTGGGCCTTGGCTACGGCTACACATAATGTGTTCAAAATGTCTGATAAGTGTGGACATATTGCCACACAATATAGTAAAAAAGCACATGGCATAAGGGACTGATATGATGTCTATAGTACAGACCTTGGGGCAATTATTTTGCTTATAGGATTTTGGTAAGTCCAGGTGATAAGTTTTCACACCTCTTCTGTCTTGTGATTTGTGACTTTAGAGTGTCTAAACAATTGGGAATGCATAATGACCGAACTACATGGGATACATATGGGCTCCTTATGTCCAACATCTGACATGTCAAGTTAGCCAACAATCATTTAAGCTCATCGGAACGGTCTAGCTTGGCAAATACAGCCATTCTGGGATCTCCATCATAATCCCAGATAGCATTATATATGTCCAAATATGGTAATATATGACTGTTATAAAGTTTCCTACTATAATCTTACTTTTACTATATCTAGTTTTTCCATGCCCATTTATAAAGAAATTTCTAACATGAAAAAGTTTTTATGTCAAATAATGTAGCATCATCTTATTATCTACATGTTTACTGTCTTCATATAGATCACTTGATGAGACCATCTTATTTTTTGTGACTGTTAAGTCATTTATAAATAACAAAACTAACAAAGGCTAAGAATTGAGCCCTGATGGACTCCGTAACTTTTCTTTCAGATTCTGATGGGACACCATTAGTAACTACATGTGGTGTTCTCCCACATAAATATGATGCAAACCATTTAATTACACCAGCATCACACTGGTAGACTTTCAACGTCTTTTTGAGAATTGTATGATTCACTAGGTCCAATGCCTTCTTGAAACCAACAAGAGCAACACCTACTAATTAACTCTGATCAAAGGCTTACAGCCATTTATCAATTAATGAGAGAATTTGGAGTTTTTCATGAATTATTCTGTCAAAAGCCAGATAGGTTTGGATTTAACATGGCATAACCATTTAAATATGTCATATAGGTTTGGATGTAGTAACATGGCATATCCATTTAAATAGATCATAAAGAATTGTGAACATGTTTTTCAATCAGTTTAGACACTGTAGGGAGTTTGGATACTGGCAATTAGTTACCAATATCTTCATTACGGCCAGACTTGTGAATTGGTGTAATCTTTGCATTTTCCCATACTTCTGGGACAACAAATGTTTTAATACTAAGATTGACTAAAAAATGAATATTTTCTGATACAAGTGAACCAGTTAATTTTAATAGTCTTGTACCCACTGGATGATGTCCTGTGGCTTTTGTGAGATCTATCTCATTCAGTAACTTGAAAACAAAGCTCTCTGATACACTGGAAATTAAACACCTGATGTCTTTGGGAATCTGTCACTGTAAACGTTTTTTAACTTCTCCAAGTTCATATCTTCTACTTGTTCATTATATTACAGATGTTACATTAACATAGAAATCAATAGATATTAGCAATATCACTCTTATTATGTATATGACTGATGTTACTTTAACATAGAAATCAATAGATATTAGCAATATCACTCTTATTATGTATATGACATGTTACTTTAACATAGAAATCAATAGATATTAGCAATATCACTCTTATTATGTATATAACTGATGTTACTTTAACATAGAAATCAATAGATATTAGCAATATCACTCTTATTATGTATATTACAGATGTTACATTAACATAAATATCAATAAAGATATTAGCAATATCACTTATTATTTATATTACTGATGTTACTTTAACATAGAAATCAAAAAAGATATTAGCAATATCACTCATATTATGTATATTACAGATGTTATATTAACATAGAAATCAATAAAGATATTAGCAATATCACTCTTTTTATGTATATTACTGATGTTACAGTAACATAGAAATCAATAAAGATATGAGCAATATCACTTATTATTTATATTACAGATGTTACAGTAACACAGAAATCAATAAAGATATTAGCAATATCACTTATTATTTATATTACAGATGTTACAGTAACATAGAAATCAATAAAGATATGAGCATTATCACTTATTATTTATATTACAGATGTTATAGTAACATAGAAATCAATAAAGATATTAGCAATATCACTTATTATTTATATTACTGATGTTACAGTAACATAGAATGAATAAAGATATTATCAATGTCACTCTTATTATGTATATTACCGATGTTACATTAACATAGAAACAATAAAGATGTTAGCAATATCACTCTTATTATGTATGTGTTTATTATCAACAATAAGAAAGCTAATTTGGCATTTAATCTTGTCTCACAAAGACTTTCACTGTAAGTGAATCAAATTTGTATAACTGATCTTGATCTTGACTGATCATTATTGACCTTCACCAAGTACCTCTGCAAGACTTACCTTGACCCTGTTTAAATGACCTTCACTGTAAATGACTAACCTTGAGCACCATGAGGTAGAGGTGACCTCCCAGTAGAATCTCCTGGTTCATGGGGTTGTCTGCACTCTCTGCAGAACACTCACCCTTTGCAAATGCAAAGAGCTTCTGTGTCATGTACCTAAATAGAAGCAGATGGTAATAATTACCAACTGAACTATGGGAGCTCTCTGAATTCTCTCTCTCATTTTTCTGTCCCTCATGTCTGTCTTACTGTTTGTTGGTCTGTCTGTCTGTCTTATATGCAAACACAATGCACTTCTGACTAATTATTTCTAAGGGGAAACTCTTTCCTTCCAACTGAAAGTAAATATATACCATGTGACAACGATAAAAGGCAAAGATGTTGCAATTCCCCAAACTCCAAAAGGCACACAAAACAAGGAAACAAATGGTGGAATCCTTACAATAAAAGGACCAATTTTTTCTACATGAACAGCCAAACCTATGTTAGAAAATCATCATGGACTGATTTTAACAAGTGGTCACTAGATCACAGTGGTCATATGTGCAACAGAACCAAATCTTTTCTTTTAAAAGCTGAAATAATGATAACTTACAGTTCAAATAATGCAACCTAAAGAACTCAGCAAAAAGCAGACGTATATATACAATTTCATTCTTACTTAACTATATTCCATATATACTATACACTTAACTATATTCCATACATACTATACACTTAACTATATTCCATACATACTATACACTTAACTATATTCCATGCATACTATATACTTAACTATATTCCATACATACTATACACTTAACTATATTCCATACATACTATACACTTAACTATATTCCATGCATACTATACACTTAACTATATTCCATGCATACTATACACTTAACTATATTCCATGCATACTATACACTTAACTATATTCCATGCATACTATACACTTAACTATATTCCATGCATACTATACACTTAACTATATTCCATACATACTATACACTTAACTATATTCTATACATACTATACACTTAACTATATTCCATGCATACTATACACTTGATAAAGAAATTATTAGTATATACCATTGATGGGGAAGTATTTGCAAGGTTAAATTTTCCTGATTTGTGTGTCTGGTCACAAATAGCACAAATACAACCGAACCAAAATGGAATAAAATTGCTGGCAAACTGCAATAAATATTGCCAAAAAACAACACAGAAATTTTCAAAGAGAGCACATATGTGAAAATTTAACACTGCAGACCCCCCCCCCCCCATATATGGAACCTGCTCAAAATATAGACAAAATCTACACACTCAAGTTTCTCATCAGTCCAATCCAAGTATACAGTTCTTTTTTATTTGGAGTCCATATTGATACATGTATTTTGTATATAAAAAAGCCTATATTCCTGCAAAGTCTATAAAAAAATTTTAACATGTGCTTTTATTCCCTTTAACTCATAAAACTGACTGTAAGTACTGCATCTTGTTCTTTAATATTACAAAAGAAAAAAAATACTGAATAAAAACTGAATCACTAAATACTCACACTAGAATGTTGAACTTATCTACATTGGATTCCAAGTGGTTACATATACAGTTTCTGAAATAAAGCACAAAAATATTCATTCAAATAAGTACATGAAGTCAGGACTTTGCTAACCAACTACTAGTAATGGTAAATAAATGCAGAACATTTAATAGCCTCAAGTTAATCCACAAAACCACATACACACTTTGTTCTAAGTCAGTGGAAACAATAAATTTGATATGATCTAGGAATGCATCAAAGCCTTAAGTCCAAGCTGTATTCCTAAGCCATATAAAATGAGTTCTACCCATACCCCCAAATCAAAACTAAAAAACAAATGTGCTTTTGCTGTCATTACATGGCTGTTGTCGAGCTTTCTGCATATTTCTAGACCAAAAGTTTCAATTAAATTAAAGGAACACAGGGATTTTATAACAGAAGTATTCTCAAGAGCTTTCCAAGTAGGTCCTACTGCTCATTCAATTTTTTGAGCATATTACAAGCAATCAAATCATCATAAATCCTTGTAAATGTTTTAAAAAACCGATTTAGACATATCAATGATGTAATCATGGGGGGGGGAATCAGCATGCAAACAAACGAGAGAGCAAAAGAAGAAGACCATTAAAATGGATTTTTTGTAGCAAATTATGTTTGTCTGATAATAGGAAAAAAAATCCAAATCCAACCCTCCCCAAAAGACAAAAAAATCATCTTAACTCATTAACCCCTGGAGATTCTTTTCATTTTCGCCTGAAATGGGGGTAGGAAACGCATTTTTGGGGTTACTTCTGAATGCAGCAAAACACATCTGCTTAAGAAAGTTTTTCGTTTAGCCGGATGCTTAGGTGTATCAGAAACATTGTTTTTGATTGGCTATTACGCTCGCGCATGTGCAGAAGGGTAAAAGTTGAACTTCTTTTTTTTTTTTTTTTTTTTCGTATTGGATCCCCGATTTTTGTGTCCTGGCCCCTTTTTACTCCAAATCTCAAACTTATCCTACTTTTTGCAAAGGTTCATCTGTCTGTGTGCAGTTTGGACCGGTCTGCTTTAGATCTAAGGCCAACAAGTATAAAATCCGGACACAAGCTCCGGTTCCGGAACTGGAAATTTTTGACCTAAAAAAAATCGGGTCTCAAAAACTGCATTTTTTCTCTGTATTTTTTAATGCGAGTAGAAAGTAGACATTATTTGGTATCATTGTAGAGCTACATCTGTCTACTTTCCTGAAATACCATCACTTTAGTGTATCCTAAATGATGTTCACGTTACAGAGCTTGGAAGTAGGGTACAACCTCATGACGCGTAAACATAGCGCCAGGGGTTAATGAGTTAACATCTATATATCAGTTGGATGAAAAGAGGTAACTCTTACAAATTACCTCCCTTGTCCCCACTATATGGTCTGTCTGTTTACCAGTTTAAGTTTGAGTAAACCAACAACAGGATGCTCACATTTGTGGGGAAGGGTCAGAGGAATTGACCATAATGTGATGGGGTACGTATTCTTAGAGAAAATTAATTTACTAACAATTTTCTTTTTCCATCAAATACACTACCCAGTAACATTAATATTAGGAGAACAGGCAAGAGGATGATGAAATGCAAGAGCATCCAACCTCTACCGACATCATTCCTTAGGGGCAATATGACTGCACCCTAGAAAAAAAGGATTCACTTTTTTCCTCACATGAATGCAGCACAATGATGAGGCATACCTGATGATGACAGAACTCAGAATATGCCAACTGAATAACACACCTGAACAACAAGGCAAGTACTTGAAAGGTTAGGTCTTGTTTTCCTGCCTTAACAGACAGGAAGAGCTATTGACATGCACCATGAACCTGAATGGGCAAACTGAATCCTGCAGCTTCGCCTCTCTTAATGAATGATCAAAGAGAGAAGACAAATGACTATTTGCTGATTGCCTATAGACGGCAGCAAGTTTTTGAAGACAAAACAAAACTACATCATAAGTATCAACAAACCGTTGGAACTGGGGGTAATTTGGGTCCATGGACAGGGAATGCAGCTTGCTTGCCCTGCATGATGAAGCAAGAGCTATCAGGAAGCAAGTCTTATACGATAAAAGCTTCAGCAAAGATAAAGGCAGGGACTCAAACTATGGTAAGTTAAGCCACGTCAAGACCCAGGAGAGGTTCCATTTGGGTAACAAGGTGAGCGAGCAGGGCGTGGACCGGTTGAAAATGGACAAGGGATCAGAAAGATCCTTGTGACCAATAGCTTCTCTTCCATACTGTCTGAATGTGAAATCTGTCAAGATCCTCTCCATAACTGACATGCTGAACTTTTCATGCAATGCTCCCCTGACATAAGCCAGGCATGAAGAAGGAACTAGTTTGAACACTGGAATATTGACAACAATGGCTGCTTGAACAACATGTGAGTTGCTATGATTTTCCTGGGAACATCTATCATGAGATCGAGTAGATCATTGATGCAGGATTTGTCTCACTGGAGAGGAGCAATCAAATCTAGCCTACAAATCTGTCCCCTCACCTTCTGAAATACCTTCAGGATCAGGACCTAGTCATGTAGAGGTCTATCATCTGGTGGTCCCACAAGTTGCAAACTCAATGAAAGATAAACAGACTCACAGGCCAGGACACTAAGACTGCCCACAATGTGCTGAACTTGTATGGAGATATTGTGTCAGGTGCACTTGTGGAGAACTCCCATACCATAACACAAAGTTTCCAGTGATTTTGTTTCGTCCCCCCTTGCTTTCAAAGGTAGTTCACAACCACTAAGTTGTCTGACATTATCAGGACCATTTTTTCAGGTATCCGATCTCTCCAAGGATGGAAAGTATTGAGAACGGCCTTCGTTTCCAAGAGACTGATATTAAGTGCCTTCTCCTGTACTCACTCACCAGAGATTGTTGAGAAGCAGCAAGTAGACCCATCAACCTGATAAAAAAACTGGTGTCTGTGCAGATTGCATCTTCTGATTGGGGGGCTTCCAAGGGTAGTTCTGCAGCTAACCACTCCGTGTCTGGACACTGAAGCAGAAAGTGGCAGATTTCGATTGAGATCATAATGTGATGATCTAAACATATATAGGCAGAGGAGTTGAAGAAACTCTTGTTGAAACAGCTGTCTAGGCAGAAATCGACTCCAATGCATTGATGATCCAATCCATGAGCTTGAGCAGAAATCGAACAATGTTGATATGAGTTCGAAACTCCATACAAAGCTGAACATAATGCTGGGAGGGAATAAGATCCAACTTGTCCCTATTTACTATCCATCCTAAGCTGTGAAGGAGCAAAGGAGGGGAGAAGATGATTCATTTCATGAACCAGAACAAACTTTCCTAATGCTTCTGGAGAATGTTGTCAGTGCCATGGAGGAGGAAATCCAAGAGCTGAGTCTCAAGCAGAATGGAAGAGTGCAGAATTGGTACACTGATGCGCTGTAGCCAAAGGAAAGAAACTTTTGCAATACAGAATGTATGGGAATATGGAAAGCTTCAGTCAGATTAAGACTGATTGCATATTCATTGCACCACACCAACAGTCATACCACCCTTTGGCTTCAGAACTATCTCCACTGGAAAACTTCTATCTCCTTCTGTAAATAATCTGCATTCATGGGATCATTTGGAACATGTCATGAATGAGGAAGATGAAAGGGGTTTGGGATGGACAAATGTGATCCTTAGTCCCTCTGAAATGACCTGGTTCACCCAATTATTGTGCTGTAAGAGGATGATCCATGTCTGCTGAAACAGAATAAGTCTGTTGCCCACAGGAAGGTCACCAGTGGTTGGGAGGTATGAGTCATTGTTGAGTACCAAGAGGCTAAAGGGAGGAGAAACTACTTTTTCTCTTCCCCCTCCCAGCCTGCGTGCAAAACTGGGGGCCTGTGGCACCCTAAAATCCCCTTGGCCGCAAAAAGGACAGTTGCTGTTGAGGTAAACTTTTTATGTCCTTTTGCCAATGATTATCTGATCTCTGGTACTGCCCCTGAAAAGGACGAAAACAGAAGGAGGCAGGCAAGGAGAGCTGATTTGATAACTCCTGTGCTGCCTGCTCTTTAGTTCAACCTACAAACTGGAAAGATGAGCTAAACGGGAAAAAGTACAGGGCTGCCGCATGATGTAATATCAGTGAGGAAGAGCACAAGATGGCATCTCATCAAATCCAAATTGCTGGAAGCAGTTAGGGCTTTAGCCATCATATGATGTGCAGCCATATTAATGACCTTGGCTACATGGCACTCTAACTCCCATGCATTATCACTTCTTGAATATGGCCAAGGATACCAAGTCCAGCATGGACAAAGTCCCCACAACATTCCTCATCAGTCTGAATGTGGCATAAACAAATGTTTCTCAATCTTGTAACAAACAGCAGCAGACATATTGACAGCAGTGATATCTTAAGCCAGACTTAGGATGTTCAAGTGGTATGTGTCCAAGAGGGATCAATACCAATATAGTGAGAATGCTGCTGGCTTAAGAATAGAAACGACAATATTATATGCTCAATTCACCACAGGCATTGATAGGGCACTTGGAAGGAGATAAGATTCTGTATATATTTCTTCAATTGGCCCCTTGAAGCTAAACTCCATCTGTTCCACAGTTGGATCAGAGTGCAGCAGCAATTAGAAGTTGTCCCCTTCCTCAACGGATGCAGATGCAGCATGCCATAAGCAGCAACAATGCTGTATCACCACCATGCATGGTGTGGAACTTGCAGACTGGATAGGATAGAAAAGCTGGCCCCACATTATTCAAAACTGAATGGGGCCCAGATTGTAAGTATCATGCCTGGAGAGCAGTCCGAGGCAAGGACAGGGTATGGAAAACTGCCACAAACAAAATGGTCAACCACTGAGCTGTTCAACAGTCAGATATTACTGACACTTGATAAAAAAAAAACGAACTGGTTCATCCAGACAGCTGAATGGACTCTTCAGCTGCCTGAACAGCAAAGGACAGCTGGTATGGATCGTGCAAGATATAACAGATGGAGACGTCCAGCTGTAACCCCATGTATCCAGTTTTACTGGCACCAAGCATGTGCAGGCAGAAGGACTTATGCCCAGTGGACTGCCAAAAGTGGGGAAATCTTACGCTGTTTGCTTAAATTTTTAAGTAGATTGCTGTGATGATAATCTGGCAGCAAAATCCCAAGAAGCTAACATCTCACATGTAGCTTGCTAAATGTTGCAATGCATTTGAAATTCTAATAAGGCTTGGGAAGGGTCTGCCGTGACAGCATCTGCAGCATCAGAAGTGACAGTCACCGTCAGAGCTGTGCAGGGAATCTTCACAGGGTCCCCATGACTCTTGCAACCAATTCCAAATGAGGCTGAAAACTCCCAATATCTGAACCCAATGATTTGGACCATGACCTCTTCTCCTGGCACTTAAGTAGTTTACATTAGAGCACACTCCCTCAGCCCATATACTGCAGACACTGTATGGAGTAGAAGATGAACACTTGGCGCACAACAGGGACGTCTCATGGTTGTCTACAGTGACCTTGAATCACTTGCACTTCTTGCACTTTGAAGACATTTCCCTCTGAAATTAGAGAAAGAGAGAGAGAGAGAGAGAGAGAGAGAGAGAGAGAGAGAGAGAGAAAGAGAGAGAGAGAGAGAGCAAAATGCAATAAATATACACAAATTAGGTGAAACTCACAAACAAAAGAGACCTATAACAAAAATGAATAAGTGAACTGTAGCATCTACAATGCAAGTAAAAAATACACAAATGAATATAGCCAGCTTGCACAACTTACTGGCTGATGAACAGATCCACAACCACTGGCATGAAAGATTTATAAATTCACCCAAAATGATGTATACACACAGTATATGAACACTAAAACTGACTAAATCACCAAAATGGATGGTTTGAAACACTGAATGTATGTCAATGGATTCAGAAGGCACAATGAACCATAGTTACAGTTGCTCTTGAAACACTTAATAAATGTAAAGTGGATTCAGGAGGCACACTTAACTATTGTTACAGTCCTGAGCAAAAGCTGGTAAACATCTGGTATACAGGTGGCCACCTAGCGAGGGTAAAGGGAGATAATTTGTACAAGTTACTTCCCTTCATCTATAGGATGTATAGACAGAAAGACAATTTATCATCTTTTTGAGAGGGGTGGATTCAGGATGTAGCAGAGTTTCTTCCTAACATTAATGTGATTGGGTAATGTATTTGTTGGAGACATAAGTTGCCCCTTTCACAAAGGATAGAATTTTGAACTGCAAAGATATATCATCATGTAATCTTTGACTTTCCAATTTATGATGGAGAAATATGAACTGCAAATATCTAGCTGAACAAGGCAATATGTTTTATCAGGAGATATGGTGTACCGTTGCATTTAATAGGAATGTGCACCTCCATTTACCATTTCAAAGAACTGCAGTTTATTTTCAAACAGTTTTTGTCAATTATTTTGACTAAAAACAGGAATCTAATGTATTTATTTTCTCAATGTGGCTTTTATCATATAAAAGTTGGAAAATACCTATTATGCTTCAGCATGTGCACAATATTTTTTTACAATTCTTCCCAATAATTGTCATCTGTTTTCTTTTCTATTTTCTCAATCTTTTGATGACCATACTGACTGCAGGTGTAGCATTAGTTGTTTCCAAAATTCCACAGGACCACAATTCATTTCATATCCTATGCTTGCATGTACTTTGTGTTCTAGTGATTCATCATTTCCACATACATATAAGGGTAGGTAGTACCTGTGCCAACTTTTGTGAGGGTCATATTTTAATACAATTTTTTTATAACAACAAATATGGAGTTTAATAACAAAAAATATTGGGTTTTCTGATATAGTAGATTTAAAAAAAGTTTAAACAGAAACTTCCATATTTGATCTTCAAAATAAAAAACGTTTTGTGAGCAAATAGGTTGAAAAGTATCTCTTTATTATGTCTTTACCACTATAATTACAAAGGAAACTGAATTTGAGAATTACAGAATTTCTAATATTATGAATAGATCGTGAAAAATAAGCTTAAAATACAAAATTTAACCAAAGTTAGTGAAATGCTAAATATGGGTGCAAAAAACCTATTTGGTCGTGAGCTATATGCGAAACCTTAACCTAAGCCATAAAAATGTGACCTTCTTTTATTGTAAAGGTGTGCTACTAATAGAAATGCATATAATCATCTAGTTTAATGACTCATGCATGAAGAAATAAACTTCAAACACAAATTTAACCCAAGCTGATGAAGTGTGAAATATGGGTCAGTGACCTACTTTTGTGATTAGGGCGGAGCACTCATCCCCTCACCAAGTTTCATGAATCTAGGTATAAGAGTATATATATATATATAGGGTGAAAAAAAACTATTTAATCATTAGCTTAATGCAACAATGTAACCAAAGCCAGTAAAATGTGAAATGTAGGTCACAGTTACCTCCTAATAATGTAAGGGTGTGGTACTAATATAGATGCATATAATCATCCAGTTTGATGATTCTAGCATGAACAGAAGTAAATAAAATAACTGAAAACACAAAATGTAAGCAAAGTCAGCAAAGTGTAAAATTTGGGTCACAGTGAATTACTTTTGTGATGAGGGCGTAATACTCATCAAGATGCATCCCCTCAATAAGATTTGTGACTCTAAGTATAAGACTATGTATAGAGGAGGTTAAAAACCTATGTGGTCATGAACTAAATCCAAAAACCTAAGCCAGTAAAATGTAAACTGTAGATCACTGTTAACTTTTTGTAAAGTAAGGGTGTGGTACTAATACATATGCATATAATCATCTAGTTTGATGATTCTTGCATTTAACGAGAGTGAACAATAAACTTAAAACACAAAATTGGACCAAGTCAGTGAAGCATGAAATATGGGTCACAGTGACCTAGTTTTGTGATGATGGTGTAGTACTCAAGATGCATCCCTTCGCCAAGTTTCATGACTCCAGGTATAGCAGTATGTATACAGTGTGCAAAAAACCTGAGTTAAATGCAAAAACTTTTTTTTTTAAATGTACAACTAATGTACATGTATGCAGAAACTTAGCCCACTTAGCCCTCTCCCCATGGGGTAGGTGCTCTGAAACCCACTCCAAACTAATGCCTGGGATCTTTGGAAAGAAAGAATGGTTGATATGCAGTTTGGCTGCACATATGCATATGCTTTTATCTGTGTGGACATTGATGCTGATACCAGGGGTAGTACAACTTTGTAAAGGTTTGCTAAAAATCGAAAAATGTGCAAAAATCGAAAAATTGATGCAATGGTCACAAATTTTAACCAGATCATTTGTCTGCCTCAAGTTGTTTTTATTTATTGTGCTAGCAAGGTTTTTGTCAAAAAAGTCCAAAAAATTAAAAAACTGTAAAACCCTGCAAAAGTGCTATAATAGCCTGAGAATTTAATCAGGTTATCTACATATGGAAGCATACAAATATGCTAGCCAATTTAATTTTTCTATATTGTGTGGTATTTTTCTGGATGGAATGATGGACAGGAGCAAATCAAGATTTCCCCTTGGGATAGTGTCTTCAGTAAGAAATTTTACTATGACTTAGAATTTTGACCTATACGTTCGATAATCATGTAAGATTTTAAATGTTCCTGTTTAAAGTTAAGTGGCAAATCTGATGATAATCCATTGTTCTATACACAGGCAATAAGGACCATTGAAACTGAAAAACTGTAACCAAGAGCTGTACACAGATCAATCAACATGTAAGTCATCAACAAAAGAAACTATTGTGACTGCAAAGTATATCCTTACATTACATTTATTCAGGCAAGACAAAAAAGAGAGTAAAATAGATTTGTGTTTGTAAAATGTGCATGCCCTACTCGAGACTAAAAAGCCAAAGTCCTAAATGTAAAACAACATAATATATCTTGCAAAAATTCATTTTAATGGCACAAAAATCTTATAGTCATACCAAACTACCAAACTTCAATTGCCCGGGTCCAGTGTTCTTTGCATAGTCATACCAAACTACCAAACTTCACTTGCCTGGGTCCAGTGTTTTCTGCATAGTCACACCAGACTACCAAATTTCATTTGCCTGGGTCCAGTGTTTTCTGCATAGTCATGCTAAGAAGGTTTTCATAAAAAATTGAAGTCAAAGTAGTTTTTTTTTGTTTTTTTTTTAAATGGAAAAATTGCTTTAATGGCACAGAAAGCTAGTAAGCTCTTCTAAATATGCATACAAACATAATGTACCTGAATTTAATTTGTCTGTATCAAGATTTTAGTGCAACTGTTCTAACAAACTTATCAGAATGAACAGCTGGAAGTACAATATATGGATGGATGGACAGGACCAACTGCAAGCAGTGGGGGCATAAAAACAAAGACGATGAAAACTATATGTTACTTACTTTATAAGAAAATCTCCAACTTCCTCATCTGTATACCACTCTGGCAGCTGAAGTTTTATGCGGAACCTTTCACCAATGTATCGGTGGACTGACTTTCTGGTGGTTAGACCCTCTCCGAAGGCCTGACGCAACATGAACACAATACAGCTGAAACCATGAACACAATATATGTGAAACAGTGAACACATTACTGCTGAAACACTGAACAAAACACATGTGAAACAGTGATCAAAATATAGATGAAATAATAAATAAAGTACAAAGAAAAAAACTTTAGCAAGCAGCCTGTTCCTCAATACTTTATCCTGTTTTTATGATACCCCCCTTCCACCAATAAATGCCTACTTAGGAGGAGGAAAATTCAAAGACCAATTAGCATATTTACAAATGTATACACAGTTTATCTCAGAGGGAACTTTTTGAAAAATACTTTCACCAATTATATTTTAAACTGAACATGACAGCTTAAATCATGTGTTGGCTGCTTTGATTAATGCATAATCAACAGTTCTCAAAATTATTTGAAGTACTATTATATGAGTGAACTGTGCCTGGCCAAACAGTTCTTTTTGTCAAGCCCGTAAATAGAGATAAATATGTACCGACAATGATAGCAATGTCAATGATATCATCATCGTTAACAGTGTTGTAATTTCATGATCAAATTTTTTAAAGTCATATAACTTGTATATGGTTCATACAGCCCTGGAGAGTTTCATTCAAGGACTTTTCAAGGAGTTTTCAAAGACTTCCAAAAGTTTTCAAGAAGTACTCTGCCTTATGGATACTGAACCCTCTCTGCATGTTACTTTGTTAACTACCACAGTGCTGTGTGTTATTTGTTCAATCCAATTTTATCCCTTTTTATTTATTTATTCATTACTTTTGAAAAATACATAAATAGCAATATTTCTGAATTTCAAATGTGATATACTGTATTTACTGTATATCTTGGGACAAGATAAAATAAATTATTTTTTTCCAGTCCCATAACTTAATGGTTAAACTTTTTTTCAACTAGATCACATGTCCCAAAAATTTTGAACCGAAACAAATTTTGTTGAATTTGCCACCCACCCACCCCAGCACGTCATGTTACAATAAGGTAGGTAAATTAAACATTTATTTGATAATACATGTAAACTGAAAGAAACTAACCTTGTACTGTTCGCATTTATTCCTCATTTTTGTTCTTCATAAGCAATTTATATATAAAAGACACAAATATATCGACTATCACTAACGTATCTACTAACACTACATGGTCCAGTAATGTAGAGTACCAGTCGTGTGTATCGCTTATGTCAGGTAACAACATTGACACATTGTTTTATTGACGTGAATATAGATAAACGAATCATGTTTGGTTGTCCTCAGAAGTTTGAATACCGGTATATTATCAAACTGAAAATTGGATCCAGCAAAATCACAAACAATAGAAAGAGAGAGACAGAGAAATAACAACTGATTGCTTGAAAGCACCAGCAATTCACACATGACCCGGTGTATGGTGCAAAATAACCAAGAGTGTATTATATCCCGGTTAACAATATAACAATATTTCACAAATAAAAATCATTATTAGGAAATATATTCGCCGTGAGAGCAAATTACAATATTTTCGCTAGCATGGGATACAGAACATATTCTTAAAGACAATTAATGCCGTGTATACTATTTACCCTGCAGACATCAATGCATGTTTGTATCGGTTATGATTACAGATGGCAAACAAGAGAAGACCAGGTGGTGAATAAACACAGCTGGTAGCGAGCAATAAACCCATTGTTTCAACTTACCAGTAGGATATCAAATACAAAGTTTATTTTATTACAAAGCAAGCAGACCCTGGAAACTGACTTTGAATTCTTTTAAGTGTGCAGATTTTTTATATACAAAGTCGGCCGACCAAGGCAAGCCGGCTTTGGTTTCCTTTTAGCAGTATTCACAGGAATTTTGAAAAATAAATTAAAAAAGTGGAACAGTCGGGGTCTGTAAGTGACATTTTGAGCATACATTGTGAAATGTACCGGTACTAAAGAATTTGCCACAACTGAACAGGTGTCAATTGTGCAGCATGATCACAGGAAGTTCAAATAAATTCTGTCAGCTGAATATAGGACTCTATTTGGCACTGAACAAGTATCAACTTTGCGGCTCAATCAAAGGGTTGGGAAAACAAAGTGAGGCTGCCTTTGCAAGCTAGGGGATTTGAACTGGCAGATAACTGAGGAAATATTACTTGGGAATTAGATCTGGCTTATGAAAAAAAATATAAATCAACTCAAAACTTTTATTGCATCAAACAGTGTTTATACAGCAAAACAAAATATAATACAAGTATGGGTTGCTCTGACTAGCACGTATTTTGTACGAAGTGCAAACATCTGGTCTCCTATATTGCCCATAGATTTATCAAATTTTGTTCTTCAAAAGTTTGCAGTTAATAAGAAAAGTTTAAACAAACAACACTGACAGCAGTTTTTATTTTATTTATCTAATAAAATATAAGTTTGAGTGCATTTTTTTTACCAGCTAAGCATCGATATTATGATTCAAAAGGTGTCCCAAAACTTACGACTCTAAAAAAACGATCTGTCACAGAACTTACAGTGCACAAAAAAATTACTTTTAAATTAATTTATGGTGTCCCAACATATACGGTGTCCCAAAATATATGGTAAATATGGTACATGTATTTTATTAAATTTTAATGCTCTTTATTTCCTCATATAAATTCAAGGAGTTTTGGGCAAAATTTGTGGAGATTTTTTTACAAAATACAAATTCATGGATTTTTCAAAGATAAAACCATTTTTTTAAAATTCAAGGCATTTCAAAGCAAAACCCTCAAGTTTAAGGATTTATCAAAGTTATATGAACCATGTCAAATATAAGTTGCTGTATTCAGCTAAAACATTGGAACAAAATTACTGGATACCAAAAATTGTGTATGATGTGGAAGCATTTGTGTCACACCTGTAAAATGCCATTCAGATGCTTCATACCATGTTGTGCTGAACCCTTATTTTCTCTTACAAACTTGTGACAATAAACTCTTCCATCACCTAATCCTGTGCTTTTATTGCTTTTCACAATTGTAAATATTCATTATCATTATTCAGAATCAACCAAAACCTTATATGACTAACAATAACAGTAACAAATAACATTTCAATATTGGCTACAATTATGAATTTGTCCCTCCACCCACCCCCTTCATTGTCTGTTTAACAAATTTTCCTACACCTATCATCTTGTGAAGCACCAAAATGTAAAAAGACATTTTTGCTCTTATAACTTAACGTTTCGATATGAAAACAGTTTTGCATTAAAATCCAGAGATTATCATACTTCAAGAGATGCCTGCATCATCACGTAAAGATATTCTGCAGTGACGTATGACACATTCAACCAGCAAAAAGCATTCATTTGTTCCTTTCTAAATATCAACTCATAGGTAAAAATTTGGTACCTGATTCACAAATTCATGCCAGTGTATAATAAACAATTGTGGAATGGAGCCTTATCCATTCTGTATCAGAACAAAAGTCCTTTCCAATCCATATTTGCACATCCATTTAATCTCATACAACTGTAAACTCAAAGGTGGAACTTTCCAAAGTCTTTACCTAATTTCTTAAGCTATGTAGCAATTGTTGCTGATATAGGAAACAAACTTACCCCTTGTAGAAAGAGTTCTTTTCCTTTCCTTTAGCCAGCTCATCATGGATATATTTATCTGTTGAATCAATGAGAGCCTAAAAAAAATCAAGTTTTGAAAGATTATATAGTGAAACCTGTCTACAAAGAACACTCAAGGGATAAGCAAATGTTGTCCTGTAAGGACAGGTGTCCTTTCTGTATTGGTGAAATGTTCACTTTGTCATTTATGGCAGGTGTTCTTTATATAGATATGTATGCTCTCACAGGATTTACTGTTCTCTATACCATTTTGAAATGATTTTTATGTGTTGACCAAAAAATGACCCCATTAATATGGTACAAATGCAGAAAGCTTTGTTCAATATGCAAAGGCTAAGTTCTAAATTGAACAGAATTCATAGCCCAGACAAAATTTGTCAGAAAATTAAGTCGGACTTGGAACTTCTTAACCCTTTACTATGCATCAGTTTGGAGGTTGAACTGTCTGATTTGCACAGGACTTATCCATTAATTCAATAATTTGGCATCACTTTTGAGTTTACTTTTTGTACAATAATAATTTTCTTTATAGTGGGAAATTTGTTGTGGACACTGGAAGGGTATTGGGTATACTTTTTTTTACCATACAGGGGATGAATGGTTGGTTGCCATGGCAACCAAATCCAGCCTAAAATGTGTACAAATCATAACAAAATAACATTTTTCAAATTCATTTATATTAAGCTTATTATTTTCATGCCAAATCAGTCACTCTAATAATGTTTTTTCAATTTGTGATTGAGAAAAGTGAGATTTTACAATTATTTAGCTTCGAATGTCCAAGTTCCACGTTCCACCAAATATAGGCACAACGGGTGTTTTGTTTTGCACAGGATTTATCCATTAATTCAATAATTTGGCATCACTTTTGAGTTTACTTGAGCAATAATAATTTTCTTTATAGTGGGAGATGTGTTGTGGACACTGGATGGGTACTGGGTATAATTTATTTCAGCATACAGGGTATAAAATGGTTGGTTTCCATGACAAGTTCAACCAAATATAGGCACGACAGGTGTATTGTTTTCAGTGAAGTCAATACAGTTTTGGATGTATATTCTGTGCATATGTTTTTTTAAAAATGTATTCACATGGTCTTAAACATTTCAAATATAAAAAAGTATTTTGGTCTGACATTGAATTTGTCAAAATTTATACCAAATAGATTGGTTACTATGGTAACAATTAAAAAATGCAGTGATAATATTAAGATATTAAAGCTGATTTTATACCATATCTCCAAAATATGAATGCTTGTGTTCAAGTTCAAAATAAGTTGAAAGAAAGCTGAAGAATGACAATCAATTAATAAAAGACATGAAGGTAAAAGTAGTATAATCAATCTTATGCATATTTATTCACATATATACATATGCATGTACTTAGGTACTACATTATTTTGATCCAGACACTAGGAATATACCATGATGACCACTGATGATGAACCAAGCTCTTATATCCTAAGATCAGAAATTTATCCAGAAAAACCAAGAAGATGCGCTTTAAATGTGTTACAAGATTTTCCTGTTTGCAAACTTTAAATAAGTGGGAATTACTGTATATAATCATGGATTTATTGTTTTGCATCATGGAAACAAGCAGATTTTATGGTGAATGCCTTAAGTTTACATAAAAAAACAAATTTACATTTATTGAACAATCCTCAAAATCCAAGTGTGCTCCTCTTTTAAATCTATTGTTCATTCTTCAAAAATGATGACATGATGTACATCAAGCCATCAACTCTACAAAAGAAATGTGCTACTTAACCCAACACACTTTAAGTATGCCACTCCATTAGATCTTTCTGTATGCAGTATTTGACAAGCTTTCTGTCTTTGCACAAAATTTTGTTCTGTATAAACCATGTAAATGCATGTGTACTCGAGATGTCAGAAAGCAGTACAACCCAAGTTGTAAAATCCTATCATCAATACGAGTGATTAACAGATCATATAAGTGTATAAATTGGCAAATTTAAAGTAATGTGATTAAAAACCTAGGAATAAAAAATATGTTTTGGGTATAAACTAACTTGGTAAAAAATACAGTACTTTTAGTCAATGAGACTGAACTTTGAATTATTGATAATATTCTAGTCGGTTACTGCAAAGAATATCATAGGAAATTTGTTTCTGCAGTTTGTTTGGAAGCATATGGTTTTAATATTTGTGTGTCAAAGAACGTAATCAGAAAATAATTCATCATGTACTCTTTTGACTTTGGGATTTAAAAAAAAAAAACCAAAACAAACAGTTGTCAAAAGAATGAAAGAACTTGACTTGTATCAGTTGCTGAAATAAATATTGCATTTCAAGATCAGATAGTAGATTCAATGGAAAGAATCTCCTTAAAGCTGGCTTATTTAAAACTGAATACTCAAGTCATATACAAATAAAATTATGTGAAAATCAAATTTTGGAGGGGTATGCAAGAGGGGCACCTGTTACAAAAGTGGCACATTTTGGGCAAAGGGGTAATTTTTCGAACATAACAAGAAGGGCATACTGGTATAAGTATTTTTCAACCCCAGAACACACTTTTAGTCACAATATTTAGGATGTCCTTTTAAAAATAAAGAATAAAGAAGCTTCCACTTATAGAAGTATTTTGTAATAAATGAAACATAACAATATATGAAATTATTTGAAGATAGCACAGTTTTAAGTAGGTTTTTAGTGATCTGGACAATGTGGGATGGATGCTAGAACGGGCAGAGGGGAGGGCATTAGAGGCAAATATGGCAGGAGCATCCCTTTCTTTATATCTTGTTTGAATACTGAGTGTCAAAGATGTCAGATCTTGAAGGATTATTAAAAAATATGAACTGCTGTATACAAATTTAATTTTAGAAAATGTCTTCATAAACCATGAAATATTCCCAAAGATCAATGTCTGAATTACACTACTCAAAAGTAATGAAAGGAACAAAGAAGGTACATTCATCTTTCATTTCACAGTGTCATTTTGTGCATTAAGAAGGAAATTAAGACACATAGTTATCATATGATTAATCTGGCATATTAGATGTTTTGCTTATTGGGAATCATTAAACATTTTATTATGAGAAAATAATAAAGAGGATGAATATCATCATTACTAACACATGGAATGAACATAATTAAATAATGAACATTAAGAGGAAGAATATCTTAATTTGAGACAATCAATGATAGTGGAAATGTAAGTCTCTGAGATCATGACAGCCAAAATATGTGTGGAATATAATTGACTAATATAATATTCATATGAAATGCATTCAGTGTGTAACTGTGTCACTGTTTTTGCTAACTTATCACATCATTGAAACGAATAACAAAAAAAGCACATAACTGGATGTCTTTAAATAAGTATTTAATTAAATCTAAAATACTGTACAAAAGAATTATATTTCAGTCCACAGTAAAGCTTGAATAAATAGGACAATATAATGATACATGTAAATAAATAATCACCAAGAAAAACTTTATAAAATGAAGCCATTAGTGGATAAATTATTTTATTTGCCTCAAACTATTTAAATGGTTACCTTGTTAGTATGTGCCCTGGAGCATCTGTGACAGGTGGAAAATCATTACTTTAATTTTTCCCCTTACACTAAAATTTAGATTCACTGACCAAATTATGTTTTGCCTGCTGCAGAAATGATATCTCTTGATTGCTCAGATAAGTCTATTGTCTTACTCATTCTCAAGCTTTCCTAATTGGATTGTTTAAAATTACTTGTAGGTATTATATTCTGTATTATATATTTTATTATATTTTATGTACTGTATTCAGTAACTCTAAAATCAGACACATTTTCTGTTAAGCAAAATCATGAAACTGAAATTTAAATGATAATGTGTCGTATATACCTGACTATATTATTATACCCATGTACTATGATCACTATTGTTGTTGAGTGAGTTATTCAGAGACCAATATGAAATTAATTTATCCCTTCTCTGTATCCCTTATTAATGAAAAAGTATGATGTTAGCTTAGTTTTATACTTCTGTTAATTTTCTATGCCAAAAACGGTTGTAAATTTTCCAAATCGTAAAACCCACTTCTCATTATAATTGCAGAAGCAACTTGAAATGTGCTCTTGGGAGCAGTAATGAAATTGCTACTGATTAAAAATAAAGGTTCTAGCAGATCTTGGAAAACCCAGGGTAGGGGTGGGGGTGGGGGTGTGTGGCAAACAAGAATGAAATCAGTATTGATGTGCAGTATTTAGTATATTTAATGACTTTAATTGTTTTCTAAATGTAAAGTGCTTGATTCACTCATTAAGGTATTCGCTATCATGCATCAAGTTTCTAGTGAAATTCAACAATAATGATTTTAAAATGATATTTGACATTAATTAATGAATTAAAAGTATTAAAACACATTTCTCTAAGGGCAAATCCTACATTTTACTGATCTAAACATGCACTATCAATTACTGGAGTTGAGCAGAATTTGCCATGCCATGTGACTAATGGTTTTTCCTTGTTTCTAAAAATAGACAAATATTTGAGGACTTCATTTGTATATTTTTTGTGCTGATTAGTATTACAATTAGCAAGTAAATGTCTTTTAAATATAAAAAATCCTCCACATTTTCGAGAAATTGGTGGTTCTTGGTCATATTTCTTTGCTGAAACGATGGATATGAACTTAATAAGTGAACACATAGCAGTAACTTATTTTTGGCGTATAGCCTAATTCCAAGTTTGAAGTTTGCTCTGATATTCCTCTTTTTTGGTGAAACCTTGAAAATAATAAACTGGACTAGCTCAAAGAATGGCATATTCCTGTGTATATTATCAAAAATCTTTCAACTGTAATATTCAAAATTTAAAATGACTTTACGTCACAATTGTGAGATGCAGAGCACATGTTTACAAATGGCGGATACACTGTTACATACAACGGATGTGTAGATTGAACTGCGCAGTTGCTTTAATTCTGCGAAGAAACTAATGATTTGCTTCATATTTATTTTCTAGATTCATACTCTCAGCCATATAAGTGATAGTTTTGGGTACAAAGACTTAATTTTGGTAGTTCTGGGTATCTTAATCGGATTAGTCATGAAAGGCATCAAAAGGCGTCATTATGCAGTAAAGGGGTTCGTGTCAAAACGCGTCATTACGCAGTAAGGGGCTAAAAAAAGAGCCTCACACCAAATTTGCTTTCAATCCATTAGTTCTTTCAATGGTTATTGAGTTGAAATGAAATTTGCAACTGATGTATTGACAAACATGGATAACACTATAAACCCTTTCCACAGATTATGGTAGAGACATACAAATTTGATCCACAACATCATGTGTAAATATTATCTGCAAAATTGAGCTTTAATATATAGTAATTCATGTAAGTAAATGAGGTCACTATGATCTAGTTATTGTCACATGGTAATCAAGAATGACTTAGCAAACACTCTGGTTGAGTTACAAAGAAAGTAACCACAAAACAAAATTGCACAAACAGGCACTGGCCATTTACAAAATGCTAAAAGATAACTGCTGGTCTCAAATTATGGGTGCTCTGGAAAGTAAATTTTTAATACATTAAGTTTCTCTGAGAATACTTAACCGATGACATTAATGTTAGGAAATTAACTCCACTACCTTGCGAATCCAGCAATCTCAAGTGGCTAACCATCAGCCAGATTTTTACCAGTTTAAGCTGAGTGATAATTCAACAACGATGCTTGCATTTGCGAGAAAGGGTGGGAAGGTTTATCACTAATGTGATTGGGTAAGTATTCATGGAGAAACATAATTTTAGTAAAAAATGTACTTTCTCCATCGAATACATTACTTGATCAAATTAACATTAGGAGAATAAGTAATAGGAGGAAATGCATAAGCATCCTGTTCTTCAAGGGGAGAATGTCTGGACTCCCTATATGAAGGATAAACTGCTCTCCTAAAATGAGGGCAGAATAACTGATGGTCATGTAACCCATGAGAGTACCCAGATAAGGGAAAAGAGTAACTTATCCTTACCAAATTTAAATATCTAAGCAAATCCAGTGAAAGCACTGAACTCACACCCATGAGGAGGTCATGCTTATGTCAAACTGATCTGGTGGTCTTTGGGCTGCAGCCACTAGACCCACCAGATTCCATTCTTGTCTCTGTGAAGCTAGATCATGCAGATAAAAGCTTGAGAAAGTTAACACTGCATGCCTGCCAATGGCTTCTGTTATGTCTTGGATCGAAACGTTATGTTCGAACTCAAAGCTTGCAGAGATCCCCTTGATCTCATAAGCCAAGATCCTCATGAGGTATATCTGATCTTTTGAGATCTCAGAGTATGCCAAGCATATTACCCACTTAAACCATGATACAACAGCTTGAGGGGTTATATCATCTTTCATAGCCTTCACCAGAAGAAAGAGATTTTGTCTGGCCCCCAAGACCCTTTTCTATGCACTTCAAGTAAAGCTTGAGAGCATGGACCAGGTCTTGCATTGCTGCCTGCCTTGACATATCAAATGAGGAGAGGGATTGGATGACCACTCTTTGATTGCCCAGGAATGATACTAATTTGGTCAAGATCATAATACAGTCAAACCTGTCCTTACGGTCACTTTTACTCAGCTGTCACCTGTTCAAAATGGCCATTCTAATCCCCCCTTCCCAGAAATTTTCTATATAAATGTCCTGTATGTAATGGTCACCTGCCTTCCGCAGTCAGTGGCCATGTGTTTCCTAACCATACAATGGTTTCTCCCAGCCTTAAGCAGTCACTGGAGTGTATCTACAGTGACTGCTCAGTCTATGCAAACTGATTTTTTGCTTTATGAGGAAGGCACTGTTTAGATTAAGGAATATCATGTAAATCAATGTGCAAACATTTCTTATCTCGCTTGTACTCGCAGCTCCAGTCATGTTGACAGTGTAACTCAAAGGTGTCAAGATGTAAAATTCGAAGCTCGGCAGTTTTTTATCATTAGTTTAGAAGGCTGAAGCAATTCATTTGCTGGATGGTGGGAAATGTAGTCGTGCTATCGCAGCAAAAATGTGCCAGTGTGACAGGTATAGTTCAACATCTTCATGTATTTGCCTGTGAAGTAAAGCTATCTCTGAAGAAAAAAGTTTGTCTTTGAGAAGAAATACGAGTTACATGCCTTTTCATTACAGTCAGGGGTTATTCAATATTTGAAACTTGTTTGTAAAGTCAGGCAAAGGCTCAGTTCATCAGTAACAAAGAATAGCCACATACAGCTTCTTTGGATTTCCTATTTATCACAGGCTTCTCACATAAGCCGACTCGGCGAGTTGAGCAACTGGCTTATCCAGATATAATTTTTAAAGCATGAACATCTGTTTTCAAGTGATACTTAAGCCAGTTGGCCAACGAAAGAATCAGTCCTCTGTTTACAATCATATGTAAGCTGTAAGTCAGTAGTGAAATTATTGTGTCATCATTGTGATTATTTTAAGTTAGTACTGATTTAATTTATAGGATGAAATAAAGTGAGCAGGATACAGTAATCTTTTGTGGAACATAAATTTGAGAGAGAACAACATATGTGCGTATTTTATGATTTTGTTGAATAGTGAACATAAAACAATGTTGATATAATAATAATAATAATAATAATAATAATAATAATAATAATAATAATGTAATGATATTTGGTGCATGGTATTTGTTTAAAAACAAATTTTAAAAGGTGAACCTGTGCACAGAGGTTACCTGTGTACAATGGCCACTTTTACCTTTTACCATGGGTGGCCACTGTTGACAGGTTTGACTAAATTGATCAAGTCCACTTGAAAAGGGGTGCAACTGGTCCATTTGCAAAAAGTGCATGAAAAGACTGAAAAGGATCAAATCTGCCGCCACATTGCGCAGACTGAGGAGTTGCATAAACTTGCTTAAATCCACTCCCTGTTGCAAATTGACTTCATACACTTGATAATGTGTGGCACGTACATGAGGCAGGCATATGAAGTTGAGATTGGTAAAAAACTCCATGCCTAATCTCCTCCTGAAAACTTCCCACCTTCTCCGGATGAGACATGTCAATCATAGAAAGGGAAAGATGTAAGAAGGCTGAATAAACAAAATCTGAAGCCCATCCAAAACAACTCAGATCGCCCATTTGTTTTGCAGAAATAGGTAGAACAAAGACTGTCGGTAATGACAGAGTCTGGTGCCCACTGGCAATATGTCTGTGGGTAGCAGGGTGGGAAGTCATCGGCAGTTGTTGATAGGCTTGGGGAAGGAGAAACTTTGCTTCCTATTACCCTTATTAAATAGTCTCCTGAATTGATGGCCTCTTGCTGCCTGAAATTCAACTGAAGTTCAAACTGCTGCTGTTGTGCAGTGTTCGGCTTCTTATCTTTTTGCAACCAATTGTCCCTCCACTGTGGCTGGGACTAAATTGACCAGAAGGCGGGTGCTAGTGGCAAGGCAAGATGGAGAAGCCGTTCTTGTGCTGCCTGTATCTGCACCTTCTCTATTCAAACATCAAACAGTAACATCCAAGAAATGATGTGGCTTCAGTGCAGATGAACAGAGACAGGTGTCTTGTCACACGAGGTGTAAATTAGCTGAAGCTGTTGGGGCATTAGCCATTATATGGTGCGCGGCCCCGTTGATAACCAGGGCAATCTGGGCAATGGATTCCCAGGCTCATTGACCAAAATATTTTTCAGCAAGTCAAAAAGTTTCTATTGATACCAAGTCTAGCAAGGAGGAAATTACAACCATGTTTCACACTAGCTTAGAGGTGGCATGGAACACATTTCTATCCACCTTGTAAAACAGTAGGGTCATCATGTTGACTGCCATCTTGTTTTTGTCTAAAGAAGCAAGCTTAATGCAAAATGTTGACGAGTGTGTCCAATACCAGCATGACAAGAAAGATACGGGTAGCTGACTTTCCAAGAAGAATGCCTTGGGAGTCACCTGGACCTGCATCTTTTCTGAGAGGCAGTCTGTAATCTCATTTATCTTTGCCAACTGTGGCAGTAGATGGAAGGAGGGCTGATTGTCTTCATCTTCCAAGTCTACCGAAGCCATCACCTTATTTGTTTGGCTTGCAGACAGCGGTGTACTCCACTCAGGAATTAGCAAAATCTGATAAATTTCTTCCACAGCCACTTTTAAACAAAACTCTGTCTGCTCCATAGTGGAATCAAAGTATGAAAAGTCATTGAGGTTATCCCTGCACGCAATGTGTGTGTGTGTACATGTGTGTTGTCCTCTTCTGGTAATGTGTCAATGTCTCCATAAACCATACCTGGCAGCATGGACAAGGCAGTGTTACAGTCCCTTTGATTGACAATGTATCACAGGTATGCTGTTAAATATTGTCCCGCCTGCATTGACAGATGGGCAAGTGCCATGGCTTGTCTTGCCTGCATGGATGGCCAGTAAGTGTGATGAGTGGATGGCTGGATGGTTGGCTTGGCAGTCAGCTGGATGGTCAGGCACAGCCTGGGCAGAACATGTTGCAAAATGGATGGATCAGCTAGCCAGATCCCATATAACTCTGCATATTGTGGAATGGCTGGCCAGTATGTGGCATGACTCATCGAAGTGATGGATACCTCATCAGTCATCAACCGGTACTGCTGGATAGACGACTGGACAGATTTGTCAATAGCCACAGCAGCAGTGTATGGTGTGTACAGAAAGCCATATGAATCATTAAAATCAAACATATACATCAAGCACCCACACTTACAGACCTGAAGGCCATTCTTGGGCATGTAGGGTAACTTGAGCCTGCTTAAAAAAGTTAGGACACTCTCCCATTATCTCCAAGCCATCATTGGAGCCATGTGATGGATTAGGGGGGGGGGGGGGAGGCAAAAAATCACCTGGGGCAAGTAACTGTGTCAGTACTTCCTGAACCATTTAATGCATCTGCACTTCCAGCAACATCCGGGGGAAAAGTGGGTGTGACATCTCTGCCACCATTTGCTCCTCCATTTCTAGCTGCCCAGATGTTATGGCTGCCATAGGGATCATGTGCATTGTCGTAGCTGTGGGGGCAGGGGAAACATCATGTCATTCCCCACTACATTGACAAGTGATGGTGTCTTGGTATGTAGGCTCAGTACATCACACTCTGCTGAGCCCTTCGCACATTTCTCCTCGCTCTTTTGATTTTTTATCTCAGCACTGTAGGTCAAACTCTATCTGACCAAGAAGAACTAACACTGGTAAATGTGCATTTAGTGCATGCCAGACACGTCTCATGTGTGTCTTCACTGGTCTTAAACCTCTTGCACTTTGTTCACTTTGTCACCATTATTCACTCTAAATGATAATGATGAACAAATTCAAAAAATAAGAACCCCAAAGTATTGAGCTGTACAAATAATAAAAACTTGTTACTTAAGCAAGCGAAAAATACAAGCAGTGTGTGTGAATAACAAACAAAAGCACCACTAATACCATTTTGGAGCACAAGGTTAGAATACTTACGTCCACAAGATGAAAAAAAAATTCACAAAGCTACTGTCTAAATTCAAAATATAATTATTGCAACATGTAGCAAAGACCTTTTATACAATACAATATCAGCTTCATCAATGGATAGTTGATGATCATAAAGATAATCCTGGATTACGAGAGACCGAGCAAACTGGTAAACATATGGCCGATGAGTACTGCCCAGTGGTGGCATGGGAAGGTAATGAGTACTGGTTTCTTCCCTTTCTGTGTATGTTATATAAACAGAAAAGATGGAATTTTCATATTTCCTGGATTGCTGTATTTGGGAGGTAGTGGAATTTACTTCCTAATGTTAATATGATTGGGGAATGTATTAGATGCAAAACTGGTCAACTGCGAAGCTTATACATTGGAATTATTTTTATACATGAGGCAAGAAAGTACTCTTACCATCTGATCTCTGAAGCTAAATATGCCATCAGTAGGATTTAATTATGATGCTGAAATTGAATTTACATATAAGTCTACAACAATCTCCATCAGAGCTGAAAAATCCCTTGTCGGCAACCCAAGGCAAGTCAAAAATCCCTTGTCAGCAGCCCAACCCAAGTCAAAGATCCCTATCGGTAGACCAATATAAGTAAAAGAAACTTGTCAGCAGCCTAAAAAACAGTAAAAATCTCATTTCCGCAGCCCAAGATAGGTAACAAATCTCTTGTTGGCATGCTAAGACAGGTAACAAATCCCTTGTTGCCAGCCTAAGACAGGTAACAAATCCCTTGTTGGCAGCCCAAGGCAAGTAAAAGATCCCATGTCGGCAGCCATGAAAAAGAAAAATCCCTTGTTGGCAGCCAAAGTAACAAAAAATCCAATGTCAGCAGACCACAACAAGTACAAATACCCTTGTCAGCAGCCCAAGGCAATTGAAAAATACCTTTTCAGCAGCACAAGACAAGTGAAAAGTCCATTGTCAAGAGCCAAAGACAAGTCAAATATTTTGCTGGGAAAGTAAACTATTGTTTTCAATGCAATATCTTTAAATCTCAATTCCAGGTGAAGTGCTAACCTTTTGTAATTTTTCTCCAGCTCTGTTTATTTTGTCAAGGATAATGAATGTAACGAGTGCTTGTCACAAAGTGACCAAAAGGAATGCAAGATAATTAATGAAAAAGATGACCAATGTCAACTAGTTTGTTAATGACATTTATCTGAGTTAGGAAAGTGATTATGTCCAGCAAATATGACCGTGTTGAGATCCATACCCAAAAGAAACAGTTCAACTTGCACATGTGGATTCAGGATTTCTTCTACTATGGTTTTATTTTAAGAATTAGTGGATCTATTTGCTCAAAAAGATTGACTGTTTTTCATTGAAAAGTGGACCATTTCAACTGGAAAAGGGATGGAATAACTGAACACCCACATTACACACACACACACTTACCGTATATACTCGCTTATAAGTCAATGTTTTTTACTTAGAATTTGACTCATACAGAGTAGGGGTCGTCTTATAAGCGCGACATTAAAAAAATAAAAAAATCTTGGGGTAATGTTGGAAATCTAGATGTTTGCAGTACATAAAAATACTGTAAATTCATATATTTTTACGTTTTCATGTCACTATTCCTATGTAGTAATGCATATATGGTATGCACTGTGTTTATCCGTTTCATGACAGTATTCATTACACAATATATGTATCTACAGTTATTTGGATTTTATTAATTTGAAAATATTACCGGTAAATTAAATACTACCTACCGCAAAATGAAGTGTCCGTCAATGTTTACCGTGGGTGTTTACTAGTAAGTATATTGCCTCCATTTTCGTGCAAGTCTGAACAACCTGTATTTGTATTAATATTTGTGTTTTGCTGTATAAAGACTGTGCTTGATGCAATAAAAGTTTTGATTTAATTTTGTATTTTCCTTTTCCACAAGTTAGATTTAATTCCCAAGTGATATTTCCCAAGTTATCTTCCAGTGCACGTGGGCCGATAAGCCTTTGGCTTGTAAAGGGACTCACTTTGTTTTCAAGTTGACAATCCTTTTGATCGAGCCGCCAAGCTATACTTGTTCAGTGCCAAGTAGAGTTCTACAACTTCCTGTGCATATACTTTGACCTTAATCCCTTTGCTTGTTTTCCCACGTGACAACCCTTTGATCAAGCCGCTAGTTCAGTGCCAAGTAACAGAGGGTGGCTATTTTGAACTCCCTGTGATCTTGCCGCACAATTGACATGTGTTCAGTTGCAGCCTTTAATAGATTTCTGACTTTATGATCAAAGTGTTACTCACAGAGCCCAAGCTCAGTCTTTGCATAAGCACCCGCATATGACAGTAAAACCGAAAATCGGAGTCGGACGAGATTTACGATGACTAGACGACGACGATTTACAATGACTAGACGACGATGTGGGATTTCAGAACTTTATCAGACAACGAGGATTAATTCTTGGACTTTGTACCAGATGACATTGGATAGTGACATTTATAGGATACCGTGAATCACAAAAAAGTGGACTTAACTTTTATTGTTTATTTGTACGACATGTGGAATTAATATATTACGGGATATTGTGAATCGGACCATTCTGAACTTCTATTTTTATACTGGTATGTGACCTATAATTGAATTCGTGGATTTATCATATCAATAGATTCGGAGTCGGAAGATGTTTACGATGACGGGATGACATTGGAGGAATTTAGAACTTTATTTGGTAACTCTGATGATGAGGATGAATTCTTGGGCTTTGAACCAGAGGACATTAGACTGTGACATTTACAGGATACCAATTTTATACCTGTATGTGACCTATAATCCAATTCATGGATTTATCATATAAATGGGTTAAAAATGTTAAGCTATATGGCTTTCATTACACGAAGATGGACAAAATGTAAGTTGTAAATTTATTTGTACATATTCAACTCAATAATACAATTGTATTTATTCTACATTAGTTTTTGTTTTTATTTGTCCTATCTATCTATCTGTCTATCTATCTATCCAGTTTGACTCGTTTATTTTTCCTAAGTGCAGCTCTGACTCAGTGATGACATGTCACCCCTTGCAGACGGATTTAATTTGCAAAAAACACCTCGACTTATAGGAGGGTCATAGCTGAATTGGCTTTTTGCAGCCATGAAAAGCGGGGGTCTATTTATAATCGAGTATATACAGTACCCTCACCCCATCCTGAACCCCTCTGGATCCAACACAGAGACTGAGCTTATAAAATAGCATAGCTCCCTCTGAAAAAGGATGTGGCCTTTCAAAGCATGTTTCTCCTGTTTGTATTTAGTCCATATGAGGTACACTACTTGACAGGGCACAGGTGATCCAATGGTTTAAACATACCAGAGACCGTCTGGTATGTTTAAACCATTGGATCCCCTTCTGATTTAACATCACAAAGATACTGTATCAGGAATTGGAAGATTCCAAAACCAAAAGCTTTCTATAATCATTATGTATCAAGAATTGGAAGATTCCAAAACCAAAAGCTTTCTATAATCATTAGGTAAGAACAATTTGCAAGGGGTACACATGTCTGAATGTGTAGTCTTTTGTTTAAGGATTTGAGGATTAGTGGTATTACTGTTCCATATTGAGTTTAACTGGCAACCTGTTTGTGGAAACAGTAAAATAGATATTTGTAACAGTCAACCAGTAATGTTCTCAAATGTTCAAATACAAATCTGTTATCCTCATTCTAAGATATATAGAAAATTGTGTGCAGAATTTTTGAAAATAATCGCTATATGTAGAATCATGATACAGGCAATATCATGACAGCAAAGGCAATCATGAAAACTGTGTGTGCATGTCTATGTGTGCATGAGTGTGCAAGTTTTTCTGACTGTTTTTACTTAAGAATCACAGACTATTACCTTCAAAATGAAGACTATTGGCACAAAGAACATTTCCTTCTGAAAGCTGAAGTTCAGCACTGCCGTCCCATTTGAAAGATAGTGAAGAACAATATTCTGTAACAGAAGACATTCAATCTTTCAACCAACTTTGCACATACCGTTTTCACTCATATTCATTCATCAATCTAATGCACATTTAGTTTCTTTTTGAAAATGAAAGTAATATAAAATAATCTAGGTTTTCTTGACAAAAAAAGAAATTTCTTGCCTATGGTGTCCTGTATGCTGGCAAGATTTCTTTTCAATATGACTTATTGGTCTAGACAGAACACTTATAACATGATCTTGGCCCTCATAATATAATATGCTGCACCTGTTACAGACATCCCATGACACTTGTTACAGACATCCCATGACAATAATACAATATGCTGCACCTGTTACAGACATCCCATGACACTTGTTACAGACATCCCATGACAATAATACAATATGCTGCACCTGTTACAGACATCCCATGACACTTGTTACAGACATCCCATGACAATAATACAATATGCTGCACCCGTTACAGACATCCCATCACACTTGTTACAGACATCCCATGACACTTATTACAGACATCTCATGACACTTGTTACAGACATCCCATGACAATAATACAATATGCTGCACTTGTTACAGACATCCCATGACACTTATTAGACATCCCACGACACTTGTTACAGACATCCCATGACACTTATTAGACATCCCATGACACTTGTTACAGACATCCCATGACACTTGTTACAGACATCCCATGACACTTGTTACAGACATTACATGCCACTTGTTAGACATCCCATGACACTTGTTACAGACATCCCATGCCACTTGTTACAGACATCCTATGAGACTTATTACAGACATCCCATGAGACTTGTTACAGACACCCCATGACACTTGTTACACACATCCCATGACACTACTTTTTACAGACATCCCATGACACTTGTTACAGACATCCCATGACACTTGTTACAGACATTCCATGACACTTGTTACAGACATACCATGACAATACAATATGCTGCACTTGTTACAGACATCCCATGGCACTTGTTACACAACATCCCATGACACTTGTTACAGACATCCCATGACACTTGTTACAGGCATCCCATGGCACTTGTTACAGACATCCCATGACACTCATTACAGACATCCCATGACACTTGTTACAGACATCCTATGACACTTGTTACAACATCCTATGACACTTGTTACAGACATCCCATGACACTTGTTATAGACATCCCATGACACTTGTTACAGACATCCCATGACAATAATACAATATGCTGCACTTTTACAAACATCCCATGACACTTGTCACAGACATCCCATGACACTTGTTATCAACATCCCATGACACTTGTTACAGACATCCTATGACACCTGTTACAACATCCTATGACACTTGTTACAGACATCCCATGACACTTGTTACAGACATCCCATGACACTTGTTACAGACATCCCATGGCAATAATACAATATGCTGCACTTGTTACAGACATCCCATGACACTTGTTACAGACATCCCATGACACTTGTTATAGACATCCCATGACACTCGTTACAGACATCCCATGACAAGTAACATTTTTATCATTTTCATATTTTAATGAAAACTTGTATCAAATCCTCTTTGTCTACTGTCTATTACAGACCTTTCTAGAAAGTCCCGAATAGCAAATGTCTTTTAAAAAATTTCCACATACATAATTAACAGAATATGTCATTCTCCACTTCATACTGTATACTAGAACAAATTTCTAAACTGTCATTACATTTTCACGTCTGAGTAATGTAAAATCTCACTGAATTTTAGGTGTAGTTTAAATGTAAGAAAGAAAATGTCATAATTGTTTTAATTTTATGCAAGTCCAATGCCTGTGAAAATAGGAAAAGTTAAATTGGCAGTACAAATTTCATGACAAACAGAATTATCTCCTGGTAATAGTTCTCCCTTACTATAATGCTTTCAACGTAGCCATACAAGAATTTTTTTCTGTCTGGCATTATAATGAGGTAGGTTCCATTTCACAACTGTATTTATTACCACAATTGGATCCATGACTATACTCTGTCATAAGGGACTGTGCTATACTGAGGTGCTGTATACTTATGGACCACTGTACTTCGAGTGATATTCATATGAAGGACTGTGCTATACTGAGGTCCTGTATACTTACGGACCACTGTACTTCGAGTGATATGCAGATTAGTGATTTCAAGACTCACCGAGCCAGTTTGGTCATGTTTCACACATCTCATGGCTATACCATAATCTGTGTAGTGCGAACCTCGGTGCTTCCATGACGGCCTTTTCATACAAATGGGCTGAAAATGAAGGTCAATTTCACAATAATTAAAATTGAGCATGAGCACACATAAACGCATGCATCCCCACATACACACACTATATTACACGGAGGTTGGAACATTGCACTTTTTTTATCCCTCACCCCACCAACAGACAAAAATAAAAAGTCATGGTTGTTTTTCCTAGGTCTCTGGTTTATAACTAGGCATTCAAGTTCACATGGTAAACTGAAATAAAATAGCCCTTATACCCACCAAGGATGGACAATCCTCAAATGCAGCCAGGATATTGGTGCAAAAAAAGTCCAATTTACCCCACATAAGTGAACACATATAGGGGTTTACAGATGTAAATTTCACTAATATTTGTTGATTTCTAAATTCAACACATTGACATTGGTTCCAACATTCCGACAAAGTACCTAACTTTAATCCATACAAAGAGGAAAGTAATCTGATTATCCTTACTGCTGTGTGTTCCTTAGATACCAGGCTTTATCACTTTGGTTATTACAATTTATAATTATCAAGATGACAAAAGGTAACAGCTGAGAAGCACAGTATTGTTCAGCTCAAGTCAGCATGGTGTTCGATCGCCATAAAGTAAAACTTCTATTTTAGCCATCATGGCTTCTCTCTTAGATTATGAGATGTACATAAAAGGGTACCAGACTATAACCAGTTGATCATGTGACGAGCTCACTTTCTTTGCAAACACTAAGCAATTTGCATAATAGCTAGGTAGACTGGAGAGTTTGCTGAAATAGTTACAATTCAGTTTGAAAATGGTATGGTTGCCAATGAAGGAATAAGTTGCTGCAAAAAGTGTAAAATGTTGTCAGACATTCTCAGTTTAGAATGAAAAATGAATGCAATTTGACCAAATGAAAAGAGGGAATATTATGTTCTTTGCTGAGAATTCAAATTTGATGTCAGAAAGATTCATATAAATACTGTCAATATACATTGTACAGCACTGTGAAAATGGAATAGATGGAGATAGGTACAATATCATAGCCTTGACTAGGATGGAGAATCAGTTGCAGTGACAGATGTTTGTACCCTGATTTTATTGACCATGTTTTTGTATGATTTTGCACTACAACTGATGATTATTCATAATTAGTTTAAATAGCATTAATACAAGTTTTATCACATAAATTCCATAACATACATATGATTTTTAAATGAAAATATTTCAAAATTATTTAAGCCGTTCTTACTTTGTATGCATTATTTACTTACATCTGTGTGATCCTTCTCTTGAAAGGCTACCCCTATTATAAGGCCACTTTCCTGCTACAGAAGGGGTGGCCTTATAAGAGAGGGGACCACTGTACAACTTTCCCAGTGCATGACTCAGTTACAAAAGAAATCAGTGAAATTTCACAGTTCATATTTTACTAGAATTACTTCATTTGCTTGTATTACTTCTGTAACACTAATAATTATCTTGATTTAGTGTTTGATTACTAGTATCACTCAAATGCACAATATTTACCAAAATCTTGCTGTAGATATATTGTATAAACCAAAAGTTTCATAACTATTTTACCTTCATTTAATCCCAATGCAGTCAGAACTGGAAATGAGAAATCAACTTACAAAATTCCTTCTGGGCAGAATCAGCATCCTAATGATTCTCTCAATTCCGTTGATGATAAAATATCCACCCATCTCCTGGAGAAAAAAAAACAGCAAAAAAACCTTGCAATATGAATAAAAATCACCACAACTTTACACTCATCCACACAATTACAGTATACCCAAATCCACAGGGCTAAACAAATTTAATATGATCTATTTGCCCAATATGGGAGATCTCATAACATGATACAAAATTGGATTTACCATCATGATCTTCATACAATTAACAGTTTTACTCTCTGCCCTAAGCAATGCCTGCCCTCATTTACATAGAAAATCTTTAAGAATTGTACAGAAAAATAAATTATTTAGTAAACTGTTTTTATAATAATACTTATGCAAACACATTATGTCTGGAAAAAAAACTTCACTACCTCTCAAATCAAGCAATCCCAGAAAGAAGAAAGTTTTGTCTTTCATGTCTACATACCATATGGAGAAAGGGAAGGAACTCTCACCAATTACCTCCGTCTCTTGAACAGGCTTGAACAGATCACTTGAATCTCACGAGCTAAACATTTCACAAGGTGTGTTTGGTCCTTAGAGACTTTACAGTACACTAAGCATATCACCCAAGGTTTCAAGGGTTATGTCATGTTTTCTGGCTTTTGCCATAAGAAATAGGTGTTTTCGGGTTCCATCAGTGTTTTCTGTGCATTTCAGGTAGTGCCTGAAAGCACAACTGGATCTTGCATTATCATCTCTCTCAACATATTAACTGACCCAGGAAAGCGTGCGAATGATCACCTTCTGATTGCCAGCAGCCCATAACCTGTTCTTGACAATGAAGCCCAGCTGCATCATTAGGACCATGGAACCATTCAATCTGAACAGGAGATAGTCAATCGAAAGGGCATGCAACTCCCTCACCCTGCATGCCAAAAGCTAGGGCTATAAATCAGCATGTTTTGTAAGACAGCAGCTTCAGTAAGGTTCTGTTCAGCATCTCAAACTTGTTCGAGTTGAACCATGTCAGAACCCATGAAAGTTTCAACTTGGGGACAAGGGTGAATAACTGTGGCCTATTGAGGTCAAACTTGGCAAGCAAGTCCAAAAGGTCATCGTTGTGACATGAAGTGTCTGAGATCATGGTGTGAGTAAAGAGTAGATCTTCTTCTGAAGGACTTCTTCCTTCCCTGGATCAGCCATAACCTCCATCATGTAAGTGAAGATTAAAGGAGGAGGGGGCTGAATAAATGAAATTTAAAGCTTCTCTGAAATAACTTCGATTGCCAACTGATTTTTGTGGAAAAAGGTCCATCCTAAACCTGCTGAAAATGAAGGGGTCTTGGGTCTACTGGTAGGTTATTGGTGGTCAGTCAGGGTGGAAAGCCATTGGCCATTGCTACTAGGCTTCGAGAAGAAGAAACTTTCTCTTCCTATCCCCTTGATAATACTGCCTCCAAAACTGAGGAGCCTGCTGCAGCCTTAAGTTTAACTGTGGTCAAAACTACTGCTGTTGAGCGTGGTTCTGCCTTCTCCTTTTACCTACAATTATCTCTTCACCAAGACTGATGTGGCAAAAACTGAAGGTGGTAAGGAAAGCACATCTCAAATGCAATCACCAAACAGCAATGGCATACCCATGGGCACTGAGTGTAAAGCCAATGAATAATGAGGCTTAAGTGAACAGGAGTGGAGAAAGGCTTAAACTGGTAAACATCCAATATATGAGTAACCACCTAGTGGTGGAAGGTGAGGTATTAGCACGAGTCTCTTCCATTTGTCTATATGATATATAGACAAGTAAGACAAAGTTTTTTTCCCTAACATTAATGTGATTGGGAAACATATTTGATGGTGAATTGTAACATTTTACAAACTTACTGCTGGAAATACAAACAAGCTAACTTCCAAATCTATGTTAAATCTACATAATACTCTTCGAGTTATCGAAGGTCGCAGTTACAATATATTCTTTCTAATTTGAGTCCACTTTGTGGTATCCTATCAGTTAACCCACCCCTAAGCTAACCTGTGTTATGTAATAATGTGCAATTATTTGCACCAAGATACAGCTGGTGCCCTGGGTATTAGTCATAGTCATAGTATAACTATTAATTCTGAGATAGTGAAAAATATTTGTTACTCGCATAGCAAATTTTTTACTTGCCCCAGGCTGCTGAACAAGAATTTCTCCAGTCATGATCAAAATTAGTTGTCTCTATCACAATAATTAACTAGACAACAACTCATTTAGAAAGAGATGTTTTCTAGAAAACCCCACAACTCATTTAGAAAGAGATGTTTTCTAGAAAACCCCAAAAGACTTGTCTGTGATAGTGGTCCAGGGGCTAAAGACTTGTTTGTGATAGTGGTCCAGGGGCTAAAGACTTGTCTGTGATGGTGGTCCAGGGGCTAAAGACTTGTCTGTGATAGTGGTCCAGGGTTAAAGACTTGTCTGTGATTGTGGTCCAGGGGATAAAGACTTGTCTGTGATAGTGGTCTAGGGGCTAAATCCCAGGTGGAAAGGACAAACCCAAGGGCCAATGTTGATTGCATATATGAATTCGTCTTTGCATAACCAGTAAGTGTATATATGGTTATAGCATGGAGATTTCAACAGTCTCCAACTTATGATCTAGGTGCTAAGTCCTTGGGGGAAGGTTTAAAGATAGACCCAGGGGCAAAAAACAATTGCATACCTGAATTTGTATTCCCTGTCTGAAAATTAACTATCCATGGTTGTCAACTGCATACACAAAATTTCATTTAAAAATATTCTAATTGTGACAGTAACTGCACTTTTTGTTATTTGACCAATTGACCTTCCATGGGACTCACAGGGTGGGATGGTTTGGGGTTTGTGCAACCAGAACCAAAATAAATATCATCCAGTTTACAGGGGGAAATTTTCAGCAGGTTTAATGAATACTGGACTAAAACTGAAGAACACAGTACGACGGAGGTGATCACAATGTCCATGGGCATAAAAAGACAAAAAACATTCACTTTGTTTTCTAACAAAAAGTTGAAGCTTGTAGTCCCTTAAGTTATTGGCCGGACCATTAAGCTTGTAGTCTCTTAAGTTATTGGCAAGACCATTAAGCTTATATTCTCTTAAGTCAAGGGACATATCATGCAAAGAAATGTGCCTCAAAATAATCAAACTTTAATCAAATCTAAGTGTCACTCAAATATTAAGTTGTTCCTACTTGGATGGACTTTTCTCTAAGGCAAATTTGATAAACTTTTCTTCCATCTAACTTCCCATATGTCAACATATCAGGCCATTAATTTTCACATCCTTCCATGCAGCTGGAGATGCATCTAGCCATTACTTTTTAAAAATCCATCAACAGCATTCTTAACTTATGAAATCTAACACCAGGTAAAATCTGGCTTTGACATTCTATAATTTGGGGCACATTTTTAAGTCCGAGCCAAATCTAGCGCATACAAATCTTATTGATGGATGCCTTGTCATACCTGCATACAAATCTTATTGATGGATGCCTTGTCATACCTACCTACAAATCTTATTGATGGATGCCTTGTCATACCTGCCTACAAATCTTACTGATGGATGCCTTGTCATACCTGCCTACAAATCTTATTGATGGATGCCTTGTCATACCTGCCTACAAATCTTATTGATGGATGCCTTGTCATACCTGCCTACAAATCTTATTGATGGATGCCTTGTCATACCTCCCTACAAATCTTATTGATGGATGCCTTGTCATACCTGCCTACAAATCTTATTGATGGATGCCTTGTCATACCTGCCAACTTTCTAGACTGTGATGATGGAAGGACTCATTGTACGCAGCCAAAGTAAGAGACAATTTGTAATGAATCAAGCGTTTTGGATAATATAGTGATTTGGACTTTAAAGCCTCTTTATTATGCAAAAAATTCAAATTTATGGGGAAGAGAGTCATAAATATTAACTGTTGATTAATATAACTGAACAAATACACTCTGCCTTTAGACAATGACAAAAGTTGTCATGACAACACCAAAAATCACATGACTCCATCAATGCCACTGTGCCTTTTATTTCTATTTTTATCTAAATCATTTTATTTCATTTTTTCAAAGACAATGCCCACATTGTGTTATAAAGTTTTTCTTTATTTCTTTTTCCTGTGATGTTTCTTTTTCTGGGTCAGTGTTCCAAACTGTGTTCTTAACCATGTTACAGTAGTTACTCTGCCTACAGATTTCCTTGTTCTCCAAAGCCATGCGACTTCAACAGCAGCTACAATGCTTTCTACTGAATACATTTTGAAATAAAACATGTCCATGGCATGTTGATATCTTGCTGAAGTCATTAATAACTTCCAAAGATTTCCTAACCAAACTATGTCTTTCAAAGAGACAACTGTAGCAGTGTTTGAAAATACACCCCCACCACCAGCACCACCACACCCCCTCCATTTTGTCATGGATGCAGATTTGGGAATCCATGTCAGCAAATCCCAAATGTGTCCATGGGTTTGGTGGTTCAAAATTGTAATTTTGCTTGTGACACACCATGACATGGCAGTTAAATCTTATGGTTTGAATACATGCACATACCTCTGCTTCTTCATTGTGTTTAATCAGCTGCTCTGGAGAAAATCCTGCCAAATTGCACACATCAGACTGAAAATTTTAAAAGAGTACAATAAATGGTACATTACATGCCCACCAGGTCAAGTTCTTTTGCTGAAACCAATTTTCTTCTTTCAGTCTTGTTGCCCTTGGCTATTGACCTACTGACCCTCAAAATCAACAGCTGCCTTCTTGGTCACGGTTTGTGGCATAGAACTTTTGTTATTTTGTGGAAATTGTGTTTTTCTTCTTGGAATCCCTCTAACCTTGACCCTTGAACTTTTAACCCTGAAATCAATAGGTATATTCCCTGTCTCAAATGAAAGTCATCAACAAAGTTTAGTCAAGGCATGAGGTACTGAATTTCAGTTTTGTGGAAATCATTTTTCCTTTTATCAGTCCCTGTGACTTTTACCTTTGACCTTTTGATCACAGAATAAAAAGGTGTCTTCCTTGTCTCAAATGCAAGCCATCCACAAAGTTTTGTGAGAAAGAACTCCATAACTTTTTGGGAAACCATTTTTCTTCTTAAAGTCACTTTTACTTAACATTTACACTTTTGACCCCAAAATAAACAGGTGTCTTTCTCATCTCAAATGCATGCCATTTACAAAGTTTGGTCAAGGTGTCTGGAATACAAGTCAAGCTATTGTGTGAAAACAGTTTTCCTTCTTTCAGCCTCTGTGACTTTGACTTTGGACCTTTTGAGCCCAAAATCAATGTTTTTTCCTTGCCCCAAATGCAAGCTTCATAAAAATTTTGGTAATGGTAGATTTTGGAAAATTCAAGTTATTGTGCAGAAAGGTAATATGGAACAGACTGATGGATGGACAGACTGACAGTAGATGGATGGGCAGATATCATAACATGATACACTCCACCTTATGGTTGCTGTATAAAAAAAGGATCATTACTGTCTCAAAATGGTATGTATAAATGGCATTTCTGGGGGAAAAATTGTTTCTATAAAGTATGTGAGTAATCTTAACAAGAGGCCCAAGTGGGCCCTGATAGCATTCATCTAGCTGACATCCGCCTAATAGCCAAGAAATCTGGGTCAGTAGGATGCTTTTTGTTGAAATTTCTTCCAATGATGACAACAATTATTTAAAGGTTATTGTAGTTTATTTTTAAAACTTCATCAATATTTGATGGTACATCAGCATCATTTCTCCAATATCGAAAGGCCCCTTTGCCTGGATGCTTTGTGTCAAAATTGGTCAAATTCTGTTCAGCATTTCTTTACATTAAGTTTTGTAAATGTTTATCTACTTGTAGTATTGGCAGCTGTATTTGATGGCGGAACATCATCACTTGAATAATCTGAAAGGTTTCAAACTAGGGACATTTATAAAATTTGATCAGTTAAGCAGCTTTTATGAGGAAGTTAGTAAAGGTTTTTCTTTTTTTAGGAACAACAGGCTGTCATCATTTGCATAAACTTTAAAAATAGAATGCTTTCTGAACAATTGGTCAAATTCTGTTGCGTGGTTATTAAAAAGTTGTTTAAAATAATTTTATTTTTAGTAATGTTGGCCGTATCTGATGGCAAATTGGCATGATTTGATAAAATTTGAAAGCCCTTATTACTAAAATGCTTTCTGTTAAATTTTTTCAATTTCTGTTAGGCAGTTTTCAGAAGAAACCTTTTAAATGTTTTTCTATTTTCAGCAACACTAGTCATATTTGATGGTGAGCTGGCATCATCTGTATAAAATTAAAAGTCCTCTATGCCAGGATGCTCTCTGTCAAATTTAGTTACATTCTGTTCAGTTGTTTTTGAGAAGAAGTCACAAGTTTTTAATTTTTAGTACCATGGGAAATGTTTGATGGCAGACCAGAATCATCTGTACAAATTTGAAAGGTCTTCATGTCAGGATGCTTTTTGTCAAGTTTGGTAAATTTCTATTCAGCAGTTTTGGAGAAGTAATTGAAACATTTTTTCTATTTTTAGTAATAGTGACCTTATTTGATGATGTTCAGCATTGTTTGTACAAATCTGAAGGGTCTACTAGCCAAGATGGTTTCTTTCAAATTTGGTCAAATTATATTCAGCAGTTTTAAAGGAGTCATTTAAAAGGTTTATCTATTTTTAGTAATGATGGACAAATTAAACAGTGGATTGGCATCATTTGAAAAAAATTGAAAGGTCTTCAGGTCAGGATGCTTTCTGTCAAGTTTGGTTTAATTCTATTCAGCAGTTTTGGAAAAGAAGTTGCTTTTTAAATGTTTTGATATTTTTAGTAATGGCAACTATATTCGATTACAGATCAACAGATCAACATCGTCTGTACAAATATGAAAGGTCTTCATGCCAGGATGCTTTGTGTCAAATATGATCAAGTTCTGTTCAGCGGTTTTGGAGAAAAGGTAATTTAAATTTTTTTAAAAATATTTTAGTAATGGCAGCCATATTTGCTAGTTGATCAATATCATTTTGTATAAACCCGAAAAGCCTTTATGCCAGGATGCTCTGTGCCAAGTTTGTTTGAAATCTGTCTAGTGGGTTTTGAGAAGAAGTTGAAAACAGTAATTGCTGACAGACAACAGGGTTTTGTCTATTTTTAGTGATAGTGGTCATATCAGCATAATTTGTACAAATTTGAAAGGTCTTTCTGCCAGGATGATTCTGTCAAATTTTATTAATAATTCTGTTCAGTGATTTTTGAAAAAAGTAGTTCATGTTTTTTTTTCTAATTTTAGTAACTGTGGCTATATTTGATGGCAGACTGGCATCATTTCTACAAATTTTAAAGCCCTTCATATTGGGATATTCTCTGACAAATTTGGTTAAAATTGATCCAGTGGTTTTTTTTTAGAATATAAAATAGTAATTGTTGACAGATGCATGATGCTTGATGCACAAAAGACACTGGGTCATACCAACAGCCTTATGGCCAGGTGAGCTAAAAACAGATGAATACTTTTCATGGACATTTCACAACTTGTTACTCATGTTGTTTTAATTTAATAAATCTAAAACAAATTTAAAAATTTGAACAAAAGTTCTGCAGATTATAGTATTTTGCCTGTGCCCTGTGTGCTCTCATGTACCAGAACATGTCCCAACTTGCAAAAACTTAAAACATAAACCTTTCACATATAATCTTAAGATTGACAAGTCTGACAGTGCTACCGATGATGGAAAAGTGACACGTTTTCCTATTTGCTAATGCAGGTGAGACAATAAAAGTGTCACAAATTTTATTTGTTTAAATAGCAATACAACGTTAAGTCATGTTTTAGCTTTCTTGGAAGTCTAAAATAATCTTTCGTTTTTTTATATATACACATACACACACACACATACAGAGGGAGATATAGAGAAAGAAAGAGAAAGAGGCATGGACAGAGTAAAAGGGAACTAGAGCTATCTCCATGGCCTGCATTGGCAAATAGCTAAGCATTTTATTGCCTATCTCCCCCCCCCCCCTTCAAGACCAGGCATCATAACTCAAAATCCATTATATATCTTATGCATATTTCTTCTACAAATGCATGTGCAAAGTGTGGTCAGAATAATATTTTTAAAATGTCACTGTAATTAAATCTTGTATATCCGACGTCTGACTCCATCAAAAGGGATCCCAGAGAGGACCAAAAAAACCATACCCCTTTTATAAATAGTTATCACACAGCAACCTTTGTACCAAGGTTTAATTTCCACTAAGCAGTTCAGGAGATAAAATTATGGACAGATGGACAAACAGACAGATGGAACCAATCAAATTTAACAATACTGTATTGAAAAAGTGAGGGGATATGGGTACAAAGAGGCAGAGACAATGACAGACAACTCTGGAATTCAGGAGCATAGGTGTATATCCCTGTGCCTTTCCTAAGACTGTTTAGCTCCCAATGTGTTCACATCTCCATAGTTTGACCATGGGGATCGATCAAAACTCAGAAACTGGTGTGCACATTTACAAACACCATCCTCAATCTCTATTATGGGTAGTGTATGAAGAGTTGTTCCATATTGCAGACACATGCATACATGAAGGTCACTTTTTATATCATTCACTTCTTTGAAAAGCCTGGGATAAAAAATGAAGAAAAACAAAAAGAGACAGAGGCACAGTGAAACTAGAAATTGGTCCATACTACACTGATGCCCTGTTGATAAAAAACAAATGAAGTACAATGTGCTACGTCAAATTGGGGCAATAACTCAGATAAATTTTGTTGAAAAATGCTACAAATCCAATCTGTTCTAGATCTTCTTAATATAAAGTCTCATACCAAATTTAGTTTCAATCCATGAAATCATTTAAAAGATACTGATCATAATTTTGAAGGGCTAAGTTCCAAGTCAAACACAGAACCTTAACAGCATAAAATGTTTCAAGAAAAATGGTAAAAACTGAACTTGACCTATGACTTCTTAATATAATGCTTTTTATTATATACACATTTAATCTTACAAGCTTGATCTGGTGTTCAATCCATATCATACACCCAGACTGGAACTTTTTAGGTCCAGTACAGCTCATGCAATTTTTAGATTCCCCACGCTTCGCAGTGGGGGTGGAAAGGATTAAGAAAAAACCCCTCTACCATCTCTCCACATGTCCTGATGGAGTTGCCACAGTGTCTCACAGAGAATAGCTCTGCACACCACGCTTTCTCGCCAAGTTCGCATTTAATGACCACCGTTTTGTGGACATGATCTCAATAATATGGGCATGGTTTACCCTTTGTAATCCCTGCAAGCATGCTCTAAAGAGGTTCAGAGAGAGAGAGAGATAGAGGCACCGATTTATCTACATCATTATCTCTTTCAGGAGCAATGTTTACTTTTTGATACTGAAAAAAACTTGATCATTCAGTTAATTATAAACATTTCCTAGTTCTAATGAAGATAATGTATGATACATAATGCCAAATCAAATTTTAGATAATATTACCATAATAACAATGCCTCGCAAACTATATTAATACTACATTTTGCGTGACGAATCTAATTATTTAATTTTCAATACTACGTTATCGGAATCTACAGATGCATTCATATCCTTTTTTCTGTTGTAGTTCGTGCAATACACTTTTTTAATGATCATATGAAAGTCAGTTATATTGTAGGATAAACATCGAACAAATTAATAACAAAATCGCATTCATACCTGACTGAAGTGAAACAAAATTGCACAAGTTCTGATGATTACCTCATGTATGGGTTCTCATTAACATAATGTATAATTTCTTCTGACATCCAATTACAGCATTATAGAGGGGTAATTAAAACTTGAGAAAGCAGTTTTGGCAGTTGTTGCATGAACATGCAAAAGCAGAAATTATTTCTAAAAAAAGCTTTATTAAGATTTTGCATCTTTTATTTTTATTTTAACTGTACTATTTTGTATTAATTGTCAAAGTTGGCACTTTTTTAAATTTTTTATATCACAAATGGTTGCTAAAAATCATCCTACATTCATGTAGTTTGACACATACAATTTTTCGAAGATAAATGTTCATGTGCAAACTAATAACCTAGCACATCAGAAGCCATCAACACGGTTTGTTTTCTTTGATACTGATGTGTTAATTTCATGTGCGAACTGATAACCTAAAAGCACAACAGCAGCTCTTCTGCAGGTTTGTTTTCTTAGTCATTATGCTGACAATTTATAATGTACTCTGGGATAAGTGAATCATACTATATAACCACAGGCTATTCCATTGTTTGATTCTTGTACAAGAAAAATCAGTGATAGAAAGAAAAACTTGTGAATTAATCAATACAGCTAGTATACATTTTTTGTATTTATCTGCTTATTGTCTTCCATTCCTTGAATCAGTCAGATTAGTTGTTTAAAATGGACAATGGTCTTGCTCCGAACTACTTACAAAGATGTAACTCAACCTTTTGTTATTAACAATGAGACCTCATTCAGCTCACTTTCTGTAGAACTACCTTGTATCAAATTTAATTTCCTGCCTTTTACAATTTACCAACAGAAATTATAAGTAACCCATGTATACAAAATCTCAAAACTTACTTGAACCGGGATAAACATATACCCATTTGTTGTATGTAAATACTGTACATGAATTATATACCTGTATATTTATATCACCAAGTAAACTTTAGCATCAGATGAAATTAATGTTTTACTTTTATCTTTTTCTGTTCATTTTCCTATTGCATACTATGCATAATAATGCCTGACATGTCAACATTTTTAGACAATCTTCAGAATTAAAATATTAAAGATCGACTGATTATAGATTTACACATACAGAAACTGAAATCAGGAAAAATTCGTAAGTGGTACGAAAAGTAATACCGTACTTGACATTATAGCATCATGGAGGATAAAGAAAGAAAGAAACATTCCTGCCAGTGGGTGCTAAATCATGACCTTGTGTCTCAAAGTCAAATGCGTGTGTGTTTGTGTGTGTGTGTCTAAGTCACACACTTTATCCACTTGGCCACAGTAACTGTAGCTGTAAAGCAATATATGACATAGAGAAACATGCCAAACACTATTCAAAGAAATTAGTTTACATTTTTTTTGGTCTCAATAACCAAATGCTTCAACAGTTACAACAGGAAACTGCATACTTTAATATCTGCATCAAAATAATTAAAAGAAATAGATCAATATTACAAGTAGGTTACTGGCATATTATTTCCATATGATTTACTATTTTTTCTATAATAAATTCTTTTTATTTTATATTTCCCCTTACAAAAATGAGCAAATAATAGGATATACATGGAGACAATATATATATGCAGAATGCCCTAAATCTGTTTGTATGGTTGTTTTTTTAAACAGATGTGGTTGTCAATTTGGAATTTAATTGTCCATATCTCAGAGGATTACTTTTGCTTTGGAACAATAGGATAAATTTATGCAGTTCAAGAGAACAAGGTGTGCCTCTCGTCAAGTGAGTGTGTAAGTTTGTTCAGATTTCTTTGAATAAAGTAAAAGTGTAAAATTATTGCAAAAGAAATCTTTTGAAATTATTTTTTTATTGTCCAAATATGTGATCGAAATAAAGATGACTGATTCTTCAAATGGTATCCGGTTGCAAATCACTCTTAACATCTCTGTCTTTCCATGGGTGATCTTCATTCACTGGCTGTTCAAATGTCAATCAGTTATGTCAAGCAGCCCCTCCAAGGTGGAGTTGCCATCAGCATGCCTGCTGTGGCTTGGTTGTGATTTGTAGGTATTTATCCCTCCACTGTGGAGCAGAAGTGGTGGGGATTAAGTCTCCCACTGCGAAATGTGAGGATTCGAAAAACTGCATGAGCTGTACTGTATTTTCTCTGATGTCTGCGTGTTGATATTCTTAGACATGCCAAATCAAGCTGTTATAAATCCCAATTCATTTTGAATATCTTTCACACTGTAATATTTATAAAGCATAAAAGAGGGGTTATGTAATAAATACAAACCGCATTCATATTTTGTTCTGAGTTTGGAGAAAGAACTCATTTGATATGGCTTATGAATATGTCTCAGCCTTACGGCCTTAAAGTATCCCTATGCAATATCTATCCACTGACCTGGAACAAAACATGTCTGCAGTTTTGTGTACATACCATTTGATTTTGATCCATTAAGTCTTTCTCAAAAAGTAATAGAGTGGAAACAATTTGTGATGCATGTGACATAACATGATGTAATGGGCAGATGGACACAAGTATGAATGACCATATACCCCCTCTTGGCTCCACAGGTATGATGGGACCATAACAAAACAAATGAATGAAAAAGTGTATAAATGTATTAAGACAAATATACAGACAAGATTGTCTGAAAAAGAAAATGTGCAATATCTGCTTTCCATCTCATGTATTTTCTTAACCTGTGTCTTTGACCTTGACCCACTCACCTTGACCATGATAGGTATCTCCCCTAAAATTTTGTTAATAGGTGTCTCCATGTTTCCATTGACTGAGAAGCCCACTTGAACCTGAAGAGGACCCTTGTATGTGATCCCTCTCTCACGACACTGCAAGGACAATTTTTGAATGACAAAGATTCCTTGATGCTATTTATAAACAAATTTACCTTGTATATAGCTGATGGTTGGCAAAGTAAATTTTTAAAAAAACTCATGAGTAATCTTTTCATGTTACTTTTGTACTATTGACATGATTTTTATACTCAGCCTCAAACCTGTTCAACCCATATAAGTATATTGCGGCTAACTATGTGTTACAGTACAGATAGATGATTGCTATCCAAGTCTTACAATACAGAATGATGATTGCTATCCATCTGTTACAGTATAGACAGATGATTGCTATACATGTCTTACGTTAGACATATGATTGCTATCCATGTCTTACAGTACGGACAGATGATTGCTATCCATCTGTTACAGTACAGGCAAAGGATGGCTATCCATGTCTTATAGTACAGACAGATGATTGCTATGCATGTCTTACAGTACAGGCAGATGATTGCTATCCATGTCTTACAGTACAGACAGATGATTGCTATCCATGTCTTACAGTACAGACAGATGATTGCTATCCATCTGTTACAGTACAGGCAAAGGATGGCTATCCATGTCTTATAGTACAGACAGATGATTGCTATGCATGTCTTACAGTACAGGCAGATGATTGCTATCCATGCCTTACAGTACAGATAGATGATTGCTATCCATGTCTTACAGTACAGACAGATGATTGATATCCATGTCTTACAGTACAGGCAGATGATTGCTATCCATCTGTTACAGTACAGACAGATGATTGCTATCCATGTCTTACAGTACAGACAGATGATTGTTATGCATGTCTTACAGTACAGACAGATGATTGCTATCCATGTCTTACAGTACAGACAGATGATTGCTATCCATGTCTTACAGTTCAGACAGATGATTGCTATCCATGTCTTACAGTACACACAGATGATTACTATCCATGTCTTACAGTACAGGCAGATGATTGCTATCCATATCTCACAGTACAGATGAATGATTTGCATAATTTTCAAGCCAAGGCCCTAACCTCCTCTATAAATTGGGATGCAAAACACCTGCTCCAAAACCAAACCAAACCATAAACAGTGTGCACAAATATAAAGAACACACTACAGTTGATGTGATCAAATACAAAATCACAGAATTTGTTTATAATGGAAAACCTACATGATGCTTTAGTTGAAGCCACTAATATACCAGTGATATCTCACACAGTGAAGAAAATCTCACTGAATTTGGGACTACCGCAGTCTCACTCTTTGACATTGTTTTCTCACATAACATTTTTTATTTCTTATCCTAAAATATTTTTACCCATATTTTTCAATATTTATGTTTAATTGAATGACTTGTGTGATACATAAATCTAAGTCAAGACTAAATGACCATGTCTTGCATAGGTTTTCACAAGAAGTTGTAACTTGACTAATGATAAAATAATCTGAACAGTAACAACATAAAGAATGAAGGTATATGTATGATAGTGAACAAGTGGCATATTATAGTGAACAACTGGTCTATCATAGTGGACAATTGGTGTACTATAAGTGAACAATTGGTAGCTTACTGACATGGTTCATACAGACAGCTAATTTTCATGGGGTTTATAAGGACTTCCAACAGTTTTCAACAAGTATTTTTCTTATGGAAATTGAACATTGAACTTTTTTCACATTACTTTGTTTATCACTACATTAACAGGTATTAAAATAACTAACTAGCGCACCTCTATAGCAAAGGGCTCTGCTCCATCTGGTAACCATCCATGTTGTGTTTCATTTGATCCACCAAATCTTATCCCATTTTATTTATTTATTCATTATTTTTTTTAAATATGCCACAAAATGTTTAAATTAAAAAAGACATATATATTTTATTTAGTTCTAACGTTTTGAATTCAATCAGAGAAATTCCAGAAGTCTTGGGAAAATATTTCAAGCATTTTACAACCAATTTAAGGACTTTTTAAGGCGAAAAACAATGCTTTTTCAAAACTCAAGTAGTTTTCAAAGCAAACCCTAAGATTCAAACGTTTTTCAAAGTTGCACGAACTATTATTAATATCTGGCAAGTGTTAACCCAAATAATATTGTCAGCATTTGTAACAATGCATGTGCAAGAAATCTATAAAAAAAAAAGAAGAAAATTTTCACTGAAAATGCTATCATTTCAGACAACATTTTGCAATGATTCAGTCTGGAGCCTGGAAAATATCAATGGTACTATCTTACAGAACTTTATGTACTCTCCTACTAATGAATATTTGTATAAATAAAGAAGTGTAGCAGATATATGTTATAGTATATGTTATAGACCTTACTAATGAAGTATGCAGTAAACAATTCATGCCATAAAGAAAAAAATTATGAAAATTAAACATTTGGAATTTTCCAAAATCATAATTTAACAAACAATTAACAGCACAGAAATTTCCAATTATAAAGGAATATCCTACAATGACTTTTAATAGGACACAACAACTGGTGCAGTATCTTAGGTGATATAAAAAGTTTAACCCAACCTTAACACATAATGTGCTTTTTTTCATGGGGTATCACATTGTTTTGATCTAGCATATGCTGCAAAACATAGATTTAAAGACATATTCCCTCATAAAAATTGTAAATTAAGATAAAGGCATGACAAGATTTTATGTCTCTCATAATGAAGAAGAATGAAAACTATTCTGCAAAAATTGTATACCTTAGTCAAGAAAAATGGGGGATTCCAGGGGATGCCGATATCTGTCGGGCAGGTTATTTCCAGCATATGTTTTTCTTCATGCACATGTAAACAAACCAGTGAAAAGGTCAGTCTGACAAATGCAACTGAACACAGCCCACTTGTGTATAAGATGTAGTGGCACTTCAGCACAATCCTGGTTATATTGCGCCAAGTAAGCTTAGGTATCCCCAAAATGGCATACAAAACAAAGATAAAGGCAAAAAGAAGCAAATATAGTACAAGAAATCAAATATTACCTCTGAAGGAAAGATCTTGAGTGTGCGAGCATGAGTATTCTTGCCTGTAATCTGTGGTGGACTAATGCTTGCCTCCTGTCGGAGAAGAAAGTAAAAAAGATGGTAGAAGCTACTTCCAAGGCTTACCATGCCAAATTTTGCTTTATATCAGAACATACCCCCCACTGGTTATATATATATATATATATATATATATATATATATATATATATATATATATCACAGGCTCCACATTTGGTGGAGGGGGAAGGGGGCCATTAGGGCAAAATAGTCACCCTCAAGTCTCTCATTTAAATTAAACATGCCCAAAACGCAAAGTTCACTTAGCTTTGCCTCGATTTCACACCATTCTACCAACCCCATTTGTTTCAATATTATGGATTAATAATCAAAGTCAAATGTTAAGTATTGTTTCAATTTTCTGTTCAACGAGGAAAGCAGAAAGTAAGTAAAAGAAGTTTTATGTTCTGTAGTCAATTTTGGTGCTAATTTGATGATCATAATTGCCAAAAATTGCACTGCTATCTATGGAAATTCCACTAAAAATTTTCAATACTATTTCATCAATATTTCAATCATCTAACATGAAAATATGCATAAACAAGTTTAAAGTGACTATTTTGAACATTATAAACTGTGAGCTTTCTGCACTCACTACTCTATTTTTGCCAACTTCATGCTATTCAAGCTGGAGATAGAAGTCATTTTGCTCAAACACACACACACATATATATATATATATATATATATAACATGTCAACCCAACCTGTTAATACATGCATATGTTGTTCTCTCTGACACTTATGTTATCTACAAGATTACTGTATCCTGCTCACTTTAATCCATCCAATAAATTAAACAAGAGTTCCTTGAAGGGTCTGATGCTCTACTGTTTAAAAATAATTTCCAGGAATACAAGATAAGACCATTTCTTCCTTTAAACTGCTCAGTGCTGAAACCATCTCTGATATTCTTCAGCAATAACAAGATTTTCAAATTAGCTGCTGAAAATCTTGTTATTGTTACTCCTCCTTGCAAACACAAGTTTTTCAAGATGGCCACCATGGTGGCCATATTGGATGTCAGATCAGCACCATCTGAATTTAGGACCAACATGATAATATACGAAGTATTCTGGAGAAAATCCTATCTTGACATGACTTTTTGTTTTGGGGGAGTAACAATAACAAGATTTCCAACATGGCTGCCATGGGTGGCCATATTGGATTGCAGATTCACACCATTTCCATTTAGGACCAACTAGACATCATAAGAAGTCTTCTGCTTAAAGCACAATGTTGATATGACCAGCCATCTTGGAGAAGAAACAGATGGCCATTGTGCTAGCTCTATTGGAGGGCAGACTGGCACCATTTTCATTTATGACCAATCATGAGAAGACTTCCAGTGAAAATCCAATGCTGATATGACTATTCACTCAGGAGAAGTAGTGATAACAAGATTTTCATGATAGCTGCTGTGGTGGCCATTTTGGACCTCAGATAGTACCATTTTCATTTAGAACCAACCAGACATCCTAAAAAATCTTTTAGCAAAATCCCCATGTTGATATGATCAACCATTCTGGAGCAATAGTGATAATATAATTTTCAAGATGGCTGCTGTGGTGGCCAAATCAGACATCAGATCAGCACCATTTTCATTTAGGATCAACTAGACATAATAAAGAATCTTTCAGTGAAAACCCCATGTTGATATGACCATCCATTCTGGAGCAGCAGCAATAAGATTTTCAAGATGGCTGCTACAGTGGCCATATATTAGACATCAGAACAGCACCATTTCATTTTGAACCAGCTAGACATCATAAGAGGTCTTCTGGTGAAGATCCCATGCCAATATGACTCTCTGTTCAGGAGGAGTAGGGTTAACAAGATTTTCAAGATGGCTGCAATTTTTTTTTTTTTTGGGGGGGGGGGGGACCAACTCGACATCACAATAAGTCTTTGAGTGAAAACCCCATGTTGATATGACCGTCCATTTTGTACGAGTAGTGATAACAAGATTTTCAAGATGGTTGCTGTGGCAGCAATATCAGACATCAGACTGGCACCATTTTCATTTAGGACCAACTAGACATAAGAAATCTTGCGGTGAAAACCCCATGTCACTGACTTTTTGTTCAGTAGGAGTAGCAGTAACATTTTTAAGATGGCTGCCATGGGGAACAAACTAGACGTCAGATTGGCACCATTTTCATTTTGGACCAACTAAACCTTGTAAGAAAGCTTTTAGTGAAAACTCCATGTAGTATCCATTCAGGAGAAGTAGCGGTAACAAAATTTTTAAGATGGGTGCTGTGGCAGCCATATTGGATGTCCAAATGGCACCATTTTCATTTAGGACCAACTAGACTATGGGATGAATGTGTGTGTAAAGTTTCATGGCAATCCTCCAGGTAGTTTAGGAAAAATAGCGATAACAAACTTGTGCTAACCAATGGATGGATGACAGACCATCCCATAAGCCCTTCTGGTCTATGACCAGTAGAGCTAATAATCACCAACTCCTAAAAAATTCACTTATCTGAGTTTGTTTTGTACACCATGACAAAACACTAATTTTACTATTAACTGACTGGTTACATATGACTGTGAAACTGAGGACTGACTCATTGTTCTGGCAGCTTGTATAATTAAGCTGAGAAACAGCTGTCCACACTTCAAACAATATTTGTATTAACCAATTGCTCAACAAGGCCGAGATCAAAAGAGTCAACTTTGCAAAAGAGCTATGATGAATAGGGAATGAAAAGAAACCTTATGTGGGTATTGTTAGTAACACATGAACCAAAACTTCACCTGCCTTTACAAACAAGTTTTTACATAGTGAATGACCCTTGACCCTAATGAAAAGGGATGTGACTTGTATACTTCCTCAAAGATGAACTTTTTCCACCAGAGAAAGCTTTAATTCACAAGCAAATAGATGAAGATATGGAACTATTATTGTCAAACTGGTACAAAATACAACTCCCATTTCTGCTGCGACAATACAACTGTTTCTTTCACCATAAAGCAAACAACTGCTTTGACCTTCTCCCCTAATGATAAAAACCACCTCGCTTTTGAATTTTACTATTGACACCTATGAGTTATACTGACAGTATGACTGGAGTACAGCGAGTACAAAAAAAATAAGAAATATTTGCACATTGATTCACATTATATGCCTTTATCTAAACAATGCCTTTATCATGAAGCAAAATATTAGTTTGAATACACTGAGTCATCACTATTGATATGCTTCAGTGCCTGTTTAAAGCAGCAAAAAACAATTATTTGGTTAGGAAACACCTGGCTACTGACCATGAAAAGCAGGTGACCATTATACACATCTTGGATATAGGAAATTTGCCAGGTCGATTAGAGTGGCCACTGAGAACATGTGACTGATACATATAGGTGACCATTTAAACAGGTTTGAAAAAATTGTCAGACACTTTTTCAAAAAATGAACATGGCCATCATATATTTGTGAAATTAAATATAAAAACATTTAAAGCAGATTTAACAAGTTGTGAGAAAAAAAGAAAACATTGACAATACCTCATCATTAAATGTACCTGAAAATGTGTCATTTTCAGTCCTGGATGTGCTGTTGCTTTAGTGTTAGTAATATCCTTCCATGATTAACTGGTTTCCTCTTAAGCTAATACTTATTAAAAATAATTTTATTTAATTTCAGAAAGCTATACTATAGAATTTCACTCAACAACAGTATTTTATTCCACTCTACCATTTTAAAAATTAATTATTTATTGACAACAAGCAGACTTACTACCTCAAAAATGTGTAATACCTAATTGATGGGCATTTCCGGTAAAGTGGGATACTGGAGTTTGATTACATCAGGTCCCCAAAATAGTCTTGGAGGATGATAATAAAAGTTACTTCTTGTTGCTAGTATCTTTTTTCCTTAATTCGGGCCATGGCTTCACTTATTTTGTTCCAAAGGTATGATGTGCTCTCACACTGTCACACAATATAGTTAACAACCATATGGTGTGAGGGACTGATGTAATGTCTATAGTACAGACCCTGGGGTAATCGTTCAGTAAAAGGGTTTTTTGAAGCCCAGGAGATAAGCTTTCACACCTCTTTTCTCTTGTGCTTTGTGATTCTAGAGTGTTTAAACAACTGAAAACAGATAATGACCAAACAAACTTACTGGTCTACACCTCTACTAATTGTCTGACAAAGAAACTGTGTAAATTACACCTAGTCACCTTTGAATCAAACTTAGTTGGCAACACCTTTATTGACTGTCTGACAAAGAAACAACCTGCAAACCAGAACAAGTTACCTTTGAATTTTACTTTGTTATGGTGTTTATTTTGGCAGTTTAATGGATTAATGGAAAAAGAAATCAAAAGACAAACTGATATAATATTGAGATATCCTATAACTGATAGCCAGTTGCTCAGGGTATGTGCCACTCAAAACCTTTGATTTGCTGGACCTGTCCAGCATATATATATATAAACAATCCAATCCCCAAATGGCAATATTTGCCAGACAAAAACAACAAATGAGCTCAAAAGATCGCTTGCGAACTTGATTGACATGTTGGTCATTGTACACAGGTGACTATAATTATCACATGCAACTGTTTGGTCATTATGTTTTCCCAATTGTTTAAACTCTATACAGCTACAAAGCACAAAATGAAACTGGTGTGAAAGCTTATCTCCTTATCCTAACAAAACCTTATAAGTGAAGTGCTTAACACGACCTCCTAAACACCAACACCATCTTCTGGCTTCAAAACCCCAATAAGACATCTTGGATGCACCTGCACTCCACTCCAAGCACTGGCATCTCACTATGTTATTGTCAGGAGAAGAGACTGGCAGGATGTTGAGTGATGAAGGCCATGATCAGTGCAGAATGCTGGTCTGACCAAAAGCTCACAACCTTTAAGCTCAATAGCCAGATTCAACGAAGCAGATGACCACAAGACAAAAAATGCACCCCAAATGCTCGATGTCTCCAAATTGAAACTGGCAAATGTGAAACAGGCTTTTGTTGAAGAACTGTGCAGCCAACTAGTAACAATTGATCTGAACTCCAAAAGTGCCAAGTAAAACTGGGCATCCTTTAGAAACTCTGTATACATGGTTACATCCAAATCCTTTGGTCCCACCACACGTAAACATCAAGATTGCTTTGATGAGATTAATGCTGACATACAGAGAGTACTGAATGAGAAACATCGGCTCCAAAAGGCATGTTTAGAAGATATCACTTCATCATCTAAGAAGACGGCCTTCAACATCAAGAGACACATGACTGAGCAACAAGGCAGATTCAGTTCTACAAAGACAGAAATGACATGAAAAACTTCTATGATGCTCTGAACACAATCTACAAGCCACAGTCATCAGGGACATCAATAATGAGTGCTGATGGCACCACACTGCCCTCTGACAAAGATAGTACAAAGATGGGCAGAACACTTCAACAACACTCTCAATCAATAATCATCTATCAGTGAGGAGGCAATTGATCTATTACCCCAAGTGGAAATCAACATCCCTCTTACTGATCCTCCAACGCTGACTGAAACTGAGAAAGCAATAGACCATCAAATGGCAAAGTATCCAGAACAGATGCTATACAAGTAGAAGTTTACAAAGCAGGAGGCTCACACATGGTTCAGTAACTACCTCTTCCAGTCAATGTGGCCTGAAGGAACTATATCCCAGGAGTACAAGGATGCATCCATCGTCCACTTGTACAAGTGGAAAGGCAACAGACAATCCTGTGACAACCATCTGGCATCTCCTTCGAGTCAGTAGCTCACAAAATCCTCACCAGAATTCTGCTGAATTGCCTTGTACATCACATCGTTTTAAGACTTCTACTTGATGGTCAATGTGGCTCAAGGAAAGGATGAGGAACTACAGACACAATGTTTGCAGCTTGTCAACTCCAGGAGAAATGAAAGGAACAGAACTCCAACCTGTACATGACATTCATCAACCTGACAAAAGGCTTTGACAGTCGGTCAGGGGGCCTCTGGAAGATCATAGCAAAATTTGGTTGCCCAGATAAATTCATCATAATGGTTCAGCAATTTCATGATGGCACTCCCACTTGTGTTGTGGGAAACGGTGAATCATCTGAACCAGTCCCAGTCACCAGTGGAGTCAAGTAAGGCTGTGTGTTGGACCCAACCCTATTCAGTATGATGTTTTCTGCCATGCTTACAGATGTTTTCTTTGACTACAACACTGGGATTGACATCAGATACTGGACTGATGGCAAGCTCTTCAATCTGAGGAGGCTATGAGTGAAGATGAAGTTACAGGAAGTGACTTTTCGTGATGTATTATTTGCAAATGACTGTTCCCTGAATGCCTAATCTGAGTCTGATATGCAATAGAACATAGCCCATCTCTCTTCAGCTTGTGACAATTTTGGTCTCACAATCAATATCAAGAAGACAGAGGGGATGAACCAACTTGCAAAAGGAAAGCCTTATGTACAGCCTACCATCCCAGTGAATGGCCAAACCCTCCGGACAGCAGACTAGTTCACCTAACTTGGCAGTACACTGTCACGTGCATTCCATATTGATGATAAAACCAGTGAATTGCCAAAGCAAGTGTGGAAGCACAGAGGCATCAATCTGCAAACAAAAAGACATTGTATTTCATGCGAAACCTTGTTGGTGTACATATACCATGCCAAGAAGCTGAACCATTCTCACATGGGCTTCCTGTGGAAACTGATGAAGATAAGATGGCAGTACAAGGTCCCACACTCTGAGGTTCTCACACAGGCAGGCATTCCAAGCATCCACAATCGGTTGATGAAATCACAGATGAACTGGGCAAGCCACATCACCGGGATGTCAGATGAGCAACTACCAAAGATCTTTTTGGCAAACTGAAGGAGGGAAAGCGATCTGAGGGAGGTAAGATGAAACGCTACCAAGACTCCCTCAAACACTTCAACACTGACTCGGAGTCTTGGGAAGGTCTCACATAGGATTCTTCCACATGGTGCAGTCTCATCCATACTGGTGCTACAGACTATGAGCTGAGGAGAATTGAAGAAGCAATGTAGACACGTGAGCAGTGTAAATCTCGGAACTGCAGCACATCCTCTGTCGATAAAACAACCCCAAGTGGCATCTTCTGTCCAGTGTGCCACAGCCAGATCAGTGGACAAATTGGCCTAATCAGGAACTCACATGCTCGCAGAATCAAACCAGTTAGTGATGTCATGATCATCTTCAAATTCAAAGGACAAACAACATGGCATGAATTGAAGACTGCCCCAGTGTATGTAATATAGACATCATATCACTCTCTTACACCATGTGCACATTCACTACATTGTGTGGTAGTGTGCTAGCACATAAAAGACCTTTAGAACAAAATATGCGAATCCTTGGCTGTAATTAGAAGAAACAAGATGCTAGCAACCACAACTAAATTTTATTATCATCCTCCAACACTTATTTGATGACCTGACCAAATAAAATGTTACGGTCTTACTTGACTAAAAATATCCTCCAATTAAGTTTTACATATTTTTGAGGTAGCAAGTCAGCTTGGTGTCAATTAATAATTAATTTTTAAAAAGTGACGTGGCATAAAATAATGTTGTTGGATGAAATTCTACGGTATGGTTTTCTGAAAGAGAAAAGCATCTTTATAAATAAATGATTTGAGCGAAAACTAGAAAAGCATGGAAGAATAACACTCAAACTGAAGCCACAGCAAATCCAGAACTGGACAAAAATGACACATTTTCTGGTACATTAACAACTAAGTATATAAATGTTTTCTTCTTTGTTACAACTTGTAAACCTCCTTTGAAATTTTCATATAACTTTTCACAAATATCTGGTTGCCATGTTAATTTTCTGGAAAAAAGTTTGGCAAGAGCAATTAGAACTTCAGTATATATATATATATATATATATATATATATATATATAGTATAGATAGAGATAGAGAAAGAGAGAGAGAATTGAAATATATAAAAAAACACAAACACCAATAAACCTGTGCAACTAGTTTTGCATTTACTGTATGCTTCTTCCTGTATATATATATATATATATATATATATATATATATATATATATATATATATATATATATATATATATGCATTTACAAAGTTTGGTCAATAAATATTCAAAAGTATTAATTTTATTGCAATTTGTATATATTTAACATCTGACCCATTCCAGAGACCTCAGGTGAAAAACCATTGAAAATATACCCCTCATACAGATGGTTACAACATGGGCAAGCTATGTATCAAGTTCTGTGAATTTATAATAATAATAAATAATAATAATATCCTTTATTTATCCATAGTGACATAATTAACTAATAGCTAGTTTACAATATGGCCCTGCAATTAGAACATCTATACAACAAATATATGTGCAATTAATAAAAGTCATCAATGTTAACATCTACTGCATAAAAGAAAACAAACAGAATAGAAGTTATTACAAATTATACAAGGTTGACGTACTGTTATCAGAAAGATGTATCACAGCAACCTTTTAAAAACATTATGAAGTCATAAAATCAGGATTGTTCATTAAAATATCTACAGAGTTTCTTTTCTTAAAAGCTGTGCCAGCATAACCAAAAGCTTTCTTAAAATACTCTGAACTTTTTGTATATATAAATTATCGTTTGCACTTGACTGTGCTAATGTTCCGTACAAATTTAAAAACACTAACATACTCTTGTTCTAAATTATTTAAGACCTTGAAAGTAAGAACAGCTTTTATAAAAAATAATATGATCCGTAATAGGTATCCATCTAAGAGTGCTGAAACGAGATGATATAGGTGTTAAAATATCCTTGACATTTAAAATCATCCTGGCTGCTCTTTTTGTAAACTGTATAGTCTCTACATGAATACAGTACAGCAGTATAAAAAATGTCGAAAAAACAACTTTACTGTACACTTTTCGAATCAAATGATCCTACATAAAACATCTAACCCTTTTTAAAATTCCTCTTTTCTTAGATACTTTTATAAAGAGTGTTTCAAAGTGGATGGACCAGGATAAGTATTATTAATAAGAATACCTCATAGTTTGGTACACTGAACAGTTTCTAGGGATGAAACGATACACCTGTGCCGCGTATCGATACGATTCATGATACACAGCATACGATACGATACATTATCGATTCTCAGTTTAAAGAATAAGAAGCAAACGACTAATAATTATGCATGACTGCTGAAGATTAAAGTAACTTATACAGGGTAGATATTGCTTTGTATCGATTCTTCATCTCTTGTATCAATACGTGTATCGATATGGAAAAGTATCGATGCATCGATATATCGATGAATCGTTTCACCCCTAACGGTTTCAATTTTAATTTGTATTATTTTTACTTCCAAGTACAATTCTCTACATTTCGCTGCTCGTTGTGCTGAGCAGATAAGCATTAACTGAGTTTTTTGTAAATTTAAGTTAAGTTTATTGTAATACATCCATTTCATAGTACATTGTAAATCTTCATTTAGTTTGCTCTCAACAATACTAATATCTTTATCACTAAAATAAACCTCTCCCTTGATAACTCACGCACAATGGGGTCCAAAAACATAGACCGCACTATAAGCGAGGGAGCGAGTTACCGAGGGACCTCAAAAAAATACTCGTTTTATAATTGCATTAGGAATAATTGTAAATAAAGAGTTTTTTTCTAATGTAGTTGTTCACTTTTTGCGTATAAATTACCTTTATTATCAAGATAACCAAACTCTGAAAGATCGTTAAAAAAATTATTCCAAGCGGTTTCTACAACAAGTGTACGCAAATACATTGTGTATTACGTCACTGCTTTTTATTGTTGTTGATTCACAACAAAACAAGATTCCTTTTTTACAATAACTAGGGACATTTATTTCACGAAGCAACCTGTCGTCGAAACTCGATTTATTTATTGTTCTATTCATAAAATATGGATGCTGTGATTTCGTTGCAAGTAATAGTGAAACTTCTCATCCTTGAGAAAATCTTTGAGTAGCAAGTTAGAAATTTTAAGTTCATTACAAACTCTGGAACTCGCTTCACCGTAATGAACTGTATCTGTGAAACAAAGCTTTTTATTTACCAAGTACTCATTTCGCTTGGATGCCTTACTCTCTCTCTGATCATATTTGTGAATGAGTAGGCTAATTTAAGGTAGTTTAATTATATTACTTACATAATAATATTTATAACAGTGTTTGATTCATCAATTGAAATGAGTTGACCTAACACATGGCCATGAACACTAGCTCTTACACAGGTAGGATTTGCACGCCTTTCAACTTTTGTTTTATTCCACAATCCTTTATTTGATTTGATACAAAAGACGTAATTAACATCGATCGATAAGTGACTGTATTTGGAAGAGAAACATTGATTGGCTCATTTAAACAGCAGTATAGGTCATGTTGGATCACAATGGCAAGAAAATTATACTTGTGTTCGCAATGATTGGTAAAGCAGGTTTATGCATATTCATAAGAAAGAAGGAAATCTCTACACAGATAGTCACAGGTCATAAAGTAGTGTAGTGGATTGTCACCCATGGCTTACGATGATGCCCAGTGGTTTGGGAGGAGATAGAGTTAGGGACTGACATAGAGAGCCTCACAATACCCCATGCCAAAGAAATGGATAAACAATTACATAAAATTATTATGGCAGTATGTTTATGCAAATCTAGTTCATCAAACATATTTCCAACATATATTTTTCAAAAAATAAAAAAAATTAGCATATGTATGTACTATAATGTTGCCTCTGTCTTTAACCAGGGGTCAAGCTAGACTTGAATTTTAGGGAGAAGTGACTTCTCCTTTTGGACAAAATAGGGAGAAGTGAGAGCTGAACAGGGGGAAGTGGGTGCAAAGCAAGAAACGCATTATATATATGTGCATGTTTGTACGTGCGTGTGTGAGTGTGTGTACTTTGGGTTCTCTTATTTTAAATGTGTCCTCGATTTCTGATTATGCATCTAAGCAACAGTTTATCTTCAAGCAGAAATTCTGTGTTGTATGTACATCATAAACACATTTTTTAAGTATATGAATGCATCATATTCATAAGCAGTGTATTCAAACGTGAAAGTGTGTATGTTTTGGATGGAGAGATATATGCAATGTATTTTGGCCATATGACCTGAAATGTGCACAACAGAAACTAAACAGTAATTAATTGTAACTGACAGGAGTAGTTAGATTACAGCAGAGTAATTACAAATCATGACCCAGAGAAGCGACAAGAATTTATTGTAAGTACTGTAAGACAAATGAAGAAAGAATTTTACAAAACACAAAAAATGGTCTTACCAAAAAAAATAGTGATACCCGATCTCCATTTGGAAGTGCAAACTCGTTAGGACTGATACACTGAAAAAAAATATGGAAAAGATTATCATTTTTATATTCCACCTAAATGTTTGGCATTTGGCTTTGTTAGACCACTTGGCCACCCAAGGCCCAATATATATATTTACCCTGAAATGTGGAAAGGATTTATCATTTTTTTATATTCCACTTAAATGTACTTGACCATCGCACTTATGTAGTAGTATTGTAAGAACACAACCCTACATAAATTATCTCCATTTTTCTGTAGTCTGAAAGAAAGTTTATCCAAAGATAAAAGCATACTCATAATCAAATCAAACTCATCCAAGATAAACCTATCTACCAGGTTTTATCAAAACTGGATGAAACATATAGCTCTAGATGTATGTATATGTGTGTGTATATATACATGTACCAGTATATATACAATTTACAAATCACATAGCAAATAACATCTTTACAAAAGCACTGGATTGAAAAAGATTGTGTTGGTCAGAGAAATAATAGATATGAAATAAAAACTGACAAACAACAGTGCAAAACTGGTGTGAGACCAGCCCAAGCGCTTTCGGAATCTACCAATTCCTTTTCAAGGACACGAAGTCACAAACAATGACTACACAAACTGTGTTTTACTAATCTGTTGGCAAAATCACTAAATGCAGAATAGCGGTTTTGCATTAATTTCAAGCTCTGTAAGACTATTTCACAAGTTTGATCAAAATCTGATCAACAATACTGCTGCTAGATCAATGTTAAGCTCAGCCAATCACATGCAAGATCACATCATTAATATGCATGGATCTCACTCATAACTGTACTCATCTGAGATCTTGATGATTTAAGTCTATTTACCAAGTTTAATTAAATTGAGATCAGAAAATACATTGTCCAGAATGGTAAAAAGCCAATCAGATGCAAGACCACCTCATTAATATGCATGGTTTTCACTAATTATCAGGCTCATCTGATAGATTGATGATAAAAGCCCATATTCCAAGTTTTTAAATATTCAGACAAGACATATGGCTTCCTGATTGGCAACAAGCTCAGCTAATCAGATGCAAGATCACTCTATTGATATGTGTGGATACTGCTCATTATTGAACTCGTGTAAGATCTTGATGATATCAGCCCATGATCAAAATCAGATGAGAAATATGACTTCCAGAGTGATAACAAGCACAGCTAATCAGATGCAAGATGACCTTGAAGATATGTGTGGATACTGCTTATTATTGAACTTATCTGAGATCTTGATGATATCAGCCCATGATCAAAATCAGGTCAGAAATATGGTAATATGTATATATGTACATATGTATATATGTATCACAGTTTAATGACATGTCAGCATAATACTGGATAGTATATGGTGCTGATTAAATGCAAAGTTCCAAACATGTAAATATAAGAACTGTACAAAACAAAAGTCCCCTGAGTTAGCTGAAAAGAATTTCCAGGAATCCAAGACTAGACCATTTCTTTTTTTTTAACTGAGTGTTGAAACCATCTATGATATTTCTGTGCAATAACAAGAGTTTCAAAGTAGCCCCTGTGGCAGCCATATTAGATGTAAAATTGACACCATTTTCTTTTAGGTCAAACTAGACATCATTAGATGTCTTTTGGTGAAAACCCCATGCGAATATGACCATCTACTCAGGAGGAGTAGCAATGACAAGATTTTCAAAATGGCTGTCATGGTGGCTATATTGGATATCAGACAAGCACCATTTTCATTTAGAACTGAGTAAACATCATAAAAGTCTTTTTGTGAAAACTTCATGATGATATAACCATCCATCTAGGATGAGCAGCAAGAACAAGATTTTCAAATGGCCACCATGACAGCCATATTGGAGGTCAGATTGGCACAATTTTAATTTAGAACCTACTCGATTCTGGTAAAAACCCAATGTTTATATGACTTTCTGTTGAGAAGGAGTAGCGATAACATGATTCTAGGTAGCTGCCATGGTGGCCATATTGGATGTCAGATCAGCACCATTTGCATTTAGGTCCAACCATATATCACATGAAGTCTTTTGGGTAAAATCACATGCCAATATGACCATCCATCTCGGAGGAGCAGCGATAACAAGAATTTCAAGATGGCTATTGTGGTGGCCATATTGGATATTGGAAGTCAGATCAGCACTAGTTTCATTTGAGACCAACTATCTTCTGGTGAAAACCCCATGTCAATATGCCTTTCTGTTCAGGAGGAGTAGCAATAACAAGAGTTTTAAGATGGCCACCATGTCAGCTAAATTGCATGTCCTAGTGGCACCATTTTCATTTTGGACCAACTAGACATATTAAGAGTTTTTCCAGTAAAACCCCAAATTAATATGACTCAGTGTTCTGGAGAAGTAGCAATAAGAAGATTTTCAAGATGGCTGCCATGGTGGCCATATTGGATATTAGATATCTATCATTTTAATTTAGGACCAGTTGGACATCATAAGAAGTTTTCTGGTGAAAACCCCATGTCAACATGACTTTCCATTCAGGTGGAGTAGCTATAACAAAATTTCAAAATGGCTGCCATGGTGGCCATTATGGATGTCAGATTGGCACCATTTTCATTTAGGACCAACTAGACATCCTAAGAAATCTTTTAGTTAAAAGCCCATGTTGATATGACCATCCATTCAGGAGGAATAAAAACAGCAAGATTTTCAAGATGGTGAATGTATTGGCTATTACTGGATGTCCAAGTGGCACCATTTTAATTTTGGACCAACTACATATTATAAGAAGTCTTCTAGTGAAAACCCCATGTTGATATGACCATCCATTTAGAAGGAGCAGCTATAAAAACATTTTCAAGATGACTGCCATGCTGGCTATACTGGCTGTCAGATCGGCAGTATTTTCATTTAGGACTAACTAAACCTTGTGATGTTAAGTTTTGTAGCAATCCTCCAAGTACACGTAGTTTAGGAGGAGTAGAACTAACAAACTTGAGCTAACAGAGGGACAGATGACACATATGACAGACAACAGGTCATCCCATAAGCTCTTCTGGTCTATGACCAGTAAAGTTAAAAACCAGTAACAGGTAGCATACATTATGTAATGTAATGTGTTTAAGTTGTAACAGGTATGTAACAGGTAGCTTATATACTGTAATGTAATGAGTTTATGTTGTAACAGGTATGTGTGATGTACTGGAAGTATATATTACATGCAATTTCTGTTTTTAGAATGACTATCCCTGTTCGTTTTGCATTTTATATTTTAGTTGCCTGTTTGTAAAAATAAATAGGCAATATTTATAGTTAAAATTATCCAATGCAAAATAAAGTTTCTTGTGTTTAATATTTTATACTAGTCCTCTTTAAAATGGCACTGGGCATCTGAACTTCTAAAATGAAACTCCATTTTGCCTTAGAATACATATCCTGCTATAAAAAATGTAAAATAAACAAGGTTTCAATTCTTGGTGCTACTCCCATTAAAATATGTGTACTTTTATATAAACTATAAACATAATTCAGCAATGGTTCTTATCACCTGGGGACTTTGCTGCATTCTTTCAGAAAACTTGAAAACTGCACTGAGGAAATGCGAGAATTGGTTTTAATATAATAATAAATTGGGGAAATAATAACTGAATTTACTAAGGAGATTTTTAGAATCCAGTGTGGCTACTCTGAACAAAGCAATGATTACTTGTCTGGCTTACTAAGTGTACTTTAGAAGGAATCCAACCTCGGATACACAAAACTAATAATCAGCTGACTTATCTGTACCTTGGCGAAACAGTCCTTTCAAGAAAATCTTTATAAAAAAACATAAAGCCATTATGTGTATGCATATACATCTTTCATTCATTTTTGAAAAGTCACATTTCCACACCATAATGGCACATAATAAACTTCAATTCCTGAATGTGCACTATTGTTATTCCGTTTAAACAAAACATGCTGATCCTGAAGAGGACAGTACTGGATAAATGTAATTTATTAATATTCCAAACCAAAATGTACAATTTTCATTTTAGAAAAATTACATTCGGCTGGGACTAAATACCTGCCAAACAAATCACTTTTCCAAATTTTGGGAAAGCATCATTCTGGCATAAATTTAAAAACTCAGTTTTTACCAGGCCCTTGTTTGGTGGAAATCTCATGGAGGCGCACAAGAGGTCTGTTTGAATGAGACAGCGTCCCTAAATAAAAACTGGGTCGGAGGAATTGTGTAATATTACACTCTACGCATCCAAGCATGCACACATTCCCAAACACACAAGGAAGGGCAGGATCTCATAAGTGCATTGCTCAGGTTTCCCATATAGCCTCAAAGGCTTCATCTATGTGAATAGCATATAAGACTCAAAATGAGAGGATGCAGTTCAATCCAACCCTGACCAGCCCAGGTCGGCTGTTGTGGTATGTCTCTGAGAAAGATGCTTTACTCAATTCCACTAAATGGTCTTTCAAGTGCCAATGTGCTATTAACACCAACCAATCCCTGATTTCCTTAAAAAAATGGGGCAACTACCTGCACTGCTTTCATGAGTCCTTCATGAAGAACGTAGTTAAATGATTCCACATGAGGCCTTGTCAGGTCTTGGAGGGCCTGTGGGAAAAATAAGTACCAGTTAGTTATCAGCACAAAACATTTTTAAGTTAAAACTAGTATTTAATTATTACTGTGGATACAAAAATCATAAAAGCTTGTGGACAGCCATTATCCTTAAAAGGTGTAATATATATATATATAAATTAATTTTGAATTTTGTTATAGTGGTCTTGCTTCTAAATACAAGAAAACACCTCGTTTAACACTTATTCAGATATAACATTGTTGCATGGCTCCCAAAGTTTGTACAACCTCTTCACCAAGTTCTCCCGACTGATATTTGAAATACTACAAGTATTACTGCCAATGTAGATGAGCTTGATTTGTTATTCTGGTGAGATGTTTTGTGTTCTTGAAGTAAAAACTGTCAGACCACTTTTGTTATAATGAATAATGATGTTAACAGTTTGTATTTGTGAATGTTTATTTCAACATGTAAATAGTCAGTCACTACTTTTTGTTGTTATTTCAGAACGATGTCAGCTCTTGGAGAAACTTTATAACTGTCAATCTTATTTGGATCAAACCTTAAACAATAAAGCTAACAATTCTTCTTTGTTTTTCTCTTCATGGCCATTATCCCAAGTCATATGTGAAAAACCACCATACTCTCTTTTCACCTGTGGCTGCCTTAGGCAAGACTTCTTTGTTTTTCATAAATATGCACCAACCTCCCTAACCATTCATTGTGAGCCTGAGCAACATTTTTTGGGAAGATTGACTCAACATGATCTTTCATGCTGAATGAGTAAGTCAATCAAATTTTCTATTCTAAACAGGGCCACTTATCAATCGATAAGAGGTCACTTTCATCAATGTATAAGAGATTATTTCATTGGCTTGATAATGATGTATTTTTGTTTATGCATTTTCATGAGAAATTAGGAAATCTTATCGCAGTCAGCCATGAATGAAAAGAGTCTATTGGAAAACAATAAACTCTATCCCCGACATCTATCTTTATATAAGTGGTACACAATATTTTTATGTATGTACAGGTGTATACAGTGTTTCAGATTTCAATGGAATCTATCAGAGAAAATTCTACAAGTTTTAAATTTATACAGATACTACTTAGTGACCTTGACATAGGCATGTGCATACTGAAACATAATTGTGCTATATCTTTCATTGTGTTATTTATAGATTAATTTTTTGCACTGAATTGATCTTTACACAGTCAAGAAAAATCAATAAAACTTTATTATAATAAATCTTATTGACTATATAAACCAACTTATAATGTCATTTAAAATTTCACTTTATCTTATTCACTTTTTGAAATATAAGAATTCTTTATTTCTCTTCATGTAATTATCTTTCTTGTCAATTAGGACTTTCTTTTGTTACAGTCTGTTAGGGAAAATGCACATCTACCAGATTCAGTTTCAGAAAAATGAATGTACTGGGCTGTTTACTGGGGGTCAACTGAATGTCCAGGGCTGTTTACTGAGGGTCCAATGATTATCCAGGGCTAGTTACTGAGGGTCCAATGATTGTCCAGGGACAGTTACTGAGGGTCCACTGAATGTTCAGAGCTAGTTACTGAGGGTACACTAAATGTCCAGGGCTAGTTACTGAGGATCAAATGAATGTCCAAGGCTAGTTACTTAGGGTCCATTAAATGTCCAGTGCTAGTTACCAAGGGTTCACTGAATGTCCCGGGCTAGTTATTGAGGGTCCAAATGAATGTCCAGGGCTAGTTACTAATGGTTCAAATGAATGTCAAAGGGCTAGATACTGAGGGTCCAAATGAATGTCCCGGGCTAGTTACAGAGTGTCCAAATGTATGTTCAGGGCTAGTTACTGATGGTCCAAATGAATGTTCAGGGCTAGTTACTGACGGTCTAAATGAATGTTCAGGGCTAGTTACTGAGGGTCCAAATGAATGTTCAGGGCTAGATACTGATGGTCCAAATGAATGTTCAGAGCTAGATACTGATGGTTCAAATGAATGTCCTGGGCTAGTTACTGAGGGTCCAAATCAATGTTCAGGGCTAGATACTGAGGGTCCAAATCAATGTTCAGGGCTAGTTACAGAGTGTCCAAATCAATGTTCAGGGCTAGTTACTGATGGTCCAAATGAATGTTCAGGGCTAGTTACTGAGGGTCCAAATGAATGTTCAGGGCTAGATACTGACGGTCCAAATGAATGTTCAGGGCTAGTTACTGATGGTTCAAATGAATGTCCCGGGCTAGTTACTGAGGGTCCAAATCAATGTTCAGGGCTAGATACTGTGGTCCAAATCAATGTTCAGGGCTAGTTACTGACGGTCCAAATGAATGTCTAGGACTGGTTACCAAGAGTCCAAATGCATGTCCAGGGCTAGATACTAACAGTCCAAATGAATGTTCAGGGCTAGTTACTGACGGTTAAAATGAATGTCCAGGGCTATTACTGACGGTCCAAATGAATGTTCAGGGCTAGATACTGAGGGTCCATTGAATGTCCACAGCTAGTTACTGAGGGTCAAAATGAATGACCAGGGCTAGTTACTGAGGGTTCAATGGATGTCCAGGGCTAGTTATTGAGGGTCCATTGAATGTCCCAGGCTAGTTACTGAGGGTCCAAATGAATGACCAGGGCTAGTTACTGAGGGTCCAAATGAATGACCAGGGCTAGTTACTGAGGGTCCAAATGAATGACCAGGGCTAGTTAATGAGGGTCCAAAAAATGTTCAGGGCTAGTTACTGAGGGTCCATTGAATGCCCAGGGCTAGTTACTGAGCATCCAATGAATGTCCAGGGCTAGTCAATGAGTGTCCAACAAATGTCCAGGGCTAGTTACAGAGGGTCCAATGAATGTACAGGGCTAGTTACTGTGGGTCCAATGATGTACAGTATACACTAAAAGCACATCTAGAGAGGAAAAGTGCAGATTTGTTAAAATTTTCAAAATTATAGTCAATAATTTTTTTTAAATCTTGCATTTACGGCTTACTTTTCCTTTCCATATTTCTTTAGCACAACTCAGTCTAGGATTCAGGGATCCAAGGTCAATGGCCTCCTGATATTTTCGAAGGAGCCAGTTTTGTTGGATCAATGTTTCATGTCAATTCTTTTGTCCCATTCTGGATCTTGCTCTCATTTAACTTTAGTGTACACTCATTATCTACCAATATATATTATAATAAATACCTATGTTTTATGAGTTACTTTTCTTTCCAAACTAACAAATCATTAATTAAATGACAAATTGTGTAATTGCATAAAGTTAGTCTCTTTTATAATTATTTCAACCTTAAAATAAATTAAATTTTCCTCACCGTAGGGGTGAATTTAACTTAGAAAATAGGTTACACTAACGGCTGTCAAATACTTTACATTACAACTAGGCCGACTACCACAAACCTTGAATGTTTTCATTGCCAGATACATTTTTTAAAAATAGATATTCATTGCGATCTTAGTTTCATCACCTTTCGCAACTTTGACCATTGCAAGCGCCAACAGAGACATGGATGGGCATCACTAATGAAAAGTTGAAGGCGTATTTTTTTATTTTTTCTGACTAAAAAGTATGCACAAAGGGATGCACAGGGTCAAGATTTGGGGGACTTAAGACAAAAACTCGCAGGAAACCCGCGAGCCCACACTCAATGAGCAACACTGCTTAAGGGACTGACCATTAATAATATCAAAACTTTGATGTTTAGTGTCACTGTTGCCAAAAAAACATTATTATAGCTATTCATCAGCACATAGCCAAGTACAAACATGAAAATATGGCACTACACATGCGATGTGGGTGCATCTATTTTTAGAAACAGGGATTTTCTTAATATAATCACTTTCTAGCTTCATTACAATAATCCCAAGATAGGATTGCACACTGTATGGTTTTAATATTTGTCTATATACTTGTAATAACATCGTGTATTGGTTGGCTATTACACCGCTCCCTCGATAACTCGTGCCCAGATAACTTGCAAACCCACTTATAACGTGGGGTCAGACATGGATCCCATTTTTTTTATACTAGAAAATACCAAAAACAGTGGCCCCTATTTGTTGAACGTGAAAAAAATCGCGATCAAAATTAGTAAATGAAACCTTGATATATCGCTCATTTTATCATTAAAAACAGTGGTTAGTACCCAGAAATTTGAATCAACATCATGAAATTAAAAAACTTTAAATAAGAAGTCATATATTTTGTTCAATTTTCTTTCAAAAAAAAACATTCTCAGTACACTGTAAATAACAATATTCGACGAAATTTTGATCAATGAAAATGTCACAAATGCCTACTGATGGCAACACTTTAAAAAATAAATACCAATTAAATAAGTTTTGTCAAGTGAAATTTGTGTTTTACTTCTATCTTTTGTTTGGTTTCAGTGTAATCATCATAAATGCAATATGCCCTCTGTATTCAAACGTGAAAAATATAATTCAACCGTCCCAGCTATGTCTGCTAGCATTTCCGTGAGAACCTTATTAAGTGCCAACTGTTTTTTTATCTCCGACTTGCGGAAGTAATTGTTGTATTGTTACACTCAATTAAAAGTAGACCTGCTTTGTATAATCACGTTAATTATGTCTTTTGTATCAAAGCAAATAAAGGGGGTGAAATAAAAGAAAAGTTAAAAGGCATGAAATACCTACCTGCGTAAGAGCTAGCGGTCACAGACATTTCAGGTCAACCCATTTCAATTGATGAATCAAACACTGTTATAAATATTATTATGTAAGTAATATAATTAAACTACCTTAAATTAGCCTACTCATTCACAAATGTGATCAAAGATAGTAAGGAAACCAAGCCAAATGAGTACTTGGTGAATAAAAAACTTTGTTTCACAGATACGGTTCATTACGGAGAAGTGAGTTCCATAGTTTGTATTTAACTTAAAATTTCTAACTTGCTACTCAGAGATTTCCTCAAGGATGAGAAAAAGTTTCACTGTTACTTGCAATGAAATCAGGGCAGCCATATTTTATTATTAGAACAATAAATAAATAGAGTTTCAATGTTGATGGTTGTTTCACAAAATAAATATCCCATGTTTTTGAAAAAAAAGGAATCTTGTTTTGTTGTGAATCGACAAAACCAAAAAGCAGTGATGTAATACACAATGTTTTCGTGAACACGTGTTGTTGAAACTGCTTGGACTAATTTTATTAACAATCTTTCAGAGGTTGGGTATCTTGAAAATAAAGGTAATTTATACAAAAAATTGAACAACTACCGTTTATACTCGCTTATAAGTCGACGTTTTTTTACTTAAAATTTGATTCATGCAGAGTAGGGGTCGTCTTATAAGCGCGACATTAAAAAAATAATATAAATCTTGGGGTAATGTTGGAAACTCTAGATGTTTGCAGTACATAAAAATACTGTCATTCATATATTTTTATGTTTTCATGCCACTATTTCTATGCAGTAATGTATATATGGTATGCACTGTGTTTATCCGTTTCATCACGGTATTCATTACACAATACATGTATCTACGGTTATTTGGATTTTAATAATTTGAAAATATCACCGGTAAATTAAATACTACCTACCGCAAAATGAAGTGTCCATCAATGTTTATCGTGTGTGTTTACTAATAAGTATACTACTTCCATTTTCGTGCCACTCCGAGTAACCTGTATTTAATATTTGTATTTTGCTGTATAAAGACTGTGCTTGATGCAGTAAAAATTTTGATTTAATTTTTTTTTTCCTTTTCCACAAGTCAGATTTCCCAAGTTATCTGCCAGTGCATGTGGGCCGATAAGCCTTTGGCTTGTAAAGGGACTCTTTGTTTTCAAGTTGACAATCCTTTTGATCGAGCTGCCAATCTAATACTTGTTCAGTGCCAAGTAGAGTTTTACAACTTCCTGTGCATATACTTTGACCTTAATCCCTTTGCTTGTAAAGACACCACACTCTTTGTTTTCCCATGTGACAACCCTTTGATCAAGCCACGAGTTTGATATTTGTTCAGTGCCAAGTAACAGAGGGTGGTTATTTGAACTCCCTGTGATCTTGCCGCACAATTGACATGTGTTCAGTTGCAGCCTTTAATAGATTTCTGACTTTATGATCAAAGTGTTACTTACAGAGCCCAGGCTCAGTCTCTGCATAAGCACCCGCATATGACAGTAAAGCCGAGGAATCGGAGTCAGACGAGATTTACGATGACTAGACAAAGACGATTTACAATGACTAGACGACGATGTAGGATTTCAGAACTTTATCAGAGAATGAGGATTAATTCTTGGACTTTGTACCAGATGACATTAGATAGTGACATTTATAGGATACCGTGAATCACAAAAAAAGTAGACTTAACTTTCATTGTTTATTTGTACGTGTGGAATTAACATATTACAGGATATTGTGAATCGGATCATTCTGAACTTCTATTCTTATACTGGTATGTGACCTATAATTGAATTCATGGATTTATCATATAAATGGATTTAAAATTTCAAGCATTATGGATTTCAATGGACTTTATTACACAAAGATGGACAAACTGTAAGTTGTCAATTTATTTGTGACATATTTCACTCAATAATATAATTGTATTTTAAATTGGTTTTGTCTTTATTTTTCTTAATTATTGGCTTGTTTAAATTTCCAAAGTGCATTTCTGACTCACTAAGAAGTCACCCCTTCAGACGGATATGACATGCAAAGTACACCCCGACTTATAGGAGGGTCAAAGAGAAATTCACTTTTTGCAGCCCTAAAAAGGGGGGGGGGGGCACCTTATAGTTGAGTCGACTTATAATTGAGTATATAAGGCACATTAGAAAAAAGCTCTTTATTTATAATTATTCCTAATGCAATTATAAAACGAGTATTCAGTCATTAAACAGCCCCGTTACCCACCCCTACTGCGGTATTCTCGTTGTCCAGCAGGGATGGCATCCCCTTCTTAATTCTTTTTAGGTCCCTCAGTAACTCGCACCCTCGCTTATAGTATGGTCTATGTTTTTGGACCCCGTTGTGCGCAAGTTATCGAGGGAGAGGTGTATTTGCTTTGCTGCTTTTTTAATATTTTCAAAAAAATTAGTAATGTAAGAAAACAACCTTGACTTTGCAGAACTCCTTGTATTCCACAACATAGCATTGTTGCACATGTTTCTGACCCAATTTCTTTTATTTTTTAACTAAATCTTCCATCACAAAATATTCAGACATTGCTTCCTATGAATTGTATATTTTCCCTACTTTATGTGCCCAGTGAATTATGAAAACAGACAGTTTAATGAAGAGGTACTTCCTTGACACAGTGATGTCCACCATTATTATACTTTGACAGGTTCACTTATGGTTTTAAACTGATTTTATGAAGAAAATAACACAAGCATGGCAGTTAAAATCTTCAAAAAATATATTTCGAAAGTGCTTTCAGCGATTCTATTCTTAAAACACAAATTGTTGTTTACATATAGATGTTTTAAGTTTCGATACACAAGTTGGTTTGTTTTCATCATCAAATGATAACTTGCGGAAATTGGACAGTTGATAACTATTGTTATTTGCTGCGGAGAGAGTTAATGGTCAATAAGCTATTAAAACACATGCCTGTGAATGCGTATGAGTTTGTTTATTCAACGCAATTGATATGAACACCTGCTAAGTCTGGGGTTACAACATTAACTACACTTGGCTGGGTTGAGGGAGCATCTCAAAAGCCATAAACTACCATCCCTGTTTTTATCTTAAAAGAATCACAGGGCGAAGTTGTTTTCACTTTCCTAAGAGAAGAAGGTGAAGGACACATTTTTTCATCGACTTAGTCTCCCACACTGCCTGGTAGTGTGACCCCTGAGTAACACTGTTTAGAATACTATATGGCATCATAAATTCCGATGTGGGAGCAATCATTACTGATGTTTAGAGGTGAATCTTAGTATTTACAATTTGTATATATTTACAAACAAAAACATAATTTTACCATATATTTTATAGTTAAATCAGGAACCTTTTTTCTAATTGATATCAAAGTATGTTGTCTATCTGATGGCAAATAAGCAATTTTACTTTAAGAATACATTTTTTCTATATCTTTTAACTGAATCTGGATATTTAACTTCTTGTGACCTATGTAATTTTCTTAATTTGTAGATAGTGGTAAGAATGATATTAAATTGAAAGTAAAATATTTCTCTTGTAACTACATGTCTCTTGTCCCTGATTATTTGCATTTCTGAAGAAATGAGTTTTGAAGAATACAAGACAGATTTCAAGTTCCAAAACAGTACATTCTAGAGATTGATACTCCGCATACCACTTTTAAGAAAAACAGTTCATAAGCTAAATCAAATATTTTTTGCTTACAAGTGAACAATTTTCCATAATACCATCATGATTTTTCCCAATTTCATTCTTTTAGCTCTTACAAAAAAATCTTTCCCAAAACCAAAATTATTATACAAATTAGAAAAGCTTTAGAAATGCTAAATTAAGTTTCTTTATGTGACTTTTCCTACAAACTTGCATTTTCTGTGTGTTACTGATATTATTCTGCAATATAATTTTGTCCCGTCGAATATGTACAACAGTGTAACAAGAAGAAGTAGATCCATCTAAAGCGCACCAAAACAAATGGCATAATACACGAACTGTCCAATAAAGGATCGTCTGGTTGTAAGCATGATAAGATTATGAGGGAATATATTATTGACAATTGATATGCATGCTTTACAAAAATAACTACTGTTTCAAATTAAATGAGAGGTATCAATATGAATGGAGTATATTTCTGAAAAGGTTAAAGTATGTACTTAAGTGCGTCAAAACCGAAGACTCCAGGATATATTCAACAAAGTCACGTCATACAAACTGAATACTGTCACAATAAGAGGTAAAAGACATGCGGCAAAAGAAACAATCGCAATTAGGCGATGCACAGCATGTATATTTTAATAGCAGACAGCTGTTCAGTAAGCCTAACGGGTAGATAACGGGAAAAGTTGAATTTCTAATCGCTTCGACTGTTCGGCATGGTTTCAGTTATTGTAAACATTGTACACGTTTAGAAATTTGGGTAAACGTTTCATCCTTACAGCTTATATGTTTATTTAACTATGTCTCGTTACAGAAATAAGTATTATTTTAAGATCAGTAATTGCATTATCTAAACAGAAATTACTAATGTTGCCATCTTCGAAAATATGTGATCCTCGGAAACATGTTACTCATAAGTTTAGATGTCCACCAGATTGTATTAATCTAAAGTTCAGTTAAACTTTTAAAATGCCAAATTGTTACACCAAACTATATACGATTTCACCTGGTGTTGCTTTTCTTTTGGACGACCATAATTCTGACATGTTAAATTCTTATAGTTTGGTTCCTGCATTCTACCAAGAGCCATGTGCGTTTTTTTGCCAAATCAATGAAACGCTTGAAATAATTTGTGAGAAGGAAATAAATGTCTCGAAGGGACAAGGGTTACTGGACGCAAATGCACGCGAAGGGGGGGGGGGGGGGTAATTTGTGACGAAACACTGAAATGTTAAGTTTGAACATATTTTATTTCATAAATTTGTAATTGGTGATTACAATAAGTACAGTACAGAAGGTAAAAGATTAGAACGAAAGCCAATGGCTTATAATGTTCTCCTTTTACGATACAAAAATTTAAAAAATATATAAATATATGGTGAGGATTTTAAGTTTTAATGACAAAAATTTTAAATTATTGAACAGCCAAAGTGTAGAATCTGTTGGTTAAACATTAGCATTTAGCCAGTGTACATGAAGCAAGAGGATGAACAACGAGGGAGTATGTGAGAGATAAGGATAATAAAAAAGAAAGTAGTTTAAAGGAGAAATTGTTGATTAAAATGTGTCAAACGTGGTGTAGAAAGTTGAGAAAATAGGAAGGTAAGAAAGGGGAGGAACATAAATAAATAAAATGTTTTATGGAGATGTAGGGGTTTATCCTTTTCTAATGTTTAATCACGCTTATAAAATTCCATCCCGTTTTTAAGGGCAAAAGCTCGTGATTAATTCATATTCGTTTTAATTGTTCCAGTCGGTTCCTCCACTCTGTGTATCAGTAAACGGCATAAAGGGATTTTGTTCACCTTGTCTTTTTTTTTTTTCTTTTTTTTTTTTTTTTTTTTTGCTTCGTTAGTTACAATCCGGCCTATCTTTTTTAAACAAACAATAATAATAATAATACTTTGTAATGATAATTGTCATGCCTAAATTCCAAAAATGAACTACAAAGAGCATAAATAAATGAATGGAATGAAAGTTAACCACGGAAATTATTTCATATTGTTGAAAATTTCTAAAAGTTAATTGAAAATTTTATTTAAATAATGGATAAAAGACTCACCTTACCTTATCTTATAATCTTATTTTTCGTTCTTTCTTTCAATGCTTCGATTATATTTACAAAAGTTAAATTATGTTCATAGCGATCAAGCAATAGATTTTACTCTTGATCCTTGCTGGGAACGTGCAATTATGGTCGGCTAGAAGTGTTCAGAAGTGGATGTATAGAAGAAAGATTACATTTATAATTTGTGAGATAGATATTAAATTTAAAGAAGACAACTCCAATTTTCATGGTTTATTGAGATGTAGGGGTTTATCCTTTTTAGTATATATTCAAATCAAGAATGAATTCATACTGGAACAAAGTTTAAAATCATAACAACTTTAAATTATCTTCATTTGTGTGTACTATTTTTCAAAATCGTTTCCTTTTAAAGCTGAGTTGTTTTACCATAATCATACTCGATCTCATTTAATATTAATTTTCCATTTTTTTAAATTTTTTATTTTTTATTTTTTGTTATGTGAAAAAAAGTAATAATAATAATAATAATAATAATAATAATAATAATAATAAAACAAAAGGTTGGGACCAAGTAGGAACATGTCCGTCAATGCGTGTATTAATGCGTTAGTACGTGTGTAATGTCATTCAGCAACTCCTACCCCGTTAAGGATGAAGGCTTCAGATCTTGAAGAATAAATGGGGTTGGTCTGAAAATATGTACAACAGTCTTGATTCACAATTTTATCTTGATTTTTGTAGAGATGGCTGAATTTATTTATTTATTTAATTATTGATTTATTTATTTCGTTAGTTAGTTGAGTGAACTGATAAAATTAACAAAAAGACTTGATGGGTATATAAATCGAAATTATATGGAGTGTATGTATGTATGTATGTATGTATGTATGTATGTATGTATGTATGTATGTATGTATGTATGTATGTATGTATGTATGTATGTATGTATGTATGTATGTATGTATGTATGTATGTATGTATGTATGTGTGTATGTATGTATGTATGTATGTATGTATGTATGTATGTATGTATGTATGTATGTATGTATGTATGTATGTATGTATGTATGTATGTATGTATGTATGTATGTATGTATGTATGTATGTATGTATGTATGTATGTATGTATGTCATCGGGTGAACAAGCACACCTGCATGAGTATATAGATATAGGACATTGTAGTGCATTAGTAAATTATTAAAAGAACATTGTTACAAATAAGTATTAATTTAATTATTGACTCACTTCACAAATGATACACCAACACATATCCAATATCTATCTACGCTAAATCAGTTGCGCAAACAAAGTAAGATATACGGCTAACGCAGAACAGTAATACGATGAAAGCGGAGAATCAAAGACAAAGATAAAAAAAATAATGAAATTATTTAAATATTGTAAATAATGACACAAAACTACATTCTGATCAATTCAGCAATTTTCAGAGAGGTGATAGAAAGATGTCGTGAGTACAATATGAAAGCATCAGCCCCGACATCAAGAGATAATGCGTATTTGTTCACATGTTTGGAGGGGCTAAAAGTGTGGTCAAATTTAGTTTTATAACAGAAACATAAAAATGAATAAAAATGTTGATTTGTTGCTTTTAAACATAAAAACGATATCTGGCAATTTGTAAGAAAACATGCAGATTTAAATATTACATTTAATGATAATAACATTGAAATAAGCAGCTTCAGCATTGAATTAAGATAGTTAAAACAGTGCAGTACGAACTGAAATAAATTACGTATTGAATTGTTGATAAATACACAATGTTGTATGCTGCAAAATTTATAGCACACTCAAAGATCTCATAAACTCTTTACAAGGTCAGTCTTCAATGAAATGAAACCATAAGAATGTAAACATTTGACGTAAATCTGAAATCATTCATGCGTTTGAAAGGATTGAAGAATAGTTGAAATTGGTTGAAATCAAAAGTACCCATTGTAGATGAATGCCTTGTTGGTTTATAGATAACACCTAAAGATAATTTATCAAGGAAAAAGTAAGTTCTGGCTGTTTTAACATTGCTTTACATGACTGACGTTGGATACTTGTAGAGCAAGACAAAGACCAGTATTTAAGACATTTTACTAAGATCCTGAAAGTCCATTTGTTTACATAAATATCAATCAATTTTGGCATCAAATTAAGAAAGTACAAGAAAAGAAAATTCGCTGAATTGAAAGAATGATTAATTGAACGGACTACCTATATGTTAAACACGTTTTAGAATAAGAAAATTAAATTCCATATAGAAGGGTCTATGCTAATCACGTGGATGATCGGTGGCAGGCTTACATTGTTGACCTGCAAGCAAATGAAAAATACAATGGATGCAAATATATTGGACAGTGATACATATATTTTCTCAAAATACGAAAAGTTAAACCAAAAAGTGTGAGATGACATACAAGATGCCTTTAAAGAAAGCTTCAAAGAGTGAAAGCTTTAAAGGATAGAGTTTGATGCAAGAAAATAATTGAACAAGAAAAGAAAAACATTGAATTCGTTTCAACTTATTTACAAAAGAAAGCACCTGTAGTGGAACGATTTAGTAGAACTTTACAAACTAGAATGTGGAAGTATTCTACTGAAAATGCAATCAGAACATAGGCGGACGTTTTACCAAAGTTAATTGCGGGATACAGTAACACTGATCAGAGATGAATAGACATGACTCATTTTAAAGCAACCAAGGAAGAGCACACATATCAAATGTATGGATCAATCTATTCGGTTAGTTGACAACATACTTTAGATCACCAAAACTTAAAATTAATGAAAGCGCTATAATTATGCAATAGAAAACAATATTTGATAAGGGCCAACTTCCGAGCTTTACCAAGGAAATATTTAAAATCAAGCAAGTAATTTTAGATGATCCGGTAGTTTACAAATGGGAAGACTTGAAGGGACAATATATAGAGGGCATGTTTCACGAACGAAGCTTATCAGGAAGACATATAAAGCTGAGGGGATTTTTTTTAAAAATGAAGAGAATTAATCGAAAAGTGTGTTGTCGTGAAATGGAAAGGATAAAATGATTCATTTGACAGTTGTGAGCATTTGGCCATTAAAAGAAATGATGTACCCAAAGTACACCTATCCTCTGGAGGCGACACTACAATCGGTGACGACAGAAGAAGAGCGCATAAACAACGGTAAGTAGATAGATGTTCAGGGATATCAATTCAACATTGTGTATTGTTCCTGGCATCTACGATCCTGTTACAATTCATTTGCCCAAGGCACATTAATACCATAAACCAAAGGTAACATGCTACAAATACTCTAATTGCTACATTGGTATCACTATGAATCATTCTACTCCATAACTAGTTGTACTATGACTAGACGACAACAAGGCAACAATTCTATACCAATTCAGGCTCTATACTATCTGTACTATTAAAAAAAGAGTCTATAATTTAGTTTATCTGAATTAAATTCATCTACGCCAAGATTTACTTGAAATATACTTTTTTTAAGGATATCTTCCCTGGTTAAAAGGGCGTGATAAACAAAAGGGTGTTTTAAAAAGGAAAAACAAAAATCAAATCAAACAAGACGTAGACATAAACATTTGAAAAATAAATGAACAGAACAGAATTAGAAAAAGTTATTAATTTATTGCAAACTATATTCGAGGAGCTCGTTAAAAAGACAAAGAATTTAAGAGATTAAGAAAAGCTATTTACGCAATTTTAATTTGCTATGTTGTTTCCAAGATAGTTCTTGACATGTCTTTCCAGGCTCTTTAGGTCACTGTGACGCCTTAAAGATTGTTGACCGTTCTTTGAAAGCCATTTTGATTGTATTTACTTCTGTTTTGGTGAACTTGTTTAATTCATGCTTTATACAATCATTTTTTTTACACTCATTTCATCAGTCTTAACTTCCAATTTGTCCATGTCATTGTGAGACTGTATTGCTACGCAACATAAAGCCATACAACCTTCTTTATAAATCTTAGAAGAGTATGGTAACTTATCAGATGTCTGCAATTTAGAACCACTATTGAATTTAACTAAATGTTCAACATTGGCCTGTGCATTCTCAACAATTCTTAGTGTATAAATCTGCAACAACTTCATTCATTCTATCGGCTTTAGATTGCTCTTTACCTTTCCTTCTCTTTAAACGGTTAAAAAATATTTGCTTTAAGATTTCATTTACATCTGTTTGTTTGTTTGTAGAGTTTAATAAATCTCCATTAAATGCTTCTTTAAATGATTTTTCAAACGTCTTACCGTTTTTAAATCCATCACTTTTAGATTCCTCTTTCACTTCTTTTGTCTTTTTTTCAGGATTTTAATGGTGCAATATATGTGGTACTAGTGGTATTATCTGCTTTTGATTTATGTATATTCGAATTCTTGTACTTGAAGGAACTATTAAGACCCATTTTCATCATAATTCTATAGTGTTTACTTTGTTACTGTCCAAATCTCTTACAAGAATAGGAAACATTGTTGGTAATATATCCATAAATCCGATAATCTGAGAGGCGTGATAATAATCTGTAAGGAAAGTCAAATGATTCCTTTGATACAAGATACAAGAAATTTTATTTAACGTCGGTGCTCTGGGTAAAAATACATAAAACACTAGCTCTGTATGATATATTTTACCGACATGACATAACAAAAGTATTTCATAAGTCAACAGATAGGTACACAGATGGTACATATTTACAATTAAACAATGCACATATAAACATTACAGTGTCAACGGTAACAACAGATTAAAAGACAATACAACAGGAAGTAACATGCAAAAATAAAAAGTTTTATTTTTTTATTTTTTTTTATATTATATTATATTATATTATATTATATATATATATATATATATATATATATATATATATAATATATATATATATATATATATATATATATATACTTATGAACATATACAACACATCACAAAAAAGAGTACACAATAATTTTAGTAGGGAATATGACAGTCTTACATGTATTGTTAAAAGTATGTACAATGTCAACGATAACAGCAGATTAAAAGACAACAGTATATAGCATGCAAATAAAGGCGTACATTGGATAAGTAATATGACAACAGGAGAACGAGGGTGCTAAAAGTTACTATTAAAGTATTTTTTTTAAAATTTAAAAGAAAAAAATATATTTATAAATCTATGAAGGTGAATAATTAAAATAGTCGTTGTGGGTGCAGGATTTAATTCAGATTTTCTCGGTGAAGAACATAACTTTAAATCTGAAATTCTGCTGACTGCTAAACAGAGAGACATAAAGCACATTTACAGACCATATCTGAATCAGTCTGCTGAATTCTTTGTTATCATGGATTGTTCTCAGTTCATTGGACAGGCTGTTCCAGACTCTGGAGGCGTCAAATTTGAAAGAGAGCCTACCATACCGTGTAGTCTTTACTCTAAGATTAAGGTTACAGTTTTTGAATGTGACCAGATTACTCAAGTAATTAGGTGTTTTCTTGGTTTGGTTTAAACATATTGTATTGCCATATTTAAGCAATGCATTAGTCTCAGTCTTGGTACTGTATATTTCGCACAATTGAAACTATAATGGTAGGCAGTCTCGTCGTCCTCTCTACATGTGCACAATGGGCTATCAGTAAGAAAATTTGAAAATAAGTCATTGTTTAAATCACTGCAGTTGATTCTTATCCAAGTATGAATAATTGATGATTTCCTATTACCATATAATAATATAGTTTGATATGATAGATAATCTGTTTCATGTTTTACTGGATACGGCAGACTGTTCCAAACCTTTGTTGTGGAAGATATATAAGAATTTCTGGAGATTTCTAGTCTATCATGTTTTTGTTGAAAATTATTTATATTTCGCAAATTATATTGTGTTGTGTGTCTAACTTACGGAGGTACAAGATCTTGGAGGTAAGAGGAAGAAGCTCCATATACAATTTTGTGAAAGGTACAGAGTTTATTCAATTTTCTTCTTTCCGATAATGGGAGCAAATCGGTTTCTCTGTAAATATTGTTAGTAGAAGCGCTACTGGTAAGTCCGGTTACAATTCTTCCCGCTTCAAGTTGCAGTCTTTCGAGTTTTAATAAGTCAGCGGCAGAGCAATAATCCCATATTGTATCAGCAATTATCCCATATTATATCAGCAATCATCCCATATTTTATCAGCAATTATCCTATATTATATCAGCAATTATCCCATATTTTATCAGCAATTATCCCATATTATATCAGCATACTATAGGAGAGGACATATGTAAGAGAGATAAATTCTTTCTAATATTTTCCTACCTAGATTGTATTTAATGGACCTCAAAACATTTAGCATTTTGGATGCATATAAGCAGATATTATCAATATGTTTCAAAAAGCTACCAGAGTTAGTGAATGGTACACCAAGGTGTTTAGGATGCTCAGTAAAATGTAGAAGCTCATTCTGAAACTCAAGCTCGAGAAAAACTGAGTCTAATTTGTTGGAAAAAAACATAACTTCAGTCTTTGAAGGGTTAAAACTTATTAGCCATTATTTGGTCCATTGGTCTATTGTTTTAAGATCAGAGTTAAGCACATATTCGATGTCATTGATATTAGATGAGGAGTAAGCTAGTGAACTATCATCATCAAAAAGTCTTGTGACACTTAGTAGATTATCAGCAATGTCATTGATACATACAAGGAATAATAATGGACCTAGAGCAGCACATCCTTGGGTGACTCCAGCAAACACACCTTTGTTCGTTGATTCAGAGGTATTAACAAATACTTTTTGAAGTCGGTCAGAAAGTTGCTTAGCCAACTAACTAAATGAGAATCTATTCCGTATGTTTTCAACTTAAAGAGCAAACCTTTATTCCATACGCCATCAAAAGCATTTGAAACATCACAAAATACTATACACACCCATCCTCTCGTTTGTCTAAAGCAGTGCATATACTATATTAGATATCCATTAACTGAAATATGGTGGGGTTTTGGGGGAGGAAACCAGACTGATATTTACAAAGGAGTTTATCTGAATTCAAATGGTTGTAAATAATTTTAAATATAACTCTTTCCATTATTTTCCCGACACAGCTTAACAAAGAAATAGGTCGGTAGTTTGACGGATCGTTGGGATTCCCTTTTTAAAAACCGGCATTGCAATAGCTTCTTTCCAAATATCTGGAAACATTTGTTCTCTTGATGATTTATTGAATGATGTGTTTTCTTGCGAAGAATCTTATATAATTCAGTTGCCATACATCATAATCTACTGATGTATAGCGTAGGAAGGTTTGCTTTTCTTAGTTGAGAGTCACATGAGCTATTTAAATCATCAAACACCAGTTTTAGTGTCCTATACTGTATTTTTTCAATTTTGTCAGAGTTTTGTTTGCTACAGAAATGCCAAATAAGGGGGCAGTAGTTGAAGTTTGACCTTATAAAGCATTTGTAGATCAGTAGCTTGGTATTAGTGGACAAATATTGGTTGAGGCATTGCAAGATGTTTAATTCTTTTGCTACCTTTTGATAGATCTTAGATATGTGGTTGCTAAAATTTAGTTGAGATTTGATATCTCCTCCAAGGAGTTTCACACAGACCTCACATGGTATTTCATGGTCTTCTATGGTGAAATTGGATAAATTTTGCACGTTTATCCCAAGAAAAATGGCTTGGAATTTCTCAGGTTAGCATCCCGTTGGCTGCAAACCAGTCAGTCAATATCTTGCTCTCATTTTGTTGAACAGATATTACATTTTTTGATCTTTATGGATGTAAGATATGGTGTTATACAGTATTGTTTGTTTTATGAAGTAGAAAATGTCGTTTATAAAGATATTAAATATCAGAGGTCCTAGTATTGAGCCTTGCGGTACACATTTGGAGGTTATATCCCAGTTACTATATGAGTATCTCGGTTTAGCGCGTTGCTTTCGGTTATACATATAGTTTTCAATTAGTTTAATCGAGTTCAGATTAATGTTATAGGCTTTCATTTTTTCGATGATGAGGCTATGCGGAAGACTGTCGAAGGTCTTGGACAGGTCCATTAGTATTGCACTCACATTGATGCATTTTGAAGACTTTAAATGTTTTTGCATTTAGTATGCAGAATTGATTTTAAACGAGAAAAAGTAGAGTTTCAAATTGTACTCAGTGTCATATTGTACCAAATTGCTAATGTAATTTTAGACATTCAAATGGACTGGATTAGTAAAAAAAGAGACAATTAGGTTGAGGGAAGTACAAAGAGATGTAAATGGGTTGAAAAGTAATGTTGGAGGTCTGAAAAAACTGTTAAGGCTAACATCGCAAAACAAACAATGCGAAAGTAGTTTTAAAGTTTTATCTTTATCCAGTTTTAGTTGTCTGAGGAATTGTCTTTGCGCTGATGTTTTTAAATGAATATAAGGTAATGCCACGAACGATATGAAAATGATAGATGTGAGTAAATATTTAACAATATGTATACTCTTAATTCTCTTCTTCTTTTTTATTAAGGGCAAGACTGCGATATATTCATCGTCATCAAAATATGGTAGCACACCTCTAGAATGATGATAACATTGACTATTTTGGTTTGAAGCGAATTAAGTGACATCTTATCGAAACGATCGAGATATACCTTCTTTCGTTCATGTTTGAATAAAACTTGTTTTTGCATATCAGCATATCGAAATCTTTTGATTTGGGTGATAAACTGATTTTTGCAGAAAAAGCAGGGATTAATAGACTTTTCACAGAGAGCGTTGGCATGTCTCTTAATAACTCCACTTGTTAAAGATTTGATACAATTTATTGTCTTGAAAAACAATAGTTCATTCATATTTCGATAGGCATCATAGCTGTCGTCATCATTTGAATCATTTTCAGATTTAGAAGGCTTAGAAGTTTTAGGAGTATGCTTAGAGCTAGGTTTAGAAGCACTATAATCATGTGAATTAGAAAAGAGATAGCTTAGATTGCTCTATTCTACATATCTTTAGAAGTTTGCTCAAATGTGTGACACGTCATTTTTGTCCACAATCTGTACAATTAATCTTTACATATGTTGAGAGAGTAGTTTTAGTAGGTTTTATGACTAACAGTTAACAGTAAGCACATCGGCTTCTTGTAAAAATTTAAGTTAAAAGCCAATGGTTAATAAAATGGCGAGCATTATGAAATAGATTTAATCAAACTGAATAAATACAGGAAATGAATATTTAATATATGACAGTTTATCTGGAGGTGATAATAGCATGCAAACAAAAGAATCTATTATTACGGCAACATTTAAAATTTTACATCGTTTTTGTTTAGTCCTTGAAACCCAATTAAATACCTCACAGACATGTTAAATTTGGCTTTTTCTATCAAATAATTAAATAAACGAGTTTGCAACATTGAATCTTTGCTGAAAATTAAATATTTTGAAAATTCAGTTACTGTTTTTGTCGAGTCATTATTGAGAGATCTGACAAAAATTAAAATGTTTTGAAGCTGTAATACAAAGACAAGTGAAAAAAATAATTAAACATTATTTGCATCAAATATGAAATGAAGACAGTTTCACAGTTTACTATTTTTTATATAATAATATTTGGGATATCCTATGACCGATGTCCGGTTGCTCAGAGTACATGCCGGTCAAAACCTTTGAACTGGCCGTCATGCCTAGCAAATGCAGGGATTTAAAAAAAATTAAAAAAATAAAATAACTAGTAATGGAAATAGATGTGACAATATAAAAAAATAAATAAATAAAATAAAACTCGAGTGGGTGTACAACGCATATCAACACGTTTCCCGCTTTGTCCCACCCACCCCCAAACTATGTGCCCCTAGGGTCATGTCCCTGAGGGTTTTTAATTGTACAAAAGGCCAAATTTACATGTTTATCAGAATTCGTCTTTTCATCTCAGTAAGTGCTTCAACAGTTTTAGTGTGGGGAATGGGTATCTTGAAAGTTTCTAAGTTGTGACCTTAAAGCCACAACTGCATGCCCCCCCCCCCCCCCAGTGTATAACCCAGAGGTCTCTGTCGACCCCCACTCCCACCCCCTCCCTTTTGACACGCGTTGACAGTTGCGTCAATGATCACGCACACATATTGTCCGACATGTTAGTTAGTCTGACAACTTGGGAGCTATATTTAAATTTATGCAGAACCCACCTCCATTTCCTAGCTCCGTAGCTCCACCCCAGGGGTTGCATTAAAAGTATGAAACCATTATGCACATCTACACACCACCCCAAATCATATCTTAAGGTTTGAAATATCAATCTTGAACAGTGTAGGGATTGCGCGACATTACACAAGCAAGCACGCATGCACTGGAACGATCACATAATCTCCTCTTTTCTCTGAAAAGCGCGGAATAATTATCTGAGTCCTGGTTGAATAAATCCAAATTTAAACCAAAACTGTACATGCAGATTATCTTGTGTTTTTTCTTGTATATAGACATAAAATATTTGCGTTATTTTTTTGTTGTTGCTGGGATAGATAGACAGATAGATAGATAGATAGATGGATATATACCACTAATTAAAAACAGGCTTCATTGTATATTAGAGTTTAGGTTGTTTGTTTTTCTTTAATCGCCATATGAATCGTCATTTCCTCTCTTAACAGCTACTACAAGACATCTTAATTAATAGATTAGTATACAACCACTTCATGTATAAATCTATGTACTTCTCGAGCCTGTTAAGTGTTTACGTGGTACTTGTTAGAGTCTAGTCAACAAATGTCTGCATCCCACGACAAAGTGGGATTGACAGGCCAGTTAAATTTGACCCTTATTTCATCATCATTATGTTAGTTTTTAATTTCTCCACGAGGAGCTAATATTATTCCATTTTTTTTCAGTGGCGAGAGCTACCTTCCACAACAAACTTTCTCTCTCGTAGTGTTTTTATTTCATGGCGTCCAACCCGGACATGATCATATATACAGAGAGCGCGCTTTTGTGTCATTGCAATCCCATTTGCTACATCAAATTCAGTTGCTAGTTTTAATGTGAGAGACAATAACTGGTATCCGGCTTATGGCTATATCTACCAGGATATGGTTGATATGGAATTATGATAGCTAAGACCCGGAAACTCAAGATCTGGATCTATCAATAAGACAGACGCAACTGAGCTAGAGGTAAATTTTCAGATAAAAATTATTTTTAATCAAAGTGTCTGTAAACTTGGATTAACTAATGCATAAATTTGTTGAATGTCAAAGCTGCTTTAATCTGCACTAAACAGCAGTTTAATTTTTTCTTTCTTTCTTTCTTTTTTTTGTTTTTTTTTTACAAATGAACCGCAAGTATCAGCCGCAAAATCAAGTTTTGCGATTTATGGGTAGGATTTATCGATATGTAGATTGCATGCTTGAGTGGTTTTAGGACATATGGTATTGTCTAACTTCTGTTTCCTAATAACTAACTGATTATTCATATTATTATTTTAAAATTGCTACTGTCAGGAGAAAATTTTTTAGAGGTCTCCTGAACTTGAATATTGGATCACGACGATGACCCACTTTCGATGTGCCCGTCTTGCAAAATCAGGCGTTTATGTCTCGTGCTGTATGCGTGTAACTTGTAAATGGTGGGAGATATTCAGATATAACTGGAACAACCTATTTAGCAACATTCAAGTTTATTTCGCATAGCCATTTTTGAAATCTCACAATCCTTTTTAGCTGTCTGAGATATTCCAATCACAGGCATCGGACGCAAGCTACATACTTAAATTTGTCAAAATCATTGACATATTATGTATAGAGTGAAGACAGTTTTTTTTAGACCCATCTAAAGCATGGCACCTACGATAAATATATAATAAGAGACAATGTTAGTTGCGCAAGAAACTGCAATTTCATACATAGTCCCCTATTTCATAATGGTTTTCGTGTATCTAGTGACACTTTTCAATAATTTAGGTGTCATTTTACTGTAATGTTGAAAGATGTTTCTTTTCAACAAGTTATTGTCGAGTTTTATGCGTTATATCTATTAACAGTTAAAAACGTACCTTAGAGATCTAGGCAGACCGAGACTCTGGGACGAGTTCAGTGAGTGAGGCGTTAGGCACTGTTGCACAGAGAGCTATCTATCACTACTGAATGACCCTGTCCTCTCCGGCGAATCTTCAACATGGTAGACAAATACCAGCATCGAGTTGGCTTTGCATTAAATTTTGTATTTTTAACACATAAACATTACTTTCCCTTAGAATGCGTTTATTTAATCCATATCGTCGAGTAAATGGGTCGAAGTTGAACGTCAGACATGCGACGTTCTAGGTAATTGAACTGCGTCTCTGGGTTCTCTTAGCTACTGTTCACATGTCTCAACTAGCAAGCTTTTCTGTACGTGAAATACAATTTGCATGTATTTCTTGCGCCAAGTTGCCTTCTGGGCCGTTAGCTTTGACCACCTAGTGCCATTCGCTGGCAGCCGTTACAGTAGAACTTCTAGCCTAGCGCAACCTAATGTTTGCTTTACTGAAAGCAGCACAGACTCTTGTACGTGAAACGTCTTGTTCAGTCAGACTAGGAAAAGTACGATATACATATTTTGGCAGCCATTTTCGTGTATGTATGGAGAATTTGCTCTCTCGAATATGTTGTTGTTCATCCTTCGAGTTCAAATATGTCCATGACATCAATAACCGATTTGGTTTCTGTGAGCACGTGAGTGGCTGATCAGGCCAAATTGTTCTCTGAACTGTCTGTGGCGCACTGGACAGGAGATGCCAGAGGATGTGCTGAATTTCCGAGATTTACCCTGCTCGCGCTTCTGTACTTCCTCTGCAATTCTCCTTAGATCATAGTCTGTAGCTCCAGCATGGACTAGACGGCGCAAGGCGGAACGATTCTGTGAGGGATCTTTCCAAGACTCAGGGTCAATGTAGAAGTGTTTCAAGGATGACTTGAGGGAGTCTTTGAAACATTTCTTCTGATCTCCCTGAGTTCGCTTTCCCTTCTTCAGAGGGGCCCCCGGGTGACCAAGTCTCACATCTCACCTCTATCAGAGTGAGTTCGAGTCTCGGCTCGACCAGCGTGGGTATGTGAGAAAGCTTGCTAATAGCCTCCCGTGGATCGGTGGTTCTCCCTGGGGTCTCTCTCCACCAAATATACTGACTGCCCTGTAATCGCTGGGCTGAAAAATGGCTTTAAACCCCTCAAAATCAAATTCAGCTCGCCGAGGAAGATTTTCTTTGGTAGTCGCTCATCTGACATTCTGGTGACATGGCCTGCTCATCTCATATGTGATTTCATCAGCAGAGTATGGATGCTTGGAATGCCTGCCCATGTGAGAACACTGGTGTCTGAGACCTTGTTCTGCCATCTTATCCTCAGGCAGTCCATGTGAAAATGGTTCAGCTTCTTGGCATGGCGTCTTTATACCGTCCAGGTTTCGCACGCATACAGCAGGGTCGGCAACACAATGGCTTTATAGACCTTCAGTATTGTTGGCGTATTGATGCCTCTGCGCTCTCACACATTTGCGCGTAGCCTGCCGGAGGCCACACTTGCTTTGGCAATTTTGGCGTTGGTTTCGTCAGCGATGTGGGCTGCACGAGACAGTGTGCTGCCTATATGTGAACTTGTCCACAGTCTGGAGAGTTTGGCCATTCAATGTGATAGTAGGCTCTACATAGGGCTTTCTTGGTGCAGTTTGGTGCATCACTTCTGTCTTCTTGATGCTGATTGTGAGATCACAATTGTTACAAGCTCAAGAGAAGTGGTCTATGCTCAGCGAGTTTTCGAACCGTTACGATGAATTTCTCTGGGAAACCAAATTTTGCCATGATCTTCCGGAGGCCTCAACGACTGACTGTGTCAAAAGCTTTTGTCAGGTCAGCGAAAGTCGTGTACAGGTTGGAGTTCTGTTTCTGTTATTTATCCTGGAGTTGTCAAGCTGCAAACACCATGTCTATGGTACCTCGTCCTTTCCTGAGGCCACACTGACTATCATGTATAATCCCTTTATCGATGTGATGCACAAGGCGATTCAGCAGATTCTGCTTGCTATTGACAGAAAGGCGATGCCACAAAGGTTGTTGCAGGATTATCTGTTGCCTTTCCGCTTGTTCAAGTGGACGATGGATGCATCCGTGTACTCCTGGGGTATAGTTCGTTGAGTCCACATTGACTGGAACAGTTCAGTCAGTTTCTGTGCCATGTGCGAGCCTCCGGCTCTGTAGACTTCTGCTGGTATAGAATCTGCTCCATGTGCTTTGCCGTTTGGCAGCAGGTCGATTGCTTTCTCAATTTCAGTCAGCAGTGAATGATCAGCTAGAGATATGTTGATTTCCACTTGGGGCAGTCGATCAGTTGCCTCCTCGCTGATTGATGATTGTTGATTGAGGATGTTGTTGAAGTCTTCTGCCCATCTCTGTAGTATCTCTTCTTTCTCAGTGAGCAGTGTAGTGCCGTCATCATTCAGTATTGAATATGTTCTTGATAACTGTGGTCCGTAGTTCGTCATGTCATTCCCGTCTGCGTAGGACTGAATCTCATCTGCCTTGTTGCTCAGACATGAGATTTGCAACTCTGATCTTGCATTGGACAGCTCTCTTGATGTTGCTGAACGCTGCCTTCTAAGATGACGGAATACTGTCTTCTAAACAGGCCTTTTGGAGCCAATGTTTCTCGTTCAGTAGTCTCTGTATATCAGCATCGTTCTCATCAAACCAATCTGGATGTTTGCGTTTGGTGGGACTGAGGGTGTTGGATGCAATGGAGTACGCAGAGTGTCTGAAGGATACCCAGTTTTTCTTGGCACTCTTGCCTGTTTCATATTCTCCTGTTTCAGTTTGGAGACATTGAGCTTTTTGGGCACTTTTTTGCCTTGAAGTCGTTTGCTACGCTGAATCCGGATTTGGAGCTTGGAAATTATGAGTCGTTGGTCAGTCGAGCATTCTGCACTTCTCATTACCTTCCGTATTGAGATATCCTGCCTGTCTCTTCTCCTGATGATGACGTAGTCACTGAGATGCCAGTGCTTGGAGCGCGGGTGCATCAAGACGTCTTGTTGCGGTTTGGCAAGCGGAAGGCTATGTTGGTGAGTATATGGTCGTGTTCGGCGCATTTCCTCAGCGAGATGAGTCTGTTGTTGTTACATGGAAGCCATTATTGCCGAAAACGCCTGGCCATATCTGGTGATCTGCGCCAACTCTTGCATTGAAGTCACCAAGGATGACGAGCTTGTCTGTCTTCGGCACTTCTGCGATAAGAGACTCCAGGTCTCCATAAAATTTGTTTTTGATTTCATATGGACTCGTCATGGTGGGTGCATAGTCACTTTGATAGTTGCATGTCTTCTTTCAGAGAGTGGGGGTTTCTTTTACATGAATCTGTTATTCTCTCCGTTTGTGAGATTTGTGAACTTGGTGATTAGCTGTAATTTGATGGCAAACCCAACACCAGCTTCACATCTTTAATTCGTAATATACATTACCCAGGAAACTTGCCCCGCAGGATAGTGTGCCGTTTGTCTTTTTTTGTTGTTGGATGGATTAAAGATCAATGTGACTTTATCATTTCATGTAGCAGTTTACATATGACTTCTTTTATGCTTAAGTGTAAAATAAAAAAGATAAAAAATCTAAAACACAAAAAAACTTTTTTTATATTTTCTTCATTCCCATATCTATTGTCACGTGTAAAATATACCCTTATATTTTCACATGTTAAAATGCAAGATGTCCCATCATGCCATGCGACGCTTGATTTTGTGTGGCAACATAAGTTATACCTGCAGCAAGAAAAACGAGCACTTTGTGAGCTTGAGCAATAAACTGCATTATTTGTTAGGCATGGAAATTATTTTTTGACAAAGATATTAAACTCACCACCATTCGCTTCTCTACGAAGTTATGTTCCCTGTACTATCTTGTCAAAAATGCTAAAAACCCGATGTCCTGCATCGCTCATTCGGACTTTGTGGTTGGATAGGGTAAACTAGTTTTACAAAATGTCAAAAGTATAATTTATTGCAACAGATTAGATCATCCGAAACCTACATTTCTCTTAAATCGCTGATATTTTGTATGAACATCCTATGAATATAGTTGAAATTGAGGTGAACCTAAAAATGGGGGTAGGGGGTGTGTTGAATAGTGAGTTTATTCTTCTAAGCCTTGATTTGGGAACATATTTGGCATCTAATAAAAATACATTTTTGTATTCCTGCGTAAATAGCAGATATATTTCATCGTGTGTACCCCCACCCACCCCCAACAATATACAAAACATATTTTTAAAATTATTTAACTCGTGGTAAAATTTAACATCTCTTTGTACCACACGACGAAATATATCCAGCAGTAACGTAGGAAAAGAAAATATCCTCTATACATTACTAAAAGTTACACATGTTTATACCATATCATGTCAAACAAACTGATCGTTATCACGAGAGGCGTTTCAATGGCCATATGCAGTGTTTTGTTTCCAATCATGTTGATACGAATGTAACCGTTTAGGATCACAATGGAATAGGTAACAGCAGGAGAGACATGAAACTTTATTACTGGCCATCTAACGACAAAAACAATAATGACATAAATGACCTCGATTAAAAGTATGACAACCATATATTGGTGGTAAAATATGAGGTCTCTTATACTAAGATGCTAAGAAGCTAATACAGGAGTAACTTTGATGATTGGCCATCGCAACCCCCCGCACTTTTCGGCATATAGCCTGATTCGAAGGAGTACTAGTTTTAATCCTCTACTGTCCTCATGACACCCATCCCCTCTGACCGTAAACCATGGGTCGTTACCGGAAATTTGTGAAATATTTCGTATATCTTTCTTTTATGTCTTAATAGATAGAGTTCTACCCCAAACAGTATCTCAAAATGCCAATGTACTTAAAATTTTTGTGTACATTTTACCTTTTAATCCCACTTGGGATCCGAGGGGTGTCACCTAAAAACACTGCATGATTACCATATAAAAATAAACTAGCAAGCCTCGATCGTTACTCCTTTCCTTTGCATGTCGTTATGACGTCATTTGTGACGTAATGAGGTGTTAATACAAGCGTTATATACATGACACTTATAATATGGGTATATTAACGTTAATAAGACAGTAATCATGTGAAAAATACACCATTATATGAATTAAGCGAGAGGATCAAATATAACATAGATGATACTATTTGAGATACAAAGTCATACACGACAATTTAACTTTTCAAAAGATGCAAGACTTTAGCCCACAACATTGGCCAAAACATTCTCGAAAAACGCCTCAAAAGAGAATTATTCTAAAAGCTTGCTCGGTGTAAAAAATCTGAAAGAAAAAGGTTCCTTTAAATTTCAAATCTGCTAATGCTAAAGATTATAATAAATCTTTTACTCTCAGAGAGTTAAAAGACTCTCTTGACTGAACCGATAACACTTCAGCAAGACCAGATGACATACTATATTGATTTTTAAAACACTTAACTAACACAGCTCTGAACACATTGCTAAACATTTTCAATAAAATCTGGGAAGCTGGCAACTTCCCCCAGTCTTGGTAAGAAGCAACAGTGATTCCTATACAAAACCTGGAAAGGACCATATCGACCCTTCCACCTATCGTCCCATATCATGAACAAGATGTATTTGCAAAACCATTGAATTGATGATAAATGATAGACTCCTATGGTATATCGAGCCTAAAAAATTACTATTAAACGTTCAGTATGGGTTCAGACGCTGGAGAAGTACAATAAAACATCTTGTCATACTCAAAGCATTTATTCATAAAGAAAGAACATATAGTTGCAGTCCAACTTGGAAGCACGGCATAATGATTGACCTATTCAACCTAGGTCTAAAGATCAGCCTACCTTATAGCAAATTTTTGAAAGACAGAAATTTTAGAGTCAAGGTAGGTAGTACCCTTTCTGAAAACTATCGTCCGGAGATGGGTGTATCTCATGACAGCATATTGTCAGTCACCTTATCTAACATCAAAATCACCAGCATAGTGAAATGCCTTAATCCAGGAATTAACTGCTCATTATATGTCGACGACTTTTTGATCTGTTATAGATCAAAGAATATGCATAGGCGGGCATAGGGTTGGCGGGAGCTTCCGGTGACCCGTTACCGCATGTTTTTCGTTGCATAACAAAAACTGACATGCATTGTTGGCTTTTCGGGGCCGGTGTGGGTGTTTAGAACAAAAAGATAAAATCTACTGTAATCGTCTTTAGAGCTCTCCCTTGACCTCCGGCTCATTTCGCGCGAGTATTTTATGGATTGACCGCGAGTAAGGACATGGGACTGACAGGGGTTCCCAGAACATAGTTTTAGCACGTCGCACAAGTGGAACGTAATGCAACAAAATTTATTTTGAGCTGCATGCGCTGTTGGCTTGCAGGGAGTCGGCGCACGCCCCTACAAGAACCGCGCAAGGTGCAAGGTGCAAGTGTATTTAATTTTATTTTGAAGAAATGTCTCACTATAGTTATACCGGAAATGAAAGGTCATTGTTGCCGCCAGTGCTTGATGATTGGTAGAACGGTCCAGTGTAATAAATCGTGTCTTAGTGGGTTTTAAAAAAATTCACCTCCAGATACAGCGAAAAGGAGTGTGCCACCTGTACTCTGCTGATCGTGTGGAAAGTACACACAATGCCAGTCAAGGCTCTGTCGTCCATATGCTAGCAATGTGATGCAGCGCAATCTAATGAATAAGAAAAGGGTCAGACGACAGTTTTGCGCTCCTAACACATGTAGAGATTAGATTCTCTAGGGTTATACCTTTAAAGGAGCATGGATAAGGCAGTACAGGAGCATACACTACTACTACAGAACGGGGTGATCACTCACCCCCGAGACCTATGCAAATGGACTTCCTGCCCTTCGTGCACCCACCCCGTTGCGGTAATCGCGACAAGCACAGCCCCCCCCCTTCACCCCATCACACCCCACGGCACCGCTCCCTACACAAGTGCAAAAAGCCACGCGTGAGAAGCTCACCCAGGTCCTACTCGTATTAAGACAAACTTAAAAACCCGTCCGGTTGCGCCACAGCTATAGTGTGAAACACAAATTCGAGAAGCATACTCCAGCACTACGTTAAAATAGTGTAGTTAACTCTGGCACCGCTCCCTGTGTCCAGAGAGCAGACCTATACCCTAGAGGTTGCGGTTACGTTCAGGGAAAAAAATAAAAACAGTACGAGGACTTGGTCCCGGACTATCTGAAAAACCGCCGTGGAACTTACAGGAAAATCACATAGAGCGCTTTCGCAAAGTCCTGCGGAAGAGGCCTGTTTTAAGCAATGCCAAGATCGTTACCAATCTATCTGATGCAATGGACGAGATAGTCTGATTGGAGAACCACGACTATCTAGAACCTGAGGTTTGGATTGTGATCCTCAAAAAACAATGGAGAAGGAGTTGACGCTTGACTGGCAGAAGAAGGAGCTCCGCGAGGGCGACAGAGACGAACCTTCTGTCTTCTCCCGGTGGATGAACAGCTCACAACCTCTCTCGGATAGTCTGGACATTTGACCTGAAAGTTGTCTGTTGCGCATTTCTCGGCCAGTACAAGCAGGCCCTTGAGAAGCGCCGCCTAACAGCTAACCCATACTTGGTCACTACCGCCGAGGCCCCCTCTGTGGGCTACTTTGCGTACAAGTATTTCTCTCACAAGTGCAATGTACCAAGGTGATTTGCGTTGACGTCGCCTGTGCCTATACTGCTATGGTGGCCAAACTGCTGGCTTTGCCTGTGCTATCTAAGTTTGACTGCCTGCAGAGGCCCAGTGGTGTTCCTATCTGGCCCACTCGCTTTTACCTGGTAGAGGTAGCAAACACTGACCCCATTCTCTTTCCCTCCAACCACGACTTGTCTCGGGCACAGTCCTCATGTTCGCTGAGGAGCGGGGGATTGATTTTACGATCCTCTGAGAGCTCGTACCGCACACGACCGTGCCATACGACGCAACCAAGGTATTGTCTAAGCTGTACAGTTATGCTAGTAGTGAGGTCAGAGACGACAACAAAAATAATGTAGCTAACCGTGTCTATGGACCTGCCGACAGACGCGATATCAAGACAGCCTGGGGGCAGCTCTAACGAGACAAGACGGAGGCCTTGGTACACAGCAATGGCCGCCTGCATACAGAGCTCGACCCAGATCTCCACCTAGTTATTGATCAGGTGCAACGAGAGCTTTCAGACGGCTACCAGCCGGTCTCGCACCTCATTATTAACGGCATGCGCATTCTGCTCCACAAGCTTGTTAGCGTGCTGGGCGAGACTGCAGTTGTAGTGCGCACAGATTGTGTCTGCACAACTTTGTCTGAGCAGGAGGTTCGCCAGCTGCTGCAAGAGGCCGGCTTTCAGTTTGCCGAAAAGCGCTTATGCAGATGTCAAGAAGTGGGGCGCCTCCGCCTAAACGCCATCTTCCGTTTGCCCAAACGCCTACTAGGACAGAAGGAACTGAATGTGCCTGTGCGCTTGCTCACGTCTGCATTTAAAAAACCCAGCAGCAAATCACTATGGACGACGAATGGGACGACAAGGAGGCTGCAAGACTGATAGTAGCTGACACACCGCAGGAAGTGGACCGCAAAGAAATAGACGACTACCTAGCAGAGCTACTAAGTGAAACAAAAAATGAAGTGGAGGAAAGAGAGGCCATTGTAGCTGAGCTTTCTGTATCCAAAGGGCATGCTGACATGCCACCCCAAAAGCCTGTCCGATTCTCGTTGTTGGAGAAATTCCCGGGACAGGCAAAAGCAGCTTTACCCTTCGCTTGGCCAAGGCAGCACGTAAAGGCTGCTCGCAGTCGCCCCCAGGAATGCTCTTTGTGATGAGCTAACCGGGCAAGGTTTTGACGCGGTTACTCTGAACATGCTGCTGGGTTGATGTCTCGCGGATGCAGTAGACGACGTTACCTTTACGCCCTACATCATCCTGGCCAACGGTGACCCTGCTGAAAACGAGCACGTCGAACACTGACCACTACCATACTGATGCCTTCACCCAGATCTTCCCACGCCGCCTCCTCCTTCGGGATCCTAAGCTCTACGCCGAAAAAGACCGTCCACGAATTGCTGCTCAATACAACGACATAATGACTTGCCAGGACGACCAGACCTTTACAGTGCCTGTAAAACATAACATTCAACAGGTGACGTAATACCATTTGCAGCAGCAAAAAGACGCTGCTTTTGTCCCTCATATAGCGTTTATCAACGATAGCGTAGACCGCGTAAACACCTGGGCGTAGAATATTTGGCGGCAGGGACCGCAAACAGACGAATGACAGGTAGGAGACCATGTGGTCGGCCACACCCATACTCGTGTGGCAGCCAAGAGGAAGATCAACTCAAATGCAGAGTATATCGTGCAGGAGGTCACATACCCCCCCCCACACACACACACACACCACCACCACCACCATCCGGGGTTGCGATGGCATAAACCGAACGGTGATACGAAACAGCGCCCACAAGTTCCTTAGTAGGCGGTGGTGTTGCACAGACCATGCACTGCAGGGACAGATCGTGGGTACCCTGGAGGTTTATCATAGTCATCCACAGCGACCCCCATGCATCTCTCCCACCGAATTATCAAGAAACGCATCCAAGGACACAATATCGCCGACGACTCAGCCGTATCATCGTGATGCGATTGCGCGAACGAAAATAGTGGGACGGATCTAAACAACGGGAGAGCATGATTCGCAGAATGCAATACGTTAACGTTAACTGGGCCAGGTAACAGATGGTTGTCCATGGCAGCAAATTCGCCACATACCCGGAGTCGCTATACAAGAACTGGAGCATAACCGCATTGATAATGTTCGCGTACACACCCAGGACAACTGTCAGATTGCCTGCAGGCGCTTCCAACTTGAACCGCTGGAACGACAAACAAAAGAACACAGTCAAGACAGCTGCTCCACAAGTGTATTTCTTGTTATTGCAAGGGAATATTTCTCGTTGCTACGGCATGTTTTATCGTTGCAACGGTAATGTCACCGTTGTAACGGTTCATTTTTTCGTCGCAACGCTAAAATTATATTTTACCGTTCCAATAGTGATGTTACCGTTGTAGCCGTAATACTTATGGACACAAAGCTTTTTCCAAGGCCTAGCTGGTGTCGAACAGTTTAAGACAACACCAATAAGCAACGTAAGAATCACTCTCTAGCAAGAACAACGTTACTTTGTCTGTTTATAAATTGCTCTATTTGCCTTTTTTTTGTAATTTAGTTTTTACATTGTAATGTTTTCTTTACCATTCTTTTTATAGGTATTATCTATCGATTAGTGGTCCACCTGGAAAGATGAGACAGAGAGTCCTCCAAATTGTGCAGGTGGTATTCATTTTGATAGTGCAGGCACAACGTCAGAGCGACCTGTACTGCAAAGGTATGATACTTTGTAGAAATATGCACACATAGAACTATTATTATCCCTGGAGTATTAACTGCTAACTAATACTATTACTTATTACTTTTTCTGGGAACAACAACAATAAGAACAGCAACTGTCACTGTTACTATTACTATCCTTTTTTACCCAGTGTTATTAGTGTACTGTTGAAAGCATAATACAGACGGGAAAGAGTATTTTTGAATGTACTGTTGAAAGCATAATACAGACAGGAAAAAGTAGTTATTAGTGCACTGTTGAAGGCATAATACTGACTGGAACGATTAGTTTTGTATGTACTGTTGAAAGCATAATACAGACGGGAACAAAATTTCATTGTTTTAAATTTTTTTTATTTACCAAAAAACATTTATAGGTATTTAAATTTAGCATCATAAAAGATATAGTCCTTTAAAATAAGATGATCAGTTTTTACTATTTTTTATACTTTTTATGGGATATATATATATATATATATATATATATATATATATATATATATATATATATATATATATATATATATATATATATATATATAAGTATGGAGTCATATAATAGTTGCTGTCGATACACTTAAAAATATGAAATGTCGGATTTTTCCAACATTGCAAAAGGTTGTCTTCGTCATTTATTATGTCAATATTGATCATATGTGGCCAGGATTTCCCAATGGTGAATTTTAATTTATAGCCACCTAACAATTTTTAAACCACAGACTGGTAGAAATGTTCATAGAAACTATTACATTGCCCACTCCAGTATGTTTGTCATGATAAAATAAGAAGAAAATGATGATGATGATAATGATGATGATGATGATGATGATGATGATGATGATGATTAAGGCTGAGATGATGATGATGATGATGATAATGATTAGAACAAGAACAATCGCAACAAGAACGGTAAAGGCAACAGCAAAGCATACAGAGTTAGAGCTCAAAGAATGAGAACGAGAAAGGCAAGTAAAGAAGTGTTGAAAAGGATCAATATTCTTGCTTCCTTTAGAAAAGGCTAGGTTGGGTTTAAACTCAAGAGAATGTTTGCAAAAATCTGGAAGAATATGACTCGAGAAGATGAGCCGGTTGAATAAAAACAGGTTCATAAACAGTTGTTAAGAAGCGGCCGGGTCCTCACTTTCAGTAAAACCCGAAGAGTATGCTTGCGCTGAAATCTTAAATCAACGGTTTTTAAATAAATATAATAGAAAATTAATGCAAAGACTGTAATGGTGGCTGAGGTGAGGTAGAGTGACTGCACAAAAAAAAACAGGTAAAAAAAGTACCTTGGGAAAAGACTAACCATAACTCCTTCTAAAACTCACGAATGGACTATAATAATAACAACAGAAGAGGATATTTAGATTGGCTGTAAGTGGGGTGTGGGGGTGGAGGGCTTCGTGATAGCATGGATTAGTTTGGTAAAAAGACCCCCGTCAAATTTCTTAATATAAGTAATATTTTGGCTATTATCACGTATACGTGTTTAGTAATTAGAGATAGAAATAATTATGCTTATTGGGTATTTAGGGTGTTTTGTGGGACGCGGCATGAAATACTGATGTACGACTTGGAATTGCGTGTAACACAATTCATAATATTTACTGGAGTCTATTACGTTTACGGTAATATTTTCAAGTCGTACATGTAAGGAAGTCCCGTAAATATAATAAATGAAAATACAATACAGTTGGATACATTTACGGGAATACCTCCAACATGTCAAAGTAATTAGTCCCCAAAAGTGTAAAAACTGTAAATGTAATACAATTAATTATATTTACAGGAGTTTATTACATTCACGGTTAAAACGAACAACTCAATGTAATAAATCACAGAGACGGTATTACATATGTCACGATGTTGCAAATTTAAGGCCATAACGTTTACGCTGGTTTATCAATCTTACGCGATTAAAGATATACGGACAATGTTACATGATCTCATATACGTTGAATATTTTTTGGAGGACTCGAATGCCGAATTTCAAGTCTTTTAGAAAATGGTAAGATTATTATCATGCTTATGTAACTTTCCACATTAATTCCCACTGTTCTCCTTTGTTGGTCTTTATTTCCCTTTTCTTTGCTCTGTCTATAATCCTGCTGTATTTCCTTGTCAAATTGTCCTATTAAGACATATCACTGTATCTAACTTGTATACATTTAACATGTTAGACATTCCTTGTCAAATTGTCACATTAAGACATATCACTATATCGAACTTGTATTGGACATTCTTTGTCAAATTGTCATATTAAGACATATCACTGTATCTAACTTATATACTTTTAGCAGGTATATACATGTTAGACATTTCAAGTCATATTGTTATATTCAGACATATATCACTGTATCTAACTTGTATACTATTAACAGGTATATACATGTTAGACATTTCATGAATTGTCCATGTAAGAGCATCGCAAGCATCATCAATAGATGTATACATATTTCAAAGCTCTATCCAAGGATCGGGCGCACTTTTATTATTAAGCGTTGTTTAATCCCCAGCAATGTTTAACCGTACTTGTTGATGTAAAGACTTCTTGATTTCGTAATCTATTTAAAATATTCCATAAGTTCTGAAGTGATCAGAAATAATAGTATCAAACTTTATAACACTAGAAGGTTTATATTTGACTGTATGGGATATTAAAATTATATATAAAAGGCAAGGTCTTGTTGCAGATACCCAATTTGGATGATCTTTGATATTGTTTAAATCGTTAATTTGTATCAGGTCTCTTAATTTGTAATATATGCGATCCACGCATTATTAATATATATCTCAAACAATTATAATATTACAATTAATTAAAAAAAGCCTTTGAATGCTGATATATTAATAATACCAAAAAAAGTTCGGTTAACGCTGAGACCTGTAATATACATATATTAATTTTAACCATATCAGTTTTAGATTATAGACATATAAATCAGACCTAAATTGAAATGATAACCTATTTGACACATTAGTCGTTGCTCCGCCACCATGCTAGTCCCAGTCCTTACGTTGAGGTTCAGAGTAGCCTAGTATTTCAGCATCCTTAGAGGGGAATGACACATTTAGCTGAGTCTCTGTATAACAAAGAATGTCAAAATCAGACATTTCTTCAATAAATATCTACTAGTTTCTTTCTAATACTTTAAATGTTCAGATGAAATAGAGTACAAGTATTCTCAGTTTCCAAGCTGTCATGTGATGGACTACAATAACTCAAATCAGGTTATGTGACTTGTAAGGGTGGGCCAGAGTTTGTTTCTGTATCACAACATATAAAGAGAAAAATACTCATAAAAACTGCAGGTAATAAAATAATCAGAATTAATTTTTAAAAAATCATGATTGTTGTGTTGTCCCCCTTTTCCTTTATCCTTATTCCCTATTCAGAAGGAAGAAGAATATATTCCTTATTTCTTATTCAGTCTGAATAAAAAAGAAATGTTTCTTTGTTTCATATTCTGACAGAATAAAGAGAACGGAAATAGTTCTTTATTCCTTATTCGGTTTGTACCGGGAAGAAGAAAATATTCGATTCATATACGAAATGAAATAAATAAATTAAAATCTTGCTTCTGAATAAAGAAAGATATACTATTTTTGTATTTGGATCCAGTAAGGGAAAAGGAAAAACATTCTCATTTCGTATTTGGACCCAATTAAAAAAAAGAAATAGTTCCTTGTTCCTTATTCGGTTTGAACCAGGAAATGGGATATATTTTCTTATTCCTTATTCGATCCAAGTATGAAAGGAGAGAAATAAAAACAAATTATTGTTTCTCTGCTCTGAATAAAGAAAAAATATAGTGTTTCCTTATTCGTTCCAAAAAAAAGCAAAGGAAATAGTTCCTTATTCGGTTTAAACCAGAAACATCAAATATTTCCTTATTCCATATAAATGGGAAAAGAGAAAAAGAATACCAGGTCCTGTTTTTCTTATAGTCATTCTTAAATCCATTGAAAATGTAAGTATTAGCTCTTTCCGTCAATACACATCTTTTCTTATAGTCATTCTTAAATCCATTGGAAATGTAAGTATATGTGCTAGTAAGTGATATAAATTAAAACCTCATTATCTTTTAATAAAACATTATTCATCTCGTAGTATATTAAAATATAACATCCATTGAAATAGCATAGCTTTTGAAGTATTAATATAAATTTGATACAAAGCAATTTGATATACCAATAACGAGGGCATGTCAAATTATGATTCACGCATGTCATTTGAATACACATATAATTATGCGTTCAAAAGGAAACCATGTCTTCTTTGCCTTTTCAACAATGTGATGAATCTCCAGTTATTAGTAATTAGTAGAAAAGAAAAATAAAAAGAAAAATATAAATTTTTACAGTTTGATCTAAATTTTCTAAATGAATTAAAACATTACACAATTGTATATACATTCCCTCTGTTTCCACTGTTTTCTCTCTCTCCCCCCCCCCTCTCTCTCTCTCTCTCTTGTCTTAAGTAAAGGAAAAACTGCGTAGAAATCTGTAGAGTGAGAGAAAAAGAAAGAAAATGAGCTGAATTAAAACATTGAATTTGAACTGACATTAATGAACTTATAAGAACCCTAGTCGTTATAATAGTGTGTGCACAATTTCTATGCGATGTTTTGTTGTTGCAATGATACCCGATACCAATGATATTGCAAAAGCCCGTGGAGACAAGGAGCATACTGTACAACTATTTGCTAGGTGGAACACACATTCTGTAATCTATTTGATGTTTAGTGTCTGTTTGTTTGTTTTCTTAACTTAAAACTAGGTTTTAAAACAGACCATGTAAAGGTCTCTCTCTCTCTCTCTCTCTCTCTCTCTCTCTCTCTCTCTCTCTCTCTCTCTCTCTCTCTCTCTCTCTCTCTCTCTCTCTCTCTCTCTGCTGGTCATTCGCCCTGTCTGTTTTACATCCTTGGATCCAGATCTCTCTTTGGATGTATGATGGTAAAACCCGATCACCCGAGAGCAAGAGAGCAAGAGAAGTTTTATTTTTCGTTGTTGTTGAGGTTAATAAAAAATTTTATGGTAAGTAAAAAGTGTAAGTTATGCATAATAATAGCTTGGATCAACCGTGAATAACTTTAAATAGTTTGAATTAATTGCTGTTTGTTCATCGTTTTTCATTGCCTGTTTTTCACTCGGTTTGATGTACTCACCGGGGAATCGATCGCTGCAACTGTTTGAGACACCGACCGTGTAATGTATGTTACCTTCTTTATTTAAAGCAACTGTCACGGTTGAATCTCAATCATCTTTTTTATTTATTTAATCAATGTAAATGAAAAAAAAGAGCTCGTAGAATAAAGCAAATTAATAATTTAAACGCGATTTGGACTAACTGCAAAATTGCATTTCGTAGCAGAACCACTCGGCAGGAATATGTAGAGATATTTTCCTCTGACAATACCCAGTTTCTTGTAGAAAATCTTAACTACGCTGGAAATGCATTTATGTGTATTTGTATGTTGTATAAATATATGTATATTATGTATGATGGATCTTTGACATGCCACTTTTTGCATCAATATTTCACTAAAAAGGAAACACGGCGGGTATTCTTTATAAGAATATTTTTAACTATGCATTGCAGATTATCTAATAAATGAAGGATGGAAATCATGGAATCAGTATGGAGAAAATCGCTCACTTTATCATTTTGTAAGCAGTCCTCTTTCGAACAACACCGAAGCAGAGAGCTACTGTGCAAAATATGGTTCAAAACTTTCAACAGCGAAATCTCGAGAGGAAATTTTGTTTTTGCAAGGGATTTTACCTGATTTAAATAGTCGGTAAGTTTTTATCTCTTAAATATAAAAGGTTCAAACACGAAAGAAAGAAGACACTTAGTCATATTTATTTAGTCCGTAAATGTGAATAAGGTTACAAATAATTTGATCTCTTGTTCAACAGCGGTGAAAAGATGTATAAGCCAATGCCCAACTTTACTGAATATATGCAAGTTTGTGTGTGTTGGTGTGATACGAAACAGCGTTCCATAATAGATTAGAAGTTCGACATAACTCTTTGGCCACTAGCTTTCACTACTGTACTAATTTATATTGATTGCCTCATCATCAGAACATACAGCAGTTAGTCAACGTGTAGCTGATTAATGGGGACATATATCCATCTGATTACTCTGCAACTAGTTCAACTACTGTACTAAAACGTATGTGAATATAACAAACGACCACAATGAAATGTTATGTACCGGTATGCAATGTTGAGAAGTCAGCTGGTGAAACGGAGAAACGTAATACGAAATATCAAAGATGTATACACATTTCGGACAATCCAAAAAGGAGTTTGACAGATTGCAAAAATAGTTAACAAGCACTTCACTTTTTCCTTGATCGGCAACAATGTTTATTGATACAGTAAATGAAGTGATTAAAAAGTTTTTGGTGAAATAAAAATCGAAAACACTGAAAATACGTTTACGTGGTGAAGAAGCTGTAAAGATAATCTGTAATAAGTTTAACACTACCACTCATCATGACTGGAGATACATAACGGGGAAAAACATATCAGTATTATACTCTGACAGGACATACCGGGTTCGATAACGCGAAACATTAACTAGTATAAAGAGACACAACAAACTGGGGTGCTGGGTGGGGGTGGGGGATGCGGGTGAGATTGTGTGGAGTTACTTGGGATTTCGGTATGAAGAAGTAGAATGATTTTATAATAAAATGATAACTGTGGATGAGGAAAAATTATGGACTTATTTCGTTCTGCAAGATAGGAATGGTCTGACAGAAGAGGAAATGATAAGAGATTGAAACCAAGTATCATGTTTATTTAATCTGCGTTTTTGGTGATGAAGTTTAAAACAGAACATCTACCTTACAGTCTATTTCCGCCGTTCAAGACACCGTTGTTTAAAAATCCATGTAACCAGTATTGTGCTGATATGCCATAAAACCCTGGTAAAATGTTATTTGATAAATTAACTTTAGGCAAGTAAGGCTATAACTCGATAAAAACAGTACGGTAAGATTTCATTCAGATTCTTCAGTTAGATTGGCCATGCTATATTGTATCTATTTATTGCCGAGATATATGGGGATGAAATCTAGTAGAATAGTTGGCTATAGCAACAACAACAACTTTAAACAGTTATCGGATGGCTTTACCTAGGACCCAACACTGCAATTAATACCGACGTGGTAAAAAAAATTAATTACAAATGCTGATAATTACTCTGTGACAATCTGTCAAAAGACCTACCTATGATTTAAAACACACTGAAATAAGCAGATAATCATACACATTGATACTAATTGTTGCAGGTGCAGGCCTAATTTACTTTTTGAAATCGATTATTATTTTTTAAAATCCTTTTTGATGCTATGTCTAAACCTCTAATTCAATTTGCAATCAATAGGTTAACCATTGCTAGGATAAGCGAAACTAACTCGATTAGCCCAAAAGGAAACAACCTGTCCAGCTGTTTGAAAAACTCAAGTTATTACTTTGTCAGTACTTATATACAATGCTGCTATTGTCTTTCTTCGATATATGAAACAAATTGCTGGCAATATTTTTTTGTGTTTGACTTGACATTGTCCGCATATGACTCCATGCTACCTTTTCCACAACCGGCCATTGTTCCTTCACCACCTTCTACTAAACCTTTACCAAATTTGCTAGAGAGAGAGAGAGAGAGAGAGAGAGAGAGAGAGAGAGAGAGAGAGAGAGAGAGAGAGAGAGAGAGCACCAGTTGATATTGTCACGCACATGGCTGTAATAATCGTGGCAATTGTTACATATTTCTTTCTAAGCAATCGTTTCAACCTTCATTCTTAAGATAACGTTTTTCTATGTTTTAAACTGATCCATTTCAATGTCGCCTCTAAGATTTCTCTCAAAAACTGTCATATATCCGCTTAATTGTGCTCTTTCGATTTAGACACTTTCCATTCATTTTTAAAATGTAATCTGTTTTGGTTGTATCAGTCTCTATGCTGATATCATTTTATGTCTGATATCTCTTTGTCATACATTCCCATGTCTGATATATCTTTGTCATATATTTCCATGTCTGATTTCGTAGATTCTTTTTCCCAGTTGATCGCTAACGTATAACCTAGATGACAGCTTAATTCTTTTTCTTTTTGAAGAGTATGTAATCTGTCCTCTGCAGAAGGAAGTTCTCCACTTGAAGTCCTTTGTGGTAACCACCTATTGTAGTTTCTGCTTCTGTTATTTGTTCATCAGCCGGTTTATTTGTGTTTATTGTTTGCAAGTTCATATTCTCAGGAAGTCTTATTTGCTGTCTTTGTACAACACTAGGCTGTAAACGCCGTTGTGAAGGTTTGTCTAGCGGTTTAGCATTTGGTGGCATCCATTTATTTCTTCCTTTCGTCCAGTCAAATAATTTCAGGAAATGACTTCCACGTTTTAAAGTTATATAGGTAGGTTTTAAAATTCATTTAGGCTATCTTTATAGAAATTTGCATTGATTCTCCGCCAACTTCAATGTAATACAATGTTAACATGTTTAACAAATTAGGTGTTATTCATCAACTGAAACTGCAGATATCTGAGTCTCGAAACCATCATCAGATGAATTATTAACAATAAAATTGATCCTTAATTATTGCATCCGTTATTTGTTCCTTGTAATCATCTTCGCAGTAAGCAGGATTTTAAAATGTCTGATCAAAATCTTCTACACCACCTTCTGCCATTTTCAGACTATTGAAATGAATTAACAATAACTTGAAATAAAATGACTTTTAGGGAACATAAAATAGTATTAGCCTTTTCTACTAAAATTGAAGAATACAGACAAGAAAAACGTATAGCAAATGGGACATACAAGGAGATAACTGGAAAAAACTTTGACTGACAAGGAGTTTGATAAAATGGACGAAAAACAAATTGAGAAAATGCATGAGATGTGAGATCAGCTAAAATATCCAAATCATTTTTAGATGTCATTGCCCTGGCAGTGACATCTTTAATATATAAATTTCGGCCCATTTAGAATTTGAATGAATTGCAGACAGAGTTGAAAGAAGTTTAGATGGCGTACATGGAATAAGATACTTCACTAGCTTTTATCTTTTAAGTTGGGGTTTCCTCATTCAGCACTCACTGCTAGCATGATATCATTCAAACACATTATTTTAAAAAGTCAACAGAGGATAAACAAAATAGAGAAAATAATACAAAATAAATGCGTACCGGATGTTTTGCATTCTAGCACAGTTGTTAGAACTGCTATTATTACCGGAGTGTCTGTCTATTATGTAATAAAGTCTCTCAGTAACAAGGGAGAAGAGATAAAACAGAATAAATATGTTATCCAAATCTACTCAATGATGACTTTGATAGTTTGACTGCCATTACGTTTTTACACTGCTCTCGATCTCTTTTTGGACGGCATCTTATTCTTTTTGGCATTGTTTTTTTTTTTACCTGCTTTCATGCATCGTGTGTTCATCTAGTGAAAACATTTTTTTCCCTCCTGCTGTTCACGACGAGATAAGTCAAACAAAGCGCAAGGATTTAGATGATCTTGATGAAGGTCATTATCATTCACACCTTTAGGGTTAGAAAACTTCACCCACCAACAAAAATAGTTGATAGAGGGAATACCGAGTGTTTTCGTTGTATCTGATATGATGTTGTCGTCTACCACTCCTCAAATTATGTCTTCTATTGCAAAGTATCCTGAAATGTTTGTCACTGTTGTTTGTGTTTCTAAAACTTTTTCTTCTCACCAGTTTGTTGTAGACCTTATTCTTCTCCACACATTTTTTTCTCGTATTCTTTCATGTGCTCTCTGTTCTCCTGTCTGCACTATATAGTACTCACATTGGCAAGGTTTGAAAAAACCGTTTTTGTTGAATTCAGTTATGTCTTTATCGTCGTCACATTTAGAACATCTCCTAGTAATAGTCATATTATTTTAATATTATTTTTCAATAAACATTTCGATATTCAAGCTTTACTACTGCCATCTTGCAACATAACACAAGTTGAGTTTTGGTCGACGCACGCGTTAGATGAAATAAGGTGCAGGTAACATTAAAATCATGTTTGTGTTTGACTAAAAAATTTCGTATTAAACTAATCGGCAGATAAAAAAAAAAAAACAACAACAACAACAACAAAAAAAACGCGGATGAAAAGGACTGTCAAATCATCAGAGAAGGTACCATCGCAAAAGAAGAAAGATCCACTTAGAGTTAAACTTCGTAGAAAATTTGGGGTATTTTATGAAGAACTCAGAAATTACAAATTGAGATGATAAAGTCAGAAAAGGTGGTTGTATTGTTGTGTTTGGTCAGGCGTTAATGTGAACAAAGAGCACAGTTGATTCCATTTTCAAACTTGATAAGCTGAGCACTGTACTAAAAAAATTAGCAAAATCCGATTCCAGAAATGTTGTGAAATTTTAAAGTAATATATGGCAAATGAGATAAGCAACATAATTAAAACCGCTTACCACATTAAACTGTTACAGTCCGTTACAACATGCTTTTGAACAGGATATTAGAGTTTACAATATATCGGCCAGCTAACATGGATGTTGGAGAAGTAATAAAGCTGATAATTCCAGTTTCATTAAGCCAGTTTAGAACTGACTACTTGATAGTACACGGGATTCCAATAGGAAAATACTTAAATAATTGAATAGAGAAAGCCAAAAAATGAGTGCTAGTGGACTAAATGCCATGTAAAACCGAGTGAAGAAAACTCTTACATGTTAATAAACTGCTGAGCCACCAAATAAGCCGGATAAATCTTGTACAAATCCATGTTTTGAAAACGCTAGTGCTAAGTCTAAGCGGTCTATTTCTTCCATATAAACGTAAAACAAAAGGCCAACTGCACCGCCTACGTATCTAACACTGCCGGCAGACAATGGAATTAATTGTATGTTGCAAAAGATGAAGAAATTAAAAAGGGTATGGTTAACGAGATCGAACACTATAGATGTGTAAGAAAAGTACAAAATAACGTATACCATTTTCAGCCGAGTAGAAGTTAGCATGGCGACTGTTTCCGGTTGAATCGGTGTCGCGGGTGCGGGGTTATTAGTCGTTGGAATAGCAACATCATATATCATCCATCTGGCTTTCGATATATTTTGAGCAAACTTTGCTGTGATTGTGGCTACAGTCTTTAGAAAAGGGTTCATAGACAGCAATGTTTAAAAACAAGATGAGACTGTAATCTCTGCAGTATTGATGATATGACAAACGGGATAACAAGAGATAGCGAAACCAATCATGATGAATTTAATTTAATCATCAATAGGTACAGCAGATAAAAAGAAATAAACAATGCAATCAGTAAGAATCTAAACAATACAGAGTGGCAAGAGCGAAAATCATTTTTTCAAGAAAAACTGCTAGAGTATCTACCTATTACAAATGTTTTTCAGGCGGCTTTGTTTCATCCAATATTAATAGTCATTGCAAACAATTACAAAGTGGCACTATTAACGGGTTGAATATCAAAATAAATGATGGAGATGGAAAGCTAATAGATTTTCATGACACTCCTGTTTCATTTGTTTTAGTGTAAAGTAAGTAATAAAACGACGATACAAATTGCAATATCTGTAAGAGTTTATAGTGACTTTGGTTTCCTGTAAAGACTGAGACCAAAAGAAAAACAAATAGATGAAAGATATCACACTGGAGCAACTAATTAACAGTGACTTAAATCTGAACAGTAACCGTATCGCAAATTTAGATAATCCTATTAAATTATAAGATGCAGCTACTACTCGGTTTGATCAAAGACGTATTGACAATGAAACACGTTTGGATTTGAAGGATAATAACTAACATGCTATCAAAACATGAAAGAAACAAGTTGGTGATAAAGTAACAGCTATTAAATAGAGTGGTAACGAGAGAGCTAAAAAAAATTCAGAACTACAGAAACAGAATGACAAAACCTCCGCCACCCCCTCCCCCAAGAAAAAAGAAACAAAACAAAAAAATAAAAACAGATTTAGATGCACAGAAATTAGTCAAACATAGATCCAGAACTTATCAAGTACAAACATTGCAGGCTGTACAAGAAAGAGTATATGTACAATGATCAATTCCCAATATTTAACAATATTTTACAACCAGTTGAATAGAGGATAAACAATGAGATAGATTGTTTGGAGACTGACATGGAAAAAATATATAATTTTGGGAGACTATAACACTTAAAAATCACAGCTGGAAAAGTTACAGTGAGATTTGAATAATGGCATTCAACATAAAGTTCAAGAAATTGTAAATGTACTTGATGATTTCAGCACACAATTTACTAACGTCAAAAACAAAAGAGTTGCTAATATTAATACACTTTCAGAGTTGTGGAAGAATTACCATTTAGCCGAACTTTTAAGACAATGAGGACAACAGTAATAGAATAAATGTGCGTGCTAGCATGATAAAAGCTATGAAAACAACTTACGATTATCAATTGCACATCTAAATGAAAATATTACAAGATCAAAAGATAAAATATGTTACATTTACTCAATTTCACAACAATGTACATGCTGATGTTAAACAATGAAAAACTTACCAACAAATATGTTGACCTAGAACTGGTTAATAATATCGTTGTGATACCATATAGTACTGACAAATTAGTCGAACGATGAAACTAATGAGATGAGATTCCAATGATTTGGAGCAAAACTTTAAACGTGAGACAGATGATTTCAAAATTGATATATATTCCTATTCAGAAGGGTTTATATTGGTCATGCTGATGATGAAATGCAACCGGATCAGGTTGATATGAAAGAATACGAGATATTTAATAACGGATACAGATATATTTTGACAGCCACAGATGTTTTATCAAAATATGCATGGTTTAGAAAGTAAAATCAAAATGTGGAGATGACATTTACAAGGCATTTAAATCAATTTTTTATGAGCGAAAACCCAAGACGATACAATTCGATGAGAGCAAGGAATTTTACAAACGGAGGGTAAAGGAATTATTGGAGAAAGAGGGCATAATATATATATAGGCATCTGCAGCTCAGAGCTTTAACCGAACTTCAAAGACTAGGATGTGGAAATATTTCACCCAGAATGAACTAAATTTAAATTAGGTCAAAGTGTAAGAATTTTATAATACAAGTCTATCTTAGCGAAAAGATATTTACCTAATTTCACAGTAGAAATTTTCAAAATAAGGCAAGTCGTTTTACATGATCCTGTAATGCACAATGTAGGATATCTAAGAGTCGGAAGTACAGGAAATTTTCTACGAAGAGGAATTATCTCCCTATGACACGCAAGATGAACTTTACAAGATTCTAAACATTTAAAAACCAAACGAACGAACGGCAGGAAGTATGTGATCGTAACATGAAGAGGTTATGACAGTTCTTTTGTTTCTTCGGAACCAGCTGAAAATGTAGTATTTATTTCAATATAGGTTTGCAAAATAAATATCAATCATTTATTCACCAATACCAAACAGTGAAGGAAGACGTCTGCAGAGACTGCTAATACGTCTTCCGACTAAAGGGATTATTAACATTCACAGAATCATAACCCACAGAATACAAGACGCATTTAATCGAACTGTCAATACATTCCATAGCGGAAACGATAAGGAGTTATATACATTCTGTGGTGAGGTTGAACCCTATATAAAGAGAAACATTCTAGAAAGTTGAGAGATTTTGGATCTGTGAAAGTACAACTTAGTTTGGCTGAAAGAATAGTAACTTTACAAGGTATCATAACAATAAAGTTAAAAACATCTATAACAGGAGAGAAATGCCTGAGGTTGCAGAGAAATGCTCGAAATACTAAATACCAAATTGAGACGGGAAGAAAGTGAGGATGCAAACTGGTGGTTTTGTAAAAATAGACTTCCTCACTTTACACGTTGATAGATATAAACCTTTTAGAGGTAGATTGTACATTGATTTACATGAATATGTGAAGAAGAAGAATGCATGCATGAATGTCCAAAATAAGGAATGCAAATGTTTCTTCAATGCCATCGAGAACATAATTAATATAGAACTTCTAAATATTGCCTTGATGCATATATGCTTTAGTTTAATAAGTGTTCCATTAGAGTTCAAAATATAGATGATTTTGAAGATATATCTGTAAATTTTTATACCATTAGAGATAATGAGATCATTCGACATGGAGTTATTCAATTAGAAAGAAAAAGGTATGTTATTATGTTAATAGTAGTTTTAGAAAGATATGGACATGATTATTGCAGAATAAAGAATTTGTCGGGACTGGTACCACAACAGATAAATGTTTACAAATGCGAGAAATACTTCAGCAAGAAGTGTCTGCGTTATTTTTACATAACAGCTAAATAGTATGGGCATCAATTTTCTGTAATAGAGTTGAAGAGACTACATTGGATATAGTGCCCAAAGAAGGTAAATATAAAGTTTCATACATTATCAGAACCAATTAAAGGTTCCTTATATTCTTTGCTGTGCCTTTGAAAGGATCATAAAACCATAAAGCACTGCAAACAAGCAAGCAATACTTCATGAACACTAGAGACAGCTAAACACATACTCTCAGGATTATATCTCTACGTTAGTCATGCACAAAGAATATGCTCTTAGTCTTGCCTGATGCCTGCACTGCAACGTTCTATGAATATATCGAAAAGATTGCATAATTGCTATGTGAAGAATTCAGAAGTATGAAAGCTGCTACGATGATGTTTAATTAACTTCATAGAAAGCACTTCGGTAACACAAACATATGTTACATTTGTGAAAAGCAAATAGACAGCATAAAGGTTAGAGATCATTGTGATCTAACAGGTTTATTTAGAGGGCCAGCTCATCAAGACTGCAACATAAATTTAAAGATATCAAAACTATATACCCTTGTTTATCCACGACGTATCAGGTTATGATGCCCTTCTTATTTTCTAAAGCTTGGTGAAAAATGAACCAAATCAAAAAATAGCGATCATTCCAAACAACGATGAAAAGTATATCTCACTTTAAAAAGATTTTAAAGTTGAGAATTTAAAAAAAACAAAACAAACAGAAATGAAGTTTAAGTAAAAAGAACAATTAGATTCTTTGATGGCTACACATTTAGGGGACAATCATTGGAATAGCTGGAAACAAAAGTTTATAATGCAACATATTTTTTCTTCACAAGTCTATAATGCTCGATTTCTTTAATCAAAACATTCTTAATCTCATTGATTTTTTGTAATCTGAAAGTCTTACCATTATTTTGAAGTGAAGGATATATAGGTGGTGTAAAGGGAATAGATTAGAGTTAGACTTTTTATAGAGTGTTTATTTAACGGTTTATGTAGTTGTTTATCCAAATATTTGTGTCAGTCAGGTATGTAAAATCTAACAGTTCTCTTTGGGTTTGGCTTGCTTTTCAAGATAGAAATGTAATCCTTTGGTCAGCTAACACTCATTTAAAGCGTAATTTAAATAATACTTTTGTCGGGTAATATACCAGATTTCACAAGGTAATCAAATGTACACTCACTTAGAGATACAGGTACAACTATCTTAATAACTTCTTAAATAAACATCTTTGTTGCTGAACCAACATTGAATTTTAGTGCCTTGTTTAGTTAATACTGTAACCAACTACAAGTTCTAAGTTTTTACATACATAATAGACTGTGTTAATATTGATGTAGAGGTAGAGGATTAACATAACCAATTTAATTTACACCAATGGCAACTATTGCTTCGCTACCCAACCAATAACATATGTTTGATTTAATTCTCTCCTCTTCATCTCCAGTTTATGCAGGCTTATTTGTTTCCATCTTTACTTTCTCCAATTTATCTCTCTTGTGTTCTCGTGAACGTTTTCCAAGTTGTCTAGCAAGTTCAGCACTTCGTGGATCTTTCTTCTTTGGTATTTAAGTTACTTTTCCGACCTTCATTTCATCTTTGATCTTCTCTGGAGCACCTTTCATTTATTTTACAAATAATGACAAATGTAATTTCAAGTCTATTTGCAAGTTAATGAACATCATCTTACGATTCATCTTGCAAGTTCTCTAACATAATCTTGTAAATAGACTTTGTATCATCTTGAATTCATAATGGTGAATTCAATTCAACTTGACTGAAAATTTAAAAGTTCCATTAAATGGATACAATGAGATGTTCAAAATGTCAAATTGAAAGGGTATTAATGACTTTACTGTAAACCTTGTCGCAATAAGTATTTGAGAAATTGGAGAAGACAAAATAATGATTTCAGAAATTATCGTGACGAAAATAGATAACACTACAATGAATACTACAGAAACAGATACAACAAAGACGAGAAATACATAATATTTCAAAACACACGAAGTAGTGTTCCCAGTTCATTAAAGGACAATCTCATATTTGACGCAAGGCTTAAACTTCTTGGCGTTCCATCTATTGACCTCTTTCGGCGATGGTTGATCTTTACAAAATCTGAAGGCATTAGAGATGGCAAAAAGTTAAAGATTGATCATTTCATACCTTGTGTATCCTTTGATTCCTACGACGCTGAACAGCAAAAAAGAAGTCATCACTGGGCTAGTCTTATATACGTGAGGGGGTAGCAGAAGCAAGAATGGCAAGATGCCATTAAGACAAGAAATCAGAGAGTATCATAGAATAACTAATGTGTTCAAAACAACCAATTTTATTGTACAGGTCGTTTTGAGTCAGGTTTTCCATTGTCTTTCATCTTTAACATGATGGTCATAATCACAATTCTCGGTTAGATGTATCAGTTGCATAACATCCAATGCACATTTATTTGTCTTTAATTTTCGCAGTATATTTTTACAAGAAATTTCTTTATTTGGGTGTAAGTTTATATGCTTGAATTTGATCAAACTAGCACTTAAAGCTGACACAGGTAGGCCGAATTCATATCATAGAAATACTGTAAAACACTGAATACCATTAGATGTCATATAATCTTCCTTGAATTCTATCTGCAATAAGCCTAGATTGTTAACTGGTGGAAAAATGGTACTAACCACTGTAAATGTTTATGTTTCTAGGTTTCGTGTGTAATACTAGAATTAACAGGTGCATTGACTTTGTGTTGCCGGACAAAGAGAAGGAGCAGTATTTGATAATTGTCTGAAATTAGTATCCATTCAGATGCCCCAACTTTGCATGTATTTTGTTTTTCCTGGAAGAGTAGTACCTTGGCATAAGTACCAACTCAGCATATTGACGCTTCGCTCTTTTGCTCGCGCTAATTAGCTTTCGCTCGCCGATTTGCTTTACCAATTCGCTTAAAACCTCAGATGAACTAAATCATACACAAAATTTGGCAGTTTTTCCTGTTTAGTTGCCTTCTTAAACTCATGTTTAACTTCTCTTATTTTGTGATCCTTAATCAATTTCTCATCTGGATTAAGTTTGACATAATTCATATAGACTGTAGTTTTCCGATGCTCCTAGAAGGAACTAACTTTAACCAACTTAGTACATTACATTTGAATGTATAAACATCGATTACTCGCTCAATGTAGTAAGCTAAATTGTAGCCTTTGTCCTATTTCATATTGCATGCACATTCTGTACATTTCTGATACTTTTGCTTTGGTCTTCACATTTCTCTTTTCTCAATCTCTTTCTTCTCTCAGTTGACCACAACTATCACATTTCATTTGAACCATTTATTATCCAGACTATGTTTGCCAATAGTTCAGATAGTACAGATAATACAGATAATAGGAAATGTAAAATGACAAATGTATTTTACACTTGTTATAGTACATAGAGTAAATGAATAGTAGGAGTACCATTTGAGCAATCTGAAGCATTTATACCATGTTATGTTTAGTTTCGTACGATCATATTTCCCTTGTTAGCCAAAATGGATCGCACTTAACATAATGGCAGGTGCTAGGAAATAGTACAGATGAGTGAAATGGTATACCTGTTATTTATCCGCCACTCTCATAAACGTTATAAGATATCTTATATAATAAATAAATTATCTGATTAGGTTTATAAGATATCGTAAAAGACAAAAAGAACCACGATATCTTAAACTGTTCATAGATATCTTATATAATTTAAAAAATATTTTATACAGTTTTTGAGCACTCTGAATCAACTCTGTTTGTAAGATATCTATTTTATTTTACAAAGATATCCTAGAGAATTATGATATATTTTACTTTACGAGATGTATAATAAACTCTATCTGATATCTTATAAATTGTATAATATATCTTATGAAATGTATAAGATATCTTATAAACGTTATGAGCTATTATAAACTATATTATACATCTTTCAAACTTTAGATATATCTTATAGATTATGTTTGATATCTTATTCACAAAATGAAATTAAGATATCTAATATAGTTTATACGTTATCTTATATACGTATTTAAACAATATTAACTTATTAAGATATCTTATAAACTTTATATAATAAGATATGTAGTTTATATATTAAGATATCTTATAATATTTATAAGGATTCTTATATAGTTTTATATAGTTTGTGAGATATCTAGTTTCGGGAATGAATAGTAATTTGGCTGGCCATATAAACGAGAATTTACAGTTACATATTTAGGAATTCTTTAATAAGTGCGGAGCCTAAAACATAAACAAGTTTGTAATATTCAAGATCCAGCTGTCTTAATCTGCGTACGTAGTATAAAAATTGATGTTTAGACAAGCTGCCATCATTTTATTTTTTTAAATTCATAAATGTCGATGGTAGGTTGTTAGAAAAAAAAAACTTTCTTGCAATACATGTAGATCGAGTTTATAGGCCACTTTAATTTTGAACAGTTATTACTGTGCTATATGCAACACTTCTAATGTCATAAAGACCACATAAGACGGTATGGTGCACAAAAATGAACGATTAATATATATATATATATATATATATATATATATATATATATATATATATATATATATATACACACATATATTACAATATATGGCAACATATAAAGTTACTTCAAAGAGATTTAAAAAGGTAGATTAACATCAGCTGAAAAGCTTAGTTTAAAATACCTATGGTTAAATTGAAAATAATTTGAGCACAAGGATTGAAGAAGAAAATCATTTCAGCCCAAGACATGTTTTTCGATTCAAAGACTATTTTCGAAAGATAAAATCTGATTACTTTCCTTATGCAGCTTATTGGTTTTCAATTTGTTTCAATCTTTCCAACGATTCACTAATGATGTTTTAATCATCAATCTGATCTTTACCTGTTCCAAACTTTTACCTCTTCAATAATGTATATCTTCAGTTGTACTTTGCTTAGATTTGCTTGCGTAAATTGTACGTCTCAGGTGACGAATTTGTAATATAGACACTTAACAAGCATTCCTATTTATTTGTGAAAAAGATACTGTTCAATCGGAATAATTTATCTGTGAGAATGTTTCAAATATACATGGTTAACTCAAATATGTATGACATAACACTTGAAACTGACAGGCCATTATGCGAAATCTTGAAAATTCGATGTTGAAAGTTTTTTGTTCCAAACTTCTCGCATGAGTTTGAAAAACATAATGATTTTTGTGCAAAGAAGGTAGATAGTGTGTGGACTATAAAAGATAGAGTACCAATGCCTAGATAAAACACAGTTTGCAAGTAAGGTAGAAGCGGTAAAATTCGTTCACTGTTACCACATATGAAGTAAAGATTTAAAAAAAAAAAACAACTGAAAAATGGCACATTGACAAAAATACAGATTTGAATGATGCAAAACGTTAAGGAACAAACATGACACTTTTCACACGTAACTACAGCACTGTGGTGGGGAAAATGTCTAGTCAAAAACCAACAATGTTTAGATAACAAATATTGAAATTATTAAACGTTAAAAAAAACACCAGTAACTGCAAAACATATGCCAGTACATGTGCAATAAAATGCAGATATAAAACAAGCAAAATTTAAAGAACAAATGTCACTTATAGTACACATAAATGCAGCATTATCATGGAGAAAATGTCGAGTCAAAAATAAAGTTTAGAGAAAAAGATATTGAACTTTTTAAACGTTTGAAAATCAGGTACTGCAAACAATAGGCCAAAAATGTGAACAAATTACAGCTCCATTTTTTAGGAAAAATATTAGCGAAAAAATGTCACATTTTTCCCACCTAGATATAGCACAGAGATGTCAAAATCACAAATTGCATTAGCTCAGTGATCAAACCTTGGCTAATGACAAAATCAGCAAATGGTACAAATAGATGAAAAACGTTTAAAATCAACATCGCCACGTGGAACAGTAGCATCTGTAAAATGTAATGTAAGATATATCTTCTGCATAAATAAAAATTATACGTACAACTTTTGATGCATCGAAAAATATACTGTTACCTTTTTGTTTAAACCCAAACAAGTAAAATATGAAAGTAGGCAGTTAGAGCAAAAGCTACAAAGGTTTATAAAAACAAATAAACATATGAAATGTAACGATTGGACGATCTTAAACAACTATTGGCCAAACTAAAAACAATAGCAATTGTAAAGCACTTAGGTAAAAAGGAAAGAGAAAAATGTGTTGAAGGAAAAATTGCTGTAGGACATGTTGGTAAAAAAACGACCAAAAGTTATACCAAATTATTTTGTAAAAGAACAAGGAAAAGTTAAACAAGCCGCAATAAAACAAATTGACAGAAAAAAGAAATAACATTACTCAAGACACTTTAATCTTACAAATTTGTTGCAGGTAACGATTGTGATCTTGCATATTTTTCAGTCAAGTAGAGTCGTATCCCAAAAGTATAATCATCACAAAATTAAATACTTTCAAATCTGTAATTGTTTAATTTTCCGCCAGGGTCAGACTAGGAATGTTAAGTTAGATAGTACCGGAATTTAACAGAAAGAAATTAAAGTTGTATTTATCATCAAGATACAGGTCAATACTGAACGAAACAGATATAGACAAAGTTGTAAATGCAATGGTTGACGAGTTGTCAACTATGTTTGACAAAAATGATTGCGACTAACACAAAAGGGATTTGTGATCGAATCGACGCATTATATAAGACTATGGATACAGAGGAACCTCTAATGGAATCTCGTACAGTACATCGACTTATCCAAGTCGGTGAAGGATAAACAAGCATATATCAATTTGCACGACACACACAACAAATGTTTGTGTACACAGTTGAGTCAATACGTAACACCGCTGATGGAGAGATGATAAATACAGGCCAGCAAAATACGATCTAGGCAAGTAAAAAAAGCAAGATGGTTCAACAATTTTTCAGTGAAAATAGAACACATAGCTAAATTTTATGTATCAGTTAACGTTTGTAAACTGGCAGAGGATGGACGTTTAAGCCTGAACGTGTAAAGAAAATTGAAAGTGAAAATCACATTGAGATGTTAATAACTTTCGATCCTGATAAAGATGATATTTACCATTTTGTTTGAATATAGGACTTGCCCAGACTGGTCTCATGCCAGATTGATCAACACGAACATAATATATATATATATATATATATATATATATATATATATATATATATATATATATATATATATATAAACACACACACACATGAGTGTGTGCTTGTGTAGAAAGTGCTTCAATTATTTCAATACGAACGAAAACTTAGACGATCATAAATGTTGTGTAACAGCACGGGTAATTCAATTGATATAATGAAAACCATAAAAACAACTGTCAGGTACAAAATTACCATCATCTGTTAAAGGTTCCTGGTGTTATTTATGGAGACTCTTGTAGTTTCATGGGATAAAGTAGGCACGAGTAGAACTCCAAAAGATAGCTGGAGAATAAAAACATCTAAACATGTACCTTCTGGATTCTGCATGTACATAAAGTCACATCATAAAGGTTATAGACCAATAGTTTAAAGAGGTACAGCTTGCATTCATGTGTTTACGAATGGCTAGTTAGGATATTAAAAGCTGTGTATAAAGAGGTGAAAGGAGTTAAACCATTGCAGATGACAACAGAGGATGAAAAACATTCCAGCTCAAATGATACCTGTCATATTTACAACGTAGCTATTTCATCTCACAAAGTTCGAGATCATGACTACCAAACTGGATAGTATAGAAGTCCTGCACTCAAGTGCAATCTATGTTTCAACTACAGAAAATGTATCCCTTTCTTCATTTACAACTTGTCTGTCTATAACAGCCACCGGTTTATCAAGGAACTGGTTAGAAATGACCCTAGCTACGATATACAAATCATACCAAGCAATGATGAGATATATATCTTTCTGTAAGGACTTTATATTTGACAGTTTCATAAATGATAATAAAAAGCAAATAATTGTAAAACAAATAGTGAAGTTGTTTGCAGACAACTTGAAATGCACGGGTTCAGTACCATACATTTTGTCCAAGAACCCGGATGATGCGAATTTCATTGAGACAAGATTACAGTTTCAGGAGGTGCGAGACAATCTTCTCAGAAGGGACGTTTATCCATATCAGTACTTTCATTCAATGAATAGGTTTGAAGAAACAATAATCCCACCTAAGAAAATTGTTCATTCAACTGTATACAACTCAGATGTGTTAGATGAGGACTATTCATACGTAAAAAGATGCAATGGATCATTTAAGCCTTACAACATTTAGTGCTCTACACGATTACTTTGTTACGAAGGACACAATAATGCTTCGTGACAAATATGAAATGTTCAGAAATGTACGCATGGCACACTACAAGTGAAATCCTATCTTGGGACTAGCACATGCTTCATGCTTACATTTACAGGATTTAAACTTGAACTTCTTTCCGACTATGACATGTTCTACATGATCGAGAGTGGAATTAGAGGAATTGTAAGTACGATACCAAATAGTCACTCAATTGCAAATAATGGATAATAGGTGGCGGAAAATAAGGATATAACAAATGAAGGTGATACTGGATACATACTTGAAGTTGATTTGAAACACATCTACACGGTTACTTTTGCGATTAACCTCTTGCACCTAAAAAACTCATTTCAGATGAAAATGATTTATCTAAAATTCAGAAATCATTTATTGAGAAGAAAAGGTGTCTAAACCATCTGTGTCTAAGTTGTTGTGCACATCGAAAAATAAAACAAAATATGTTGTTCACGACATCAATATTACATTGTACATTGAATTAGATTTTTGACAAGGATTCATATAGTTGTTTTGTTCAAGCAACAAGTGTGTTGCTTGGTTGAAGAAAATATATCTAGTTTAATACGGGACTGAGACAGCAAGTGAGTAATGACTTTGAAAAGGACTTTTCAAACTCATGAACAGTACTGTGTTTGGAAAACAGATGGATGATTGGAGGAAACTAGTCAATCTCAATATATGCAACACTACAGAAAAGTACACAACATTTCTCTTTGAAACCTAGGGTTCGCAAGCAGAAACAAATATTGATGAGGAGTTGATCATAGTTATTATGATGAACAAACTATTAAAACGCACAAAAGTTGTGTATGGAGGTTTCTGCATTTTAAACTGCTCTAAATCTTTGATGCATGAGTTCTACTACCGCAAATTGAAAGACAAATGCTCAGACGGAATAACGTTATATTGACAACATATATAGATTCGTTGTGTATTCATGTGGGGCAGATAGTTTTTACAATGACATGAAGGATGAAATCAAGTCGGATGATACCAATGACTATTCAAAGAATAACATTTATGGCATTCCACAAGTAAACAAGAAAACACCTGGTATTTTCAAAGATGAAATTGTGGACACTCCTATAAAAGAGTTTTGTGGTTTGAGATCACAAATGTATGCATTCAAGACTGAAATGTACGAGAAGAAGATTTGCAAGGCCATTCAGAAGGACGTAATCAAACCTAATCTCAGATTTGCTATTTGCAATAATTATTTATTATTACAGAAGGTAAATTACCAGAAGATGTCTTTTATAATGGCTTTCAACCATGAGATCCACAATATGCGAATTGGAAACATCGTTCGTTCATGTGTGCTGACGATAAACGTTTTGTGGTTGACAACGTAACCATATGGCGACAGTGATGACTGTAGTGATGACAGTAAAAATAGTTTGGGTGTAAGGATATTATTTGATTCAAACGCGACTGTAGTGGTGACTAATACAGTGATGGCTGTAGTGAGTAAAAATAGTTTGGGTGTATGGATATTATTTGATTCAAACGCGACTGTAGTGGTGACTAATACAGTGATGGCTGTGGTGATGACAATAAAAATAGTTTGAGTGTATCGATATTATTTTATTCAAACGATCCATTAATAATTCAAAGTATTGGTGACATTAAATTGGGCAGAATGTTAGTTACCAGAGTGCTAATTCATGACATGGAAGTAACGCTTTTTAAATGTGTATGGTCTGAACAATGAAGATGCGGAATTTATTCGTAAGATTGAAGAATATGTACACGAAAATATGTCTGATAAATTATTGATCGGCGGTGATTTTAATATAATTATTTATCCAGAAATTGATAATAAAGGGAAACAACCAAATTAAAAATCAGATATGAGAGAAAGGTGGCATTGAAAATAGTAGACCTCAACAATTTTCTGCAGATTAGACTACTTTTTTGTCACCGACTGTTTCACGAATAATACTCGTATGTGTGCAATTATGCCTAGTCTCACATTTGACCATTCCGCTGTGTATTTAGATATAGAAATGTATAAGAGCAAGCGAGGATCGGGTTACTTGAAACTTAATAACAGTTTGATTTTAAGTAATGAATATCAGAAACTAATTAGCGATATTTATTAATTTAACGATGGAATTAAACAAGGACGCAGACCCAAGACTTAATTGGGAACTTATAAAAAGCAATATAAGAAACAAAACTATCATATTTGCGGACAAAAAAAAAAAAGACCGGATTGGATCAAAAAACGCCAACAACACTAAGAGATACAGATGATAAAAGAAATCGCAGGTATAATACTAAGCTCTAAGATTAGGTGGGTCGATTGGGGAGAAAAAACACTATATTTTTCTAAAATGGATAAGCGAAATTTCGAATGAATGTTGTTGGAAAACTCATAGTTAACGGTACTGAACTCAAAGATCAAAGTGTGATTTCGTTAGCAAAAAGAGTTTTTTGAAGATATGCATTAAAACATAAAGGTATGTTCTGCAGAGTAGGAATTCTTTCCATTAAATTATGAAAATAAACTTACAGACGAAGAAAAACTCTTATGAAGGACCACTAACGATAGACGAATCTAAAAAAACATTAAAAAATATACAAAACAATAACAGTCAAGGACCTGATGGCATAGCATGTTTAGTTTACAAAATCTCTTTACCAACTATAAGAAATTATTTTGTAAAAATCTTTAAATTTGTGTTTTCGGATGGGAGAATTACCTAGTATACATAATTGGGGCATTATTTCATTCATACCGAAAAAGAATAAAATGTTACGAATTTATCAAATTGGAGGCCAAACAGTTTATATTATTATCGATTATAAGATAATTAGTATGAGAAAAACAAATTTTACCAAAAATTCTTCACAAAAGTCAAACTGGATTTATGAAAGGTCGCTATATTGTAGAAAACATTAGACTAGTACTTTATGTCATTGGCAATGCAGAAGAATTAGATTCACCTGCTTTTTTAATTTTTGGCAGAATAATTTTTTTCACAGTTTAGATCACTCATATATGCCCCTAAAATGTTACATTTCCTCAATTTTGATACTGAAGTGTAAAAATGGATTAGCATTTTCTATACAATTGCAACAAGTAGCACATCCGACAATATATATCTATCTGAATTGTTGTCACTGAACAGAGGTGTTAGACAAGGATATCCTTTATCCCTATGTTTATTTGTACCTTCAATAGAACTTTTCTCTTATTGTATTACGTACAAAAGAATCTTAAAAGGTTATCAATATTTACAAAATGAGGTAAAAATAACACTATTTGCCGACGATGCAACCGGTGTATTGGATATCTCAGGAGAAAGTTTATATGAAGTAGTAAGCCTTTTTGAAGATTTTAAAAAATGATTTCAGGACTGTCATTAAATTATACAAAATCAACTATTTTAAGAATCGGATCTTTGAATTAAACGAATTTAACATATGCTCCTATTATAACTGGACACGAATGGGAAAAAATTACCAGTTCGCTAATCTTTAGATAACTTAGCATAATTTTTATAAGATATCTTTTGCACAATAACCATTTAGACAAAAACTTTGAAGCGATAAGGCTGGGTACTTGGAAACAAATTAAAGCTGGAATAACTGTCACGATTACTAAACTATCTACATTTTACGTAAAACAATCACTAAGAAATACGTGCATTTTATACGTTTCCGATTTCGTGTAATCTGAGATACTTTGTGCTAGGAACAAATGGGCTGGGACAAAATTGTCTGAGTGTTCATTATTTGGTACGGTTTGTCCGTGAACAAGTCGTGCAAAAACAATACATAAATGGAATCTGTTATTGCTGTTGTGTTGTTCTTGTAAGGAATTGTTGTCACAAGACAGCTGTTTCCTCAAGATGGAACCAGTTTGAAATTCTGCAGATCCATCGACTAACAGCATTACACATAGGCGATTACCTCCGTCTTTCCAAAAGTTCACAACTGTTAATTTTAGGGACGAGCATTTGCCCCGAGATAGGAGTGAAACACGTTTAGCGTTTTTAAAAATATAATTTTATAGTTGGGCTTTCTAATTGATCATTTCGGTATTTATTTTCCATTGAACTACTGATGCTTGATTCATTCATGCTTACTGTATGAAAAGTGTTTACAACAATATAATTGAATATACATGTTGACATAGAAGATAACAGCAGAATCTCTGTGCACAGTCATTTCCATTTAACAAGAGAACGAAGGAGAAAAGAACAGAAAAGTACACCAAATATTAAGCGCACATTCTTCGCTCTGAATCCCCACCGCACTCCACCCCACCCACAAAAAAGAAAACAAAGAAAAGAAACAACAAAAAACCAAAAAACAAAACTAAAAAAGCCCCAAAAAACAAACAAACAAACCCGGCGGTAACATCCGCTTGCGAGGTTCGGTTTGACTCGCCTCTCATGCAAGCACAAAATTCTTTCAGTGAATGAGGACTGTATTACTAATAAGATAAAGACGACTGAAAGCATACGTTTATTTTCTTTGTTTTTCTGTCATAGTACGGTATATATTGGCCTCAAGAGAAATGCTCTGGGTAGCACAGACTGGGTGTGGAATGACGAAGACGTTGTTACAGATCAGATCTGGTGGAGTGCAGGTGAGAAACAGAGACTTGCCTTTGAAAAATCAGCCGTGAATCCATTTGAAAAGAAACACTTCATTGGCAAAGATAGAACGTTTTGTTTTCATGCGTACTGTAAATCAAAGTATGTTAGCGGCACATGATCTTTTTGCACGTTTTAATTCAACATTTTCGCGACATAAAATGTTCGCAAATAACTGGTCCGCAATATTGTATCATATTTTTGTGATTAATATTTTCGAATTTGATGCAATTGCAAAATATTGCGATTTGCTGTGAACTACTACCCAAATTAGGGATAAATTGTATATAGGAAAAGAAAGTTCGGTAATGTGTAGAGAAGACTTACTAAGACTTTATAATATACTTTTAGTGGCAAAACAATTATCACTCTATTACAATAAATGGTCCTAACTACATATTATTGTGTTCCGACAATCTTGTATGGACATCTATATTGCCAAAAAGCCTTTTCTGATTCCGTAACATCTTATTACGAAAATCTCGAACCACTTTTTTACGATGTTACACGACCATACCAGAAAAAAATCCAGCGGAAATCAAACGTCGAGACGTGTAACCTTTCATATCGGATTAAAGCAAGTGCATTCTTCAAAATATGCACTTGCATTGAAATACATTTGTACAAAACTATACGACCTGTCTGCATTCAAAAGCAAACTAAAAAACGTATTCGTCATGTGAAGATCGCAAGACTGTCTTTAAGTTCCACATTGTTTGCATACACTTCTTTTAAGTATCGGGTAAAAGGAATAGAGGAGCACAACTTTTGAATAGCAACATCACAATCAACGACATATATCAACAAAATTCTCCAAAACGAAAGGCGGATTGGAATTATTGACTGACACCGATTAATTCACTGTAGACACACTCATGAGAATGTGACGTGTGGTTTGTATTAATAAACAAACAAAACAAATGGGACAAAATATTAGTAGACTTTATGTCTTAATACCTATTAGCTTTTCCACGATATAAAATGTAGTTCCAGTAATTCGAAACATCCAACAGTCTGTGCAGAAACGTTCAAAAACATGCTTTACCAGTTACCATTCTTCACTTTGAGATAGTAGGCCTGCCCGCCCTGAACTTTTCATCGTTTGCATTAATTTTCAGTGGAGTGCATTGAATCGTTAGTAATTATGAAATGAATTGCAAACCAAACACCAGTCCAGAGATAGAGAGAGAGAGGAAAGAGTATTGGCGACACAATATTATATATATAAAGACACCCCCTGAAAGGATATTTGTTTTACAACAACAGATAGCCTCTTTCATTTGTTAAGAGCTAATGTCTTAGACACTTATGTGACAATACTTGAGACGCAAAGCTAAACAACTGCAACTTAACTATGTTTATTCGAAAAGCAGAATTTGAACACATTGTGGACACACTAAACTATATATATATATATATGCAGACACATGTCAGGCCAGGCATCGCCTGCTACCGCAAGTAACAGTTGACGGTATTACCTGTGACTGTTGACCTAGAGTGGACAGCTACACCTCTCTCCCTCTGGGAGTCCTTTCTGGTGGATCAGGCGACCGAACAGATATGCTCACCCCGCGGCTGTGAAGGCAGATGGCAAGAACTGTGTGGACATAGAAGGGCACCAGCTCAGCTCTCCAGATGTCTCCACGTTTCCGTGCCACTGGATTCAGAAATGCCTGGACGAGAGAGTGAGCGAGATTCTACGCAACTTCCCTCGCTTAAATCCAGCTGAAGTGCAAGTCATGACACTATTTCTCTCTTCCCACCAGATACTTTCGAGTCCTGTGGCGATTTGACGAGCTGCGAAGCAGCAGGTGTGGATACACTGGGAACTGTAGCTGCAGATCTGCACAAAGGAGGCTCAGGGCACAGGGTCGCTTTTCACTTGACCGAAGGAGCAGTGGAACTCGGCAGCCCCTGAGTGACTGAACAGTCTTTTTTATGATCACACTGCTCACATCCGCAGCACGAGGAAACAGCTAGAAAAGGTGCAATAGACACTGCCTGTTTTACTTTAACACTGGTTAGCCTACCGCGGCTGACGGAGATCCCGCCTTAGCGGTAGCAAATCTAACAAGAAGACAAAGGTCACGCAACTCACCATCGGTGCCTGATGCGTGCGCATACCGGTGGACAGTACATCAGTAGATAGACGAGAGAGAAGAACAGCTCTAGTCGGTAGAGAACATGCCAGATGAAACACCCAGATAGCACCCTTGAGTGAAACCTGCCTAGTAGGAGTAGGAGCCGGCTACACCTTCTTCTGGAGTGTTCTAAGTATAGAAGAGCGACGTGAAGCTGGTGTTGAGTTTGCCATCAAACCTAAGATAGGCAGCAAGCTCACAAATGTCCCAAAGGGCATGAAGGACAGACTAATGCAAATAAGACTTTCCACTGTCTGGAAAAAGACACGCAACTATTATCCGCGCCTATGCACCCACCATGACCAACCCAGATGAGATCAAGGACACATTTTATGAAGGCTTGGAGTCTCTTAAAGCAAAAGTACCGTAGGCAGACTAGCTCATCATCCTTGGTGACTTCAATATTAGACTTGGCACAGATCACCAGACATGGCCAGGTGTCACTGTCAAAAATGACTTTGGCAAATGCAACAACAATAGATTCCTCCTACTGAGGAAATGCCCTGAACTCGACCTCTTAACCACCATCATAGTCTTCCGCCTGCCGAACCGCAACAAGACGTCTTGGATGCACCCACGCTCCAAGCACTGGTATCTCACTTACTACGTTATCGTCAGGAGAAGAGACATGCAGGATGTCCAAGTGACGAAGGCCATGCGAAGTGCAGAATGCTGGACTGACTACAGGGTCATAATCTCTAAGCTCAATATCCAGATTCAGTCTAGCAGATGACCACGAGGCAAAAAAGTGCCTAAAAAGCTCAATGTCTCCAAATTGAAACAGGAGAATGTAAAACAGGAATTTGTCGCAGAACTGTGCTGCTAACTAGAAATAATCGATATGAACTCCGAGAATGTGGAGGAAAATTGGGCGTCCTTCAGAGACTCTGTATACTCAACTGCATCCCAAACCATTGGTCCCACCACACGTAAACATCAAGATTGGTTTGATGAGAACGATGCTGCCATACATAGACTTCTAAAGGAGAATCATCGGCTATTGAGGGCCTGTTTAGAAGACAGCACTTCATCATCTACATACACCAGCTAGGTTGCCATTTTATCATCGCACTTACTTCAAGCCCATAACGCGAGATATCTACTATATTCAAACAATACTTCCATTAAAAATACAATTATGTAAAGTTTTCAATTTCGATGCTTCCTTGTGTGTTTATTGTTTGTCTTGTTTGTTTCTGTAATTGCCTTCAGCAAAGAGTCAGGGAGAGTCGAAAGCACTTAGACTAGTTAAAAGCTTGTTTTGCACTGTTAGTTGTGTTACGACTCTATGGTCTAAGAAAAATGTAACAGAAAGAAAGTGAAACCAACAAATCAAGTAAAAATCAACAAGCAATTTATTACTAGATAATTAAAATGAAAAATCAAAAAGTCACTTACAGTAATGTGTTTTGAAATCCTAATAATCCAATAAGAATGATTGTTCTAAGCACAAGTCCTAAATATAGAATGTGTCCTTGAATGTTATGATGTGTTAATGGTCTCCAAAGTCCTGATGTACTAGAAATCTTGATGTGCTGATGTCAAATGAAGTATTCCAAAATCTCTGAATAGGTTCAGTTAAATTCCAAAATTGTCAATTAAAAATCCAAAATCCAAAAGTTTATGAGCACTGTTATAATCCAATGAATATTTAAAATAATTCCTCTCTTAGAATTTGTAATGAATTTTCACAACTGTAATAGCTCTTTACAAGACTGATGGTAATGTCAAAACTGAAAAAATGTCCACGAAACATGATATATATAAAGATTGGTCACATGACAGAATGTTCTAGATTGGTCACATGACAGAATGTTCTAGAATGTGTGTCATCTTAATGGAATTCTAACTGTAAACAAAATTCAACCTTGACCTTCAAATTGAGAAAACATATTGATCAAAACAACCTAATTCAAGGACACTAGTTACACATGTTTTTCCTAATAAACATAAAGATTTAAGCAAATATTAAAGTGAAGAAACATTTATAATTTCCTAAAATATTTATAATATTATATAAACATCATACATAACAGTTGTCAGTCTTTTGTATTTATCTCAATAAATCCGTGACACGTGCGATCACTTGCTGGATCCAGTACATTTTAATGGACTGTTAATCGCCAGCACAATGTAAACAAGCAGAAATACAAGTGTTGTCGAAAGGCTCAAGTTTCTAGCCGCCCAAAGACATATGACAGAGGTAAACCCCTTAAGAGCACTTAAAACTTTAGCGGCAGGCTAAGACTCAAAGCCTATTTTGCTCTACAACCAAAAATATAGATGAAGATATTTGCTCGGACAGACCCAGTTTCCGAAAGAAAAAAGTACAATGATCCCACCAAAATGTTAAATTGCAGATCTAGAAGCCTTCATTACTTAGCTGAAAATGACACTTCCAAAACTTCAACAATGCTAACAAATATTCAAACATGAGCAGAGAAGAGAAAGAGTCCCTACGCTCATTGAAAAAAAGAATATATCATATTCAAGCCTGCAGATATGGGATCCGCTCTAGTCGTTATAAATAGAGAAGAGTACATGTAGCTGAAGCAAATAGACAATTAACCGACTACAGCTTCTACCAAGAACTAGACCAAGATCACGCGCTGGACTATGCAAAAACAACTACAATTATTATTGATGCAGCGTCACAAACTGGATACGTAGACCTGCAAACCAAAGACTACTTAACCCCAGAAAACCATAGATCGGGAAGAGTTTATCTTCTACCTACAATCCACAACAACGGAAACCTATAATTTCCGGTAATGGGCATCCTACAAAATGGATATCATAATATCTGGATAATTGCATGAGACCACATATCTATAATTTTTAATCCTTTATGCAGGATACGATATATTAGCTCATAAAAAGCAACACAAGTGAGCTATTACTGGCAGCCACAATGCTTGTTTCTACAGATGTCACATCCCTGTATACAAATATACCGCACATTGAAGGGATACAAGCTTGTAAAGAAACATGGAAAATAAGAAGTGTACAATAGTTGCCAACTCATTTCCTACTTAAACGTTGGAGCTAGTCTTAAAACTAAATAACTATATGTTCAATAGAAAAACTACATCTAGATCAATGGAACCGCCATGGGTATAAAAAATATTGTCCTCACATAAGCTAATACTTTTATGGGAAGACTGGAGGGTCAGTTTTTGGTTGTCGATGATGCATACCCACTGGTGTGGTGTAAGTCTCTTACACCGTATCAGTGGGTATGCTTCATCGATAACATATAAATGAAATGGCATCATGGAAGAGAAAATCTGGATGACTTTATATTAAAAGCAAATATCTTCGATCCTTCAATAAAATTAACGGAATAAGTCACTCAAGCCACGTATTTCTGGACGCAACAACTAGACATGTGGAAAACTGACTCCACACAGACATCTACTCAAAACCAACTAATAAACACCAGCGTCTTCTCCCATACAGTTGTCAACCTAAACATTGCATTTAGAACATCATGTACAGCTGGGCACTGAGGATACTCGGAATCTTTCCGAAGATGAAACAATCCAAAAATTCCGAGGAGTACTCTGAACATTTGATGATCCGAGACTGCGACACAGACCTAATAGCGGAAGCACTACGAAGGGCTAACCCCAAAAATGTCATATAGAAACAATTACGCAATGACCTCTTAACGTACAGAAAAAAAGTATAAGGTTGATTGGATACCATTCATCCTGACCTACCATCCAGAGAAACAAAAAGTAAGTAAAATAATCTAGAAACACTGGCCCATCGTGGAGTCGTCGTGTGACTCACTAAAGTTAATATTCTCCGAACAAGCCAGTAGTAGCCTAACGCACACCGATATCCTAGTCAATGCAAAATTAAGGCCCCAATCACAAGCCAAGATCATACTACACATCTGGACCCTGTGGTTAGAAAATGTGCAAAATCTGTCAACATAAGATTGAAACCAACACATTTTCTAGTACAGTGGCGGGCAACACAATTGAACATACATGGTCCAAGCATAACGTGCAAAACAGAAAATGGAATTATTCTCATCACATGCAAGATCTGCTGTCTTCAGTATGTCAGAGAAACCGAAAAACTACACAAAAGGATCAATCGTCACGGGAATGATTGTATCACAAAGATGCTGGACAGAAGCATAATAGAATAGTTTTCTTCCTTTGTCCATACTTTCAGTGATATTATATTAGCTGCAATTGTCCAGAACCGCAACTGGAGTTCCAAAACCAGAAAAAAAGGGAATCTTACTGGATGCGCCGCATAAGATCATTGAAATCAAGCGTCTTAAACCAAGAAGACTCTGAACGGGGTGCTGAATGCAAATAAGATCATTGAAATCAAGCGGCTTAAACCAGGAATACTCTGAACGGCGACCTGAACGCAAATATGATCATTATCTGTTTATAGTCAATATTTTGCAATTAAATAATTCTTTAATTTACTTCAATATTCATTCACTTATCTATTTAATAATAATAATAACAACAATAATAATAGTAATAATAGTGATAATAATAGTAATGATAATGATAGCAATAGAACTAATAATAGTCATAAAACTGGTGATAAGAAAAATAATAGCAATGGTGTTTGGGGTGGTAATATTAATTACGGTAATAATTAACACTGTTTTGTAGTTGTTGTTTTGGGGGTATTATTATTATTGTTGCTATTGCTATTGCGGAAATAATGCGGAAATAATTTATTAGGGATATAATCTACATTTACACTCTTGCTCCTCCGTTTTAACGTCAATACCAGCTTGATTGTCATTTTATCATCTCTGTTCAAGCCAGTAAGGAGCGATATCTACAATTTTCAAACAATGCTTCTATTAGACCTGAAATCATGTAAAGTTTTGTAGATTTAACGCTTCTTTGTTTGTTTATTGTTCTTTGTTGATCTTATTTTGTAATTGCCTTCGACAAAGACTCAGTGAGAGTCGAATGTGCTTAAGCTACTTAAAAATAGTTTGGCACTGTTCGTTTTCAGTCGTGTGCATTTATCTTAATCAATGCCTGGCACACGCGATCCCTTGTTGGATGTAGTGCAGTTGAACATGCTGTTATTCGTCACATAATTTGTATTCATATGGTGTGTGTGTGTGTGTCTGTGTGTGTGTGTGTGTGTGTGTGTAAATTATTTAGTAATTGTACTAGATATCGATTAAGTGTTGGAAGACATTTTAGCAATTGTATAATTTATTTCCTGCCATAAATGTCAAAGTCTCTTTAAAATACTACTGATATATTTTCCCCCAATATTCATCCACAGGATTTCCGCAAAAGGAACACACCTGTGGATGTATATATTGTAACCAAACTTACTGTGATGTGGTATCTTCACCGTGCGACGAAGAAAAGGAATTTATTTGCAAGTATGCAATTGGTAAGTAGACAGAAAGATCAACAGATTAAATGAAGTATTTCAGCTTTAAAAAAGATTAGGGAGGACTTTCACGATACATTAATTTATCGAGGCTTTTAAATACTTAATATATGGTTCTTGACAAAATCAAAATCAAAATCGAAGAAAAAATTGTGAATTTAAGTATAATAGCACCTTTGATGATGTATTATTACAACAGAGGACTTTTAATACAATAGTGGTTGCTAAATGTATTATTACAATAGGGGATTTTTATTACAACAGAGGTTGCTAAATGTACTATTACAATAGAGGATTTTATTACAACAGTGGTTTCTAATGTTTTATTACAACAGTGGTTGCCAAATGTAGCGCACTTTTTCTATAACACACCTCAAGGCAATAGTGTATTATGAATGATTTGAATGTCTTACGTACACGTGCAGTATCCAAGTAAAAATCATTAAATTGTAAATGGAATACACATTTTTAAGTGTTTTCTTGTGCTTAATATGCGCCCAACTGCGAACATTGTTAACTCAGATTCGTGGTCGAAGAATACGCAGGCGCTGTTCATTCTTTCGTTGATTTTAATGCACAGCTTAGACTATGATCTACTGACAGCGGGCATCGTAAACTGACCTTGAACCAATAAACGTTTCGAGCAAAAGCCTTAGACTTTTACTTGAAACTCAATACGGGAAAATCGAAATTTAATTTTGATAGAATGCTTTCAAACTTCACAGGAATTTTGTATACAATAAAAGTAACCAGTACTGAAAATTGAAAGCCAGTCTCATCAAGAGTTTTGAACTATTTGATCTAAAAGTTTGGACTAAATTCTGTCTGAGTCTGACAGTTTTACGAACAGCGTAATATGCGACAGCAGATCTGAATCAATGCTGTTCGCAATTAGATGGCCATTAAAACGGGTAAATACGGTATATACTTATCACATTATTTTTCATGTCCAGTGTCTGAGATTTTGAATGTATCGATTTTTGCGGACGTCCAGGATGCCGAGATTCAGGCAAAGCAGAATGAAATCCCCTTGAACTGGCTAAAAAATCTTGTATGTATCAAGACGATTTTTTAAAACTTTTAATTGTAACACTGCTTTGAGAAACTTAACGGCAGCTGTAAAAAAAATCACACACACACACACACACACACATATATATATATATATATATATATATATATATATATATATATATATATATATATATATATATATGGCTTGTTTTTTAATTTACAAACGTGCAATGGGCTTACGTCCCGTATTGGCAATCATCATACAAATTGTCACCTATTTTATATTATATTTAAATTATATATAATTCTTATTTTTAAATAAATAAATTCAAGCAATGTTTGAAACTTAAGAAGGTATTGTTTTGCAATCAATTTAACAGCAAGGCTGGATTACATAAGGAATTGTTCCTGATAAAGCCCTTCGTATTACTAGTCCCGTAAGCATGACGTGTATCGTATTATTTCAAACTATATTTACACGAGTTCGGAGTCCCCCATAGTAAGTGCTAAGTATTGTTGGCCCTTCGTACACGAGTTCGGAGTCCCCCATAGTAAGTGCTAAGTATTGTTGGCCCTTTGTACACAAGTTCGGAGCTCCCATTAATATGTGTTAAATGAAATCTTCATTATTACAGGTTAGAAAGTTGAGAAAGTGAAATATAACTTTTTGGGGTTTGATCCCGATACCGCTACACATTGTCCATACGCTCTAAACAGAGAGCTAATTAGAATAACTTATTTGGCTTGGTACGTTCTGTGCAGAACCATAAATGCTGAAGAAATTTAAAACAGCATTTTGCAATTTGGTGAAAAAGTAACTTTTACATTTAGAGTACATCTGAGTACCTCCCTAATTCATCTTTAATATGACAACGTTTTATTATAAAATTGTTTGGAAAAACAAATATCCTCAGGTGCTCCTATGTGTTCTATGGTAATTTGTGCTTTAAAGATGGTACATACATACATACATTTTTGGCCCATATTCGTATAGACCTCTGTTAATGTCAATTTCAGAACAACACTTAAAGCGAGATAAAAGCCTATACAAATATTCTTCCCATACAGCATTCAGCATCATCCAAAACTTTTGCACCACTAATTAGGCATAAGCAATAAATTTACTTTTAGCAGATCATTTACGAGATACAGGAAAGCAAGTAGTGCAAAACAATTTTCGTTATTTAGAACTTAGCATCAGTATTTAAGAAGTTTTTTTAAAAGAAATATTTGTAAAATATTTATTTATTTAAACTTTAAATTTATGTGTACGTTTGTGTCAAATATGTGTTTGTAGTTGAACATAAATCATTTTTTCCATCATATTTTCTTTCGTTGTCTTTCATTTGAAAATGCCTGATTCAGGTTAAATTGTTTCTACATTGTACATGTGTCTTCTACTAATTAGTGTTTTATTTGGTTAATCATTGCATTATTAATAAATCTCCTATCGTAAATTTTAATTCAACCAAAATTCGTCGTCCTTTACAGACACTTCGATTGCTTCCAAATGTGGACTGGACAAACGTCAATTTATCGTACACCAGGAAGTAAGTTTATCCCTGTTCAAGAGTTTATAGAATTTTCAAGGAGGCAACACATATACTTTAAGGTACATGGTTGTGCTGAACCCTGCTTGACTAGACCCACCCCCTCCCCCCTCCCCCTCCGCCGCCTCCGTCACACGTATGTATATTTTTGGATTCCGGCACACACACACACACACACACATTTGGAAATGCATTCAGAGTCCAAAAACATTGGTTACAATGTACCAATCAAGATTAAATATATTAACACAACCGATCTCACATGACTCACCAGAAGTGCGGATATCTTAAAAAGAATTTAATATCATTTTGGTTACTATTTACCCAAGCTCCAGAAAAATCTGTATTTTTGTCTCTTTCCCCATATCTCAAACGATATGAAAATTTCTTTGTTAGCAGAAAAGATCTGCAAGGGTGGCTTGACTGATATACAGTGTATGGAATCATCACTGATCGGCAATCAGACGGGTTTTAAAGAAAGCAAAACAATTATTGCAAGTATATATATAAATGCCCTGCCATTGTTACGCATAGATAATACAGTACATTCAAACATTTGTAACGAAACGTGAAGTACAAAAATTTTACATTATAAGATTTACCCTCAATTGCCCAGAAAATTTTGATTTTGAACCTGATCGCTACATATTTTAAGCGAAATTGCCCCCCCCCCCCCATTAAAAGAAATTAAATACTACGATACAACATGTTCAATAGTAAGATAAAACATGTTTGTAAACATAGGTAAATGACAGTGATGTAACAACGTCAGAGCAGGAGAAACAATTCAGCAACGGAGCAAAGAGCATACTGTAAAAGCCTTGCTCTCTTATGGTATTCTCTGACTGATATTAAGGCCAACATGAATACATTTTATGGATGTAATTCTTTATCATATTTTATAATTTTGAGGTGATTTCATTGTTTTAAAGATGGTCGCATATCTGTGGAAGATGACCCACGTTCTGGAAGACCGTTGTCTTCTATTGGTGAGTGGAAAGTTGTTGCTGTGAAGGGGGCAATTGATTAAGATGCTATATACACAGTGGACGATAATTCTATTATCACGGACATTAATTTGTCAGCTTTGTTTAATATACTGAAGAATTGTTTGAAGCTCAGAAAGGTTTGTGAAAGATGGATCACGCATTTGTCGACGGCAGATCAAAAACAGACTCTACTAGAAATACGAAACAGCTACTTGCGAAATATGAAAAGAGTTACTAGAGACATTTGAATGAGATTGTCACAGGTGAAGAAACATGGATTTACTTTTGTTTTAACTCAAGAGAGAAAATAATAAAGTCTGGATCGGAGAAAACGAGCAGATACGTCAAAATCGCTGGTCGTAGTCGGATTGTCAAGAAAGTTTTATATACATTGTTTTTCGATGCAAAAAGCCCGATCGTCCAGGTACCTGTGCCTGAGTCTGCTATTGTCACTGGACATTTTAGTACCTCCGAAGTGTTGCCAAAAGTTGTGGAAGACTACCGAACTACCCGTCCTCGCAGAGATACCCGAAGTATCCATCCATCCACTCCACGACAAAGCACAGGCGCATAAATCTGCCGTCTTGACAGATCTCCTGAAGGAGCACAACATCAAACTTTGCCACATCCTCCATACAGCCCCGATTTAGCTCCATGTGATTGTTTTCTGAATCCCGTTATGAAAGATTCGCTGATTAGCAGACGATTTGAAAGCCGCCATGCGGTTGGATGTGCAGTTTTCCAATGTATGAATAAGGTACTAAAAAGAGAATACAAAATGGCATTCAGTAATTGGATAATCAGACTGAGAAAGTGTGTAGAGGTGCACGGTGAGTAATTTGAGGGGATGCACTGACGTATCGTTCATTAATAAAGAACTTTGTTGTATAGCGCAATATTCCTAACATTTTATATACCCATCGTACATACATATCAATCTGTACTTTTAATCGTTTTGTACAGAAGCATCTTTTAAGCGAGATCGTCACCCCAACCTCATTTTTAATTTTAACAAAAATGAAATTATGAAGAAGGTCTTTTTGAAGGTCACTCTTTGTGTTCGTGGGTGTGGTTGTGGTCTGTAATGCCACCTGGAAAAGCACTTGTGTTGCATCTTAGATGATCTATGCTATGAGCATTGATAAGTATCACATACCTGAGTGTGAGTGTACTCGAACATAGATAATTATGCAGAACAATCATTTTTTTTTAAATATCTTTTTTGGCACTATCTTAGGTCTTATGAAATACACAATACATGTGTTCGTGATTTTTCCACGATCGTCATGTCATCAAAAGTATCTCAAGAGCTTCCAGCGTTCTTAAAAAAATGTAAGGAAGTACAATATGTGATATATAAAAAAATGTAAGGAAGTACAATATATGATATATAAAAAAATGCAAGGAAGTAAAATATGTAATATATAAAAAAAATGTAAGGAAGTACAATATATGATATATAAAAAAATGTAAGGAAGAACAATATATGATATATAAAAAGATGTAAGGAAGTACAATATATGATATATAAAAAAAATGTAAGGAAGTACAACATGTGATATATAAAAATTATGTAAGGAAGTACAATATGTAATATATAAAAAAATGTAAGGAAGTACAATATATGATATATAAAAAAATGTAAGGAAGTACAATATGTAATATATAAAAAAATGTAAGGAAGTACAATATATGATATATAAAAAGATGTAAGGAAGTACAATATATGATATATAAAAAGATGTAAGGAAGTACAATATATGATACATAAAAAAATGTAAGGAAGTACAATATGTAATATATAAAAAAAAATGTAAGGAAGTACAATATATGATATATAAAAAAATGTAAGGAAGTACAATATGTAATATATAAAAAATATGTAAGGAAGTACAATATGTAATATATAAAAAAATGTAAGGAAGTACAATATGTAATATATAAAAAAATGTAAGGAAGTACAATATGTAATGTATAAAAAAATGTAAGGAAGTACAATATGTAATATATAAAAAAATGTAAGGAAGTACAATATGTTAGATATAAAAAAATGTAAGGAAGTACAATATGTAATATATAAAAAAAAATGTAAGGAAGTACAATATGTAATATATAAAAAAATGTAAGGAAGTACAATATGTAATATATAAAAAAATGTAAGGAAGTACAATATGTAATATATAAAAAAAATGTAAGGAAGTACAATATATGATATATAAAAAAATGTAAGGAAGTACAATATGTGATATATAAAAAAATGTAAGGAAGTACAATACGTGATATATAAAAAAAATGTAAGGAAGTACAATATGTGATATATACAAAAACTTAAGGAAGTACAATATGTGATATATAAAAAAATGTAAGGAAGTACAATATGTAATATATAAAAAGATATAAATGAAACGTATATTCAGAACTTGGATGGGATCTATAGACACTGTCGTGTTCACGTTTCACTTCATTTTCAGAAGTAATTGTCATTATCATGTCAAGAACATCATGTTGTAAGGTCAGACAGTTGTTTCAAAATTTCAGTTCAAGATATCTCTTATCCAGTTGTAGATGCAAAGCATCAGCCAATCATCTATCGAAATATTTCTTTGGAACACATATCTTGAACAAACGTTGAATAAAGTGTCGCTTAGTCTTTCCTTTGCTGCGGTGAGTATACACAAGTGTGACTGAATCGGGAATTAATACAGGGCGTCTATAGGGAACAAACGAGTCTATAGTTGCTACTTATCAACTATAACATGGACTTCCAGGTTTACATCGGGGTGTCTGGTAGTGTTCCAGGGTGTGAAGCTTGAGGTAGAATGGGTCACAAAGCAATTGTTACACACATATGAAATGAGGAGACGCTCAGCAAAAGACTTAGGGAACTTAAAGGGCACTTAAAAAGAAGGGAACACAAGAACAAAACAATAGATCCGGCTATAAAAACGCTATGGCCATTGATCGAAGCAGTCTTCTCAGATGCAAAAATAAGGCCATTGATCGAAGCATCCACCTCAGATACAAAGCTAAGACTGCCAACAACCATATCCCTTTCGTAACCACACACAACCCAGATGCCCGAAACAGAAGGCAAATTGTGTGGAGACACTGGCACAGTATTGATTTGTCTCCACGTTTAAAGAAGTGTTTTTTTTTTTTTTTTTTTTTTTTTTTTTTTTTATTTTCTCAAAGAATCAGCTATGGTCTCTTACCGACGACCAAGAAACTTAAAAGATCAGATTGTGCGTGCCAAGTTGAACTCAAACCATACCACGGAAGCTGGGACATACGGATGCAAAGACAAACGTTATCTAATCTGTCAGCAAAAACCCCGAGTCTACTACTTTCAAGTGTTCATCAACAGGAGTTACTTACAATATCAACCAGAGGTTAGGACCTGTCGGTAAAAACGTCATTTACATCCTGATGAGCAAGATTTGTGTCATTCAATATGTTGGTGAAACAGCTGATTTTAGAAAAAGAATGGACAATCACAACAGTCATATCAGAAACAAGGCCAACACAAAACTTCCCAACCATTTCAAGTCAACCAGACACTCTGCCCAATCTATTAAAATGCTGCCCATTGACTCAAATCAAAGATGGACCGACAATGAACGTGGCCATAAAGAGAAATATTGGATACCGCAGATGCGATGCAAATCTAGATTCAAGCTAGCATAACATAACATTATGTTGTTTCGGGCGACCCATTTACCTGCGTCAGTGCGAGGATATCGGGTTTGACAAGGCAACATATGTAGCGGTGCATACTTTTTTGCTTCACACTTTACATCCCGGATTTAAATTTTACTCTGAGAAACAGAGGTATGAATGTAATTACATTACAAGGGCAGGTGGCGGAAAGACGTAATAAAAATAATAATAATAACAATAATAATAATAATAATAATAATAATAATAATAATAATAATTGTTTTTAATGATAATTCAACCAATCAAAATTTTCAGCCAGTACACATGTTAGTTTGTTCCTTTCCTTCAATATGTTTTTATTTCTTCCATGAGATAGAGTGAAATCGATTAAGTGTAAAACAAAATCAACAGCAACTAATCAAAAGGTTATTTCTATAACAAAATAAGGACAATATTCAGTATGCTCTATGCAAACGGTTGTCGGAGCAAGTAAGAGCATTTGAATTAAAAGGCAAAGCCAGATGATTAAAAGTTTTTCCCGAGTGCAGCAGCAAATGTTTGTGCACAACAAACAGTGTACAATACTCGGTTTAAAGGAACAATTCCTGATTATGCATCAAATACCTACAAAAAGGAACTTTAAAAACGAATTATATATATATATATATATATATATATATATATATATATATATATATATATATATATATATATATATATATCCAGCAAGTGCAATTCAAATGTTTGAGTTCAACTGACGTCAAAGAATGGCATGTGTCAAACCGGAAAAACGCGGCGGCCTGATGATGTAAATATTTAGGTAAAATGACCACCTATTAAGATATACAATTTGAGGTAACCTACTGAGTTTTCATATCCTGGTAATACATAGCCTGAATACATATCCTGGCAATACATATCCTAGTAATACATTTCCTGGTAATACATATCATGGTAATACATATCCGGGTAATTCATATCCTGGTAATACATATCCTGGTAATACAAATCCTGGTAATTCATATCCTGGTAATACATATCCTAGTAATACATATCCTAGTAATACATTTCCTGATAATACATAGCCTGGTAATACATAGCCTGTAATACATATCCGGGTAATTCATATCCTTGTAATACATATCCTGGTAATACATATCCTAGTAATGCATTTCCTGGTAATACATATCCTAGTAATACATTTCCTAGTAATACATATCCTAGTAATACATTTCCTGGTAATACATATCCTAGTAATACATTTTCTGGTAATACATATTCTGGTAATTCATATCCTGGTAATACATATCCTGGTAATACATATCCTCGTAATTCATGTCCTGGTAATACATATCCTAGTAATAAATTTCCTGGTAATACATATCCTGGTAATACATATCCTGGTAATACAAATCCTGGTAATTCATATCCTGGTAATACATATCCTGGTAATTCATATCCTGGTAATTCATATCCTGGTAATACATATCCTGGTAATTCATATCCTGGTAATACATATCCTGGTAATACAAATCCTGGTAATTCATATCCTGGTAATACATATCCTAGTAATACATATCCTAGTAATACAAATCCTGTACAGATTATTAATACCAGGCAAAGTATCAATGTATTGGATGACCTCGATTTCATGACAAAAGATATCTAATAGTGTCCATGCGACAACGAATTTTCCGTGTGATATCTGTACGAAAGTCTAGTCGTGGTTATAATTTTGAGTAAACAATACTTTCTTTTTCTACCTTAATTTGAAAAACAAAGATTCCTTTTAAGAGTGGATTGATTTGACTAACGTTTTGTTTACAATTTCATTTTCGAAGTGGGATGTAAGTATATTATCTTGTCTAAAATAAGCTAGAAAGATATCTGCTTTAGATTTAATATTGTTGTTCTTTTATGTTTTAGTACTGGAAGATATTTTGAATTCAGATTTTTTTATTTTCTATTTTTTATTTCTTTTAAAATCCGATGGCATTAACATTAAACCTCACTTTCGACTGAATTTATATTACGCAAACGACATCAGTCTCAAGTGACCCTCAGTGCTACCACTATTATTGGCTTTATCATAGAGAAACATTGTGTCAGGATCGATTTGAATTGATTGTTGCATATTCGTCTGCCAGACTGAGGCAAAACACATCATCTTTACGGCTTTGTCATATCGCTATTACGCTTTAGTCCGTTTCACAAAATAGGCATTGTGCATTTAGACTCGCCTACCTGATCACAGGGATGATTTATGTACTCTTCCGTCTTATTTTAGTCAAAATTGCATTAATTAGCAGACGTTATGTTCGAAGAGAGTAGTAGTTCAGAATTAATGTAAACGTACATTCGGACAATCTTTTAAGTTTGGAACTTTGAGAATTCTGATCTTTAAGACAAGTGATATAGTTACCAAGAGAGTGGCGACGCTCGTCGGGAGTTGTGCATTTCAGATTTACAAGTAAAGCAATTGCTATGCTCAAACCGAATCCATAGTAAATGGCTGTGGTGAAATCATACAAGCATTGCTATTATATGTTGTCGGGTAGATATTAAAGCTCTAATAATATTTTCGTAGATTTGAAGGTAACATAATTCGGATTGAGCTGATGATTTACAAATCCCCGATGAATTCACCAATGGTATCTGCAATAGAATACACGGCGAGGAACATAAGCAAGACGCCGACTCAACCTTGGAGCTTTCGGTCATATGGAAATGGTATTTTTTATATTTGTGTAACAGGCTGATTCATGTTTTAATATATCGATACTATCTATAATATCATAACGCTTTGAACAACTAATCGTATAGCGGATAATTTTAGTCTCTGTAAAATTTAGCCGATTTGGATTATGAAAATACAGTCCCAAAAACCAAGTCCAAACATTTAAAAATAACACCAATATTACTTGCAAAGTCCATTTAAGTGGTACAAATATCTAATCGATGCACCTCGATATACATGTAAAGAGATCTAATAAATTTGATTTCCATGGGTTAGTCAATTTCTGAGTCAATGTGCTTACATGGTTTTCACTAAGAAGTCCCAAAGAGTGAGGAAGCTCCAGTAGCTCAGTTGGTAGACCTTCGGACTTGTAATCCAAGGGTAGTAGGTTCCATACCTGCCAGCCCAGGTCATCTGCTACTGTGTGTCTTTGGGAAAACCAAAAAGTGCAAAAGAAAATGATATAAAAATGGCGAAATGGCGTCAGAATCTAGCCATGTCACCTGCATATGTAACTTGCTTATATATATATATATATATATCTATATATATATATATATATATATATATATATATATATATATATATATATATATATATATATATTAATAAAACTAGGGTATGTGCTGTTTGTAATTACGTCTCCGTTTTATAGCTTTCTTAGATTTTAGTGATTTTTTGTTGATTATGAGGATTATGAGGTGTCGGTGTTGGAAAATATTTCTCAAACTGATTAATTAGCCAATTTCTAGGAACAGACATCATAATGTACCGTATTTACGAGACTTTATGATAGCATGCATTAGTTTTGTAAAATGAACCCTCACTAACTTCTTAACATACGGAATTATCTAGATATTTTTAAGTATACGTGTTTAGTAATTTGAGATAGGAATAATTCTTTGTATTCGGTGTTTGGGTCATGTTTTGTCTTGCATGGCGTGAAGTACTAATATCCCGCTTGGAAAGGCTTACTGATTAGTATTACAAATGTGAAACAAGAAAAACCATGCGAGTGTGAAATTAGAGTCTCGTGGTGTGTGGTCATTATGTGATTAGAGGAAAATGATTATAGTACCGGGTATTTGCGCGTTTAATAACCCTTCAGTTGACCACGATTGTTGTCTTGAGGTCCTTGGAAAGAGGTGTAACATGGACTTCAAAGCCAGACTCAAGCAGACATTGTTTGATTCGCTAGGTAGTGAGACCCTTGGCGTGTAACTATATATATATATATATATATATATATATATATATATATATATATATATATATATATATATATATATATATATATATACTTTTTTTTTCAATGAATGGAAAGCATGTTCCGAAAGGGTGAGGGAAGTTTTGCTATATCCGGGTTAAAGGTTCACCCCTCTTGCATAATCTAGGTTTTAGAGAAATGTTTCCTGATGCTTTATCCTACGTTCCGTTTGAATCAGCCAACATATTTCTAAATCATAAGGCACAATATCAAAATAGTCAGCGGCATGTGAAGTTGATTTTAATGTCTCTCGGTATTGCGCAATTAAGCTCTGAATGTGAGAGTGGTTACTGACATACCACATTTTAATATATTGTTTTCCTTCGGACGCATCCCCGCGATAATCATTTAGTTTGTGTCTATATAACTGCAATTGATATCGTGCATTCAGTCGATTACGTTGCAATCGTTAGGACAGAGGAAAATAGGCTGAGGCTATTATTAATGCGAGCATGGATGCCGTTGAGACTATAGAAAATTGTTTCATATAATGTCATTGGATACTCGTGCACCTGAGACAATTTTTACATTAGTACAATGCTTCATGGAACACATAATGCGAAGTGTACAGTGCGTTTTATTTAGATGTTTTCTAGGTATTGAGCTTAGTGGGTATGTAGGTCATTGCATGAATAAATGTAAACAAATTGCTTGCTATATTTCATTGAAGAGCCTGAAAAGCAGCATAACAATGTATTAACATGTGATTGTTGTTTTGGAAATAAAATATGAATGGATTGTAAACTTTAGGTGCATCTCAAAATATTTAGTACTCTAGTTTTTATTCCCCCACCAGTAGACTGGTTCTCTGGCCATAGAAAAATACTAGTCCGATACCTATATCAGGAATCTGAAAATGGACTTAAATGTCAACAGGGAGAATGCCTTAACATATTGTATGCATATCGTCACTATTCAGATTTGCTTCCAGCGGTGACCTGGTCCCTGCCATAGAGACATAGACCCATTACTGGAACATGTAAAGTAGGTCAGGATGATCATCTACTTTGGGGTATTGAGAATTATTCTTATATATATAGTTGTTTTATTGTGCAGATAACAAATCTGTAGAAACAAGGCTAGTCATCAAAGCTTTCATTGCAGGCGAGAAAAAAAATTATACGATCAAGACATCCGAATACATATAGCCATATTTTCCATCAAAAATGACGCTTAGTACAAAATAATTATAAGTGACTATTTAATTTATAGATAGTGATGACACTATGGCTTTATAACGCAAATATGCCAGAAATGGGTGTTGTAAAAATGACGTCAGATTACGTAATTTTGAAAAGGATATAGTGTATGGCTCTTGTGAACAGTGCGTTAAAAGGGGTCATGTATAATTTAAATGATTATTTTGTTTTTACATTGAAGGAGCTTCCATCAAGCCCAGCTCTGAAGGAGTAGTAGAGGGAACATTATTCCACCTGAACTGCACTTGTCAGGTCAAGACAGTCGCTGTCCTTGAATGGGTTTATGAGGGATTCAAACTGAACGAAAAGAATGCAAATAATATACAATTTAAATTAACACATAACGACACCAAAGGGTTATTAAGCAGCACTTTGACATTCCAGCCAATCCTCAAGAACGATTCTGGTAAGTTTACTTATGACTCCGTTATAGAAATATTTGTATTCTTGACTCAACGAAGAATTGTGGGGTACAGAATAATAAACGTAATTCACTCTCTAGAGAAACTTTGTTTTTGCAATTTTGACATCAATTATTCTTATATACATGTACTTGTAATTTAAATGATTTACATCTTCAGCAAAAAAGAGCATGATATTCTTTCGATTCCCCAACCAAAATACATCGTTTGATATTTAACATGGTTGATGTAAGTCGGGAGAAATATTTTTTTTATAACACTGACGTCTTTAGGTCAAGGATCATTAAGGGAATTATTGTTTTGTTATGGTATATCCAAATTCTTCACACGGTCACAAAACGTCAATATATTTTGGTCGGATTCAAAGTTTGCCATGGAAACAATTTTACATTTTACACCAATGTTGCAGAATTAATTCTCTTGCAAAAAACAAACAAACCAACAACCTTAAGTATAATTTCCATGGTAACAAGTACGAATGCCTGTATGCAACAAGTAAGGTAATGGAGTAAAAAAGTCGCTGAGAAAGTCAATTGAGGGTGACAAGAAGAGGATTGAGGCCTGAATGTACTTAGCAACCCAAGATCACACACACACACACACACACAGACAGACACAAACACATATTTATTATATACCTACCAATTTTCTACCCAAGAACCTTGCGAGAATTTTACCGTCATTTCCTACAAGCAGGAAAACGACACTATCGTTTTCTAATTGAGTATTACCATACTCTCAAACGAGGGTTGAACTACTTTATCCTCAAGGTTTCCTGGTGACAATAGCAGCGCCCATAGCGACGGAATGCCAACACTAGCAGGAAACAAAGCTCTCAAAGCGACGTTAGTTAAGAAACTTTGCGTTATATGTAAAATATCTGAAAGGTCTAAACCATGTTTTTGTCACAACAACAATAAAAAAACGTTTATTCTTAAGTTTGAAGTAGTAAAATATAGCCAAAAGGTTCGTCTGAAACAAGATCACATTCGGAAATCGCGAACCAAAACATTACAGTTGTACAGTACAACCCATTTATGGAAGTTCATAATTGGTAACGTTAGTGAGTTTCCAGCATAGTTGATTAATTTGAAATTATAAATGAGTAACATTCTCTGCAACAAATATGTATCATCAAGTTCCAACAATTTGTCCAATCCTTCTGTAAATAACTGTCAAAATAATGTTGTCATTCCCATGTCAAGTCCCCATTGGAGCCTCTCACAACGTTTCACTATAAACAGTTCAACCGCTATCAACATGACCTCCCGAAAGAAACTTTCAGAGTCATTCGGCTGGTGAAATCTTCCGTGATGCAAAATTTGAGAACTGCATAATAACTGTCAATCACATATATGAGTCTGCTGCCCCCAAGCGTCGAAGAATTCGTATTATTGACAGTGATGGTAGTCAAACTGAGTGAGCGTTGTTTCACAAGCTTCATTCATAAAATTAATATTCATGCTCATGTCAGCTTTTCAAAAATTAATTATGTTTATGCTTTAAGATGAAATTTGTATTAAAGAGGTTGAAATGTTTAGCAATTTCTTTTGTTTTTCAGCTACATATAGTGATTTTATTAAATTATCTGAAAATTGAAAGGTATATAACAAACATATCATTATCACAGTAATGCGATTTTGATTGCTAGATCACGTCAGCATAAATAATCCGGATCATCACTCGATGCTTCGCGTCTCGTAATGATCCGGATTTTCTAATGCTGACAACTCGACGTGATCTAGCAATCAAGATCGCGTTACTGTTATTATTATTATTATTATTATTATTATTATTATTATTATTATATATATATATATATATATATATATATATATAGAGAGAGAGAGAGAGAGAGAGAGAGAGAGAGAGAGAGAGAGAGAGAGAGAGAATGCATGCAGACAAAAATCGAATCTTCCCATAAAATAACACATTTCAGGGCTAAGTGCAGACGAAAAAGGTAAAAAGTGGAAGACGTTCGAAATTCTGGACCTCCTTTAATACTATAGTGTCACAAGAATCGTACAAAATGCTGTTCATTTGGTAGCAATCAGTAGTTCTCAAGGTAAAACACCTCCAAATCAATGACGTCTCAAGTCGGCGGCAAAGTAGCATTATTAGAAATATAAGATTTACTCTATCAACACATAAAAGGACAGCCGCGATAGCTCAGTGGTTAAGGCGTGACCCAAATGGTGCTGTTTCGAGTCCCATCATCGGATCAACCCTGATCAGCTACAGTATTGTGTCCTTGGACAAGACACGCTTCTTGCTCTGCCGATCAACATTATATGCAAACCAAATCAAGCCAATACAGGAGAACACAAAGATGTATTATCCAAATGATGATCTAAAGGTAATGCACCCTTCAGCAAACAGCAGATAACCAAGCACCCATCGATTTACGTGATCGTTTCACGGCTACCATCCGCCCACTCTAACATCCACTTGCGGTGCATGTAGGGTATATTGTGATTTTGCTTGATACTCTGGTATTTTTGTGCTTTTCCATCCAATGCATAGCAGGCCTTTGCTCCAGACCTTTCATATTTGGGTTGAGAAAGGCATTTATTTTAGTGACAATTAAATGTTCCAACGAAAATAGTGTCCAATATAAACCCCACTACAGGCTAGGCTGTGATGAATGGCTTTGCATGACACAATAACTTGTAGATTTGGTGTATGTAAGTCACATGTAGATTTTTTGCCAGTTTACTGAAGCATTTATAAATCTGAACGCTAAATAAAACTGTGAGAATGCTTGGAAAATAATTATTTAACAAACAATTTGAAGGGAAAAAAAATCAGGGCTAATGACCGATCGACATTTTTACCGTGTATACAATTTTGTAAACGACATTTATCGCCGACGCTATTAGCATTGACTCCAAATACTTTTCAAAATATCACTTTTTAAGCACATGTTTTGATGAGCCATTCCAAATACTTTTCAAAATATCACTTTTTAAGCACATGTTTTGATGAGCCATTCCAAATACTTTTCAAAATATTACTTTTGAAACACATGTTTTGATGAGCCATTCATTTATCGTGTAATTTAGGATATAGTCACACCAGAATGTCCATGATGTCAAGTAAAGTTTAGCTTTGCAAACACCTTTCATCAAACATGAACATGCATTTTGGCTACGCTCATATTGTCACACTAAAGAAAAAATGATGCAAAAATATCACTGTACTCCTTTTCTCTTGTCTGTGTTTATGCACGCTTGTGTTTTTGTGTTTATTTTGACTGCTTTTCTTTTACTTAGACTTAGAATATTTCTAATTATCAAAGAATGAAAGTCGTTACAGATATTTACACAAAAAATCTGCCGCACTTTCGAAGTCAGATGGTTAAATTTCTCAAAAACTTGTGTTTATTGTGACAAATAAGAGGAAGTGTAGATCGGTAATTTAAAAAAATAAAAGATCAAAAAGACTTTTTCACTGTTTGACACATATTAAATAATATTTTACTAAAGCCGATGTGTATTACGGCGCTTGTTACAGCTTGACAGGAAAATAAGGTGCTTTAGATTTACATACAATAAATAAAATTTTGCCTCTGGGTTTTCATAACTTAGATATTAATTTAAAATTAGAAAGGTTTGCTTTAGACATGACTACAGAAAACACTTCTGGACAAATATTTGTATCTTTCGTCATGTTTCTGTTATGATAAAACCCTGTGTGTGCACTTATGTGACATCATTAATACCCCCCCCCCAAAAAAAAAAAAACAAAAAAAAAAAAAACAATCCATTAATTTTTTTTAAAAAAGATTTAAAGTGGTGATTTCTGGACAAAAAAATCTCAGTTACGGGTTTTTTAATCAATTCTGAAGCCATTTTTCTGCGTTCTTCTATTCCGATTCTAACTCGGTTCCATGTACTACCAAGTGGAAATTGTCTGAGTCACCAGGTGTTTTTTATGTTAGCTCCACATGGCCCGAGTCAGCCCAAAGGACTATCAACTCAGATGTGTATCTGTTTATAAATAAGGATATATTTTGTAGCTTTACATATGCATGTGTCGACAAAGAAATCCTTTACTTCCATTGTATTTATATTTGTTTACTTTGTTTTAGGCCTCTATGAGTGTATTGTCACGACATACGTGGGATGCACTTTGGCAAGGAGTGAGATCAGAGTGTATGTTAGGGTTCTTGCAGTTGTCGAGGTCTTTCCTTTCACACAGATGATTGAGAAAGGATCTAACGCAAGTATAAGCTGCGCACTACGTAATAATGCTGAACAAGTATCTTTTCTGTGGTATCGGGACGGGACACAACTTGGAAAAAAATCTGGATTTACAGGTAACATTCTTGTCAATAGAATCTAGTTAATTGCTTGGCTTTATGTCTACAATCACATTGAAGGCTGATTTCATCATCATATTTTATGGAAAACATTTAATTAGTTGAAGGTTATTTACAAATTTATCCTTTTGCCTCTTTTCCTTTTTCTTTCTTATCACTCATAAGAAAACTTTTCACGCCTCAAAAATAAAAAGATAGAATATATATAAAGACGGAATAACCAAAACGTTTCGATCTCTTTCGCTCTCTTTTTAGCTATATTGCCTTATTGGCATGGTTCGAATTGTCTGCTACAATGATATATATCCCAGGTTATGGAAAACATTGTCTCAAAGCATGCGAGTGTTAGCCCCAAGAAATATATATATATATATATATATATATATATATATATATATATATATATATATATATATATATATATATATATATATATATATATGCACCTATACACCACACAGAGAGGAAAGCTCTTATACCTTGTATACTTGGGTAAATGATTATGTGAAAATAAGTTTGATGATATGAATATATTTAAACAGGTTAGAGATTTATAATTCATTTCAAACAGGAATAGAACAAAAGTGTAACAGCACTCACATAGCCCTCGTTCACCAGCGCCCTAATCCACTGGGTCATGCGCTTAAGTCGAAAATAGAACGGACAAGGTCGAAGGTAAGGACTCGAAGTGCATGAGAACTGACTAGCAAGGCAAGCGGACTTTAACACTCAGAGTTTTGCATAAACCTAATGGATTTCTGTTCAGATCTTCACTTAATTTTCAAGAATTGAAAGTGTAGGACTTTCTCGGTTGGAACTTTGGACTTAGCTTGATTTGCAACAGCAAGTCCCCATCGCCAGATCGAAGAATAGATAAAATAATTACCAAATTGGTACTTTTTAAATCGCTGCCAATTTTTTGCTTGTTTTTCTTACTTAATCAGTCAGTTGAAAAATGTAAACATTTAAATGTATCATAATCCTTTACTGTTAGACACCCTAAATGATAACAGTAACATTTTTAAAACAATATAAAAAAACCAAACCCCAAAAAATTAATTTTCATGGGAATTGTTTTCTTTGTAAATACTTACAACACTAAAAATTACTTTTTTCAGATATAGACAGACAGATCGAAATGAAACTATAATTATAAATCGACACCTATTATATGAAGGAAATTCATATGTGATGACACCAGTATATTAAAATAGGTTAGATATTTATAAGCCATTACAAGTAGGATTTTGAACCCGTGCAGTGAGTAACGGTACCTATCGCCTAGCTCTAGTACACAAGCGCCCTCCTAACCCACTTTGCCATGCGATCGCCCCCCCCCCCCCCCGCGACCTCCCACCTTCCACAAGGATGGAACAAGGTTGTAGCTAAGGAATCGAGGTGTGAGACCATGTCCCAATATTTTTGTGGATAGGTGCATGGCCGATTAAATTAGGCGCTTTGGTGATAGGTGTCTCTCGCGGCACGTGTTAGTGTCACGACTGAAACGAAATATAACTCTCTGAGCTATTAGATTATATTGGTGTCATGCTATGTACATTGCTTTTATATAATTATGTGTCCGAACATACAATGTGGGATCCATGGATAAACGCTTTCCTCACTGTGTCGCATATAGGATTTGATTTACAACTGATTATAATTTTAAAATGAATTGATATTAAATTAAATTAAAATAATTTATATATATATATATATATATATATATATATATATATATATATATATATATATATATATATATATATATATATACGATTTGAATATGAATATGCAGTGTGAATAAAAAGTGGTCAATGAAGCGTAATAAAGTATGAATATATTACTGATTTCCTGCTGATTTACAAAGTTATGCACATATATCATATTATATATATATATATATATATATATATATATATATATATATATATATATATATATATAACAATTCAAGTGCATGTGCATGTGAGAGGTTTTAAAAAGTTCTGAATATTAGTGCACTATACAACAAAGTTATTTATTAGTGAATTGTACATCAGTGCATCCCCTCAAAGTACTCACCATGCACCTCCACACACTTTCTCAGTCTGATTATCCAATTATTAAATGCTATTCTGGTATGTTGTTCATACACTGGAAAACTGCACTTCCAACGGCATGGTGACTTTTAAAGCTATAACTTGCAACTTAACCATGGCTGTTTGGTGGATGTTGCAAAGTTTGGGTGCTCATCTCCTTCAGGAAGTCTGTCACGACGGCCCATGTATAGGCCGGTGCGTTGTCATGGAGTGGATGGATAGATACTTCGGGTACCTGTGCGCGCTGACTGATAGTTCGGTAGTCTTCCACAACTTTTGGCAACTCTGTAGAGACATACAGATGTATTGCAACAGTAGAATAGTCAGGCACAGTTAGCCTTTTGCATCGAAAAATAATGCCTATGAAACTCTCTTGACAGTCCGACTGCGTCGAATGATTTGTGGTCTCCGCTTGTTTTTTCCGATCCAAACTTTGTTATTTTCTCTTGTGTCGGGTTAAAAAAAAGTAAATCCATGTTTCATCACCTGTAACACCCTCATTCAAACGCGATTTTGGCGATTTCAACGCGATTTTATGTTTGATTTGCCGTCAGCAAATGCGGGACCCATCTTGTATAAATCTTCCTGAGTTTCAAATGATTCTGCAGTATATTAAAAACAGCTGACGAATTAATGCCCGTGATAATAGAAATATCTTCATTGTGTATACAGCATCTTCATCAATGATCCCTTTACAGCAGCCACTTTCTGCTCATCAATCACAGACAACTGTCTTCCAGAACGTGGGTCAGTTTCCAAGGATTCGCGACCATCCTTAAAACAATGAAATCACCTCAAAATTGTAGGATATTACAGAGAATTACATCTGTAAATTGTACCCACCTTGGCTTCGATATCAGTCAGAGAATGCCCTAAGAGCATCCGGATTTTACAATATGCTCTTTGCTCAGTAGCAGAATTGTTCTCCTTCAATAGTTTCAGTATTCGCTTACCCTTCCGTTTGTTTGTTAGCCCCTATCAGTTTTAAAAACGAAACGCATCAAGGATATAAAAAAAATGCATAAAACTTAGTCATTTCATTCATTAATTTATAATTTCTAACTTTATTTTCACCGGTGGGTCTCTAAACACTGTCATCTTGTTCACTTTTCAAACCAAACAGGTGTTTCTTTACTAACAAGGCCGCCATATTTGCGTGGGCGAGTCTATTTAATTTCAGACAACAGTTGCAATGTAGTTCGCCGTCTTCGATAAGCTCTGAATAATTCCGTAAATTTCAGTAACTTTGGGAGTTACATCCCTTTGAACACATGTATATAAGAGTTACACCTTTTTATTTTGTTATATTTTTTGAAATAGAAATATAAAAACTAGACATTCAGACGACAGTTTTTACTGAAAATGGACTGTTCTGGGCACCGGTAAAGGGCAGCGAGCCGTCAGTCTGGTTCTTACGTCGACAGCTTCTGTTTGGTTTAAAACGCGAAGAAGACGACAATGTTAGTGGCCACCTGGCGATAATCAGGCAAGAAATTATAAATTGATGAATTAAATGACTACGTTTTGTGCATTTTTATATCCTTGATGCCTTTCGTTTCTAAAATCGGTAGGGGGTACAAACAAACAGGAGGGTAAGTGAATACTATACGTCACACGCATATATGTGCATCTGTCCGTTATTTTGTCTATCGATCGCGTTAAAATTATGGACAGGTTCAACAACAACAAAAAATATATATAAGAACTTTGCAGTTTTAAATAGAAATCCAGAAATCCATTATTAAAGTTGTTTCATACATTTTATTTCAAATGAGCACTTATGGAAGATCCTCTGTACATTATTTACAGTGTCCTTGATAAATAAGTATACATCACATCTATACATAACGAATGTGACCGAGTCAGCGAAATACTCATGCAGAGGAAATAATACTGATGGCCCTGGAAAGGAAGCAATATCTAATGTTGATGTCATCCTTGATTTCACAATATACTGTAAGGCAAATATAGATGAAAGTGGTACCACATGGAGTATTGGTTACAGAGGCATCACTTACGAGCAGACCTGCCCAAACGGATATACGGGTAAGTCGATTTAACTGAGTTTTGCTCAAAAAGAGTCCCAATGGTCCCTGTTCTGAGCACCTATGGATGAAGGGAGTTTTCACTCTTAAGTCAAAAACAAGAAAGGGTCTTCTGGGATCCAGAACCACGGGCCAAAGAGTTAAATGTAATTAGGGAGCAATAGTTTACGAGTCAACGGAATTTTTCACTGGCGTAACCTCTACAAGCTGGCGATATTGAAATAGCACATATGCATAAAAAGAGGCTACTTCGATAAAAAAAAATAAAAAATTAGTCGCTTGTTTTCACTCACTAGTTTGAGCCATGAGTTAGACGTTGTCTAGGTTTCTTTAAACCAGCATCAGGATGAGCAGAAGAATATTGAGCTAAATTATTCAACATCTTGTAACGAACCTTCTATCAATCTTTCATTCAGGTTATAAAGTGCCTTCTATCTGCGTTCCTTAAACTCTGCAATTTTCTTCTGCAATTCTTCCGAAATTTTATCGTGTCTTATTTGATCTTCATTATCTCCACGAGGTTCATGTAACTTAAACAAATAATTACTTACCGTGAATGCTAGATGCAAGACGTTTATTGGTTACCTCTAATTATTCCAATACAATAGTCAGTATTATGCGGCAATGCAAAGTACATGTTAGAAACATTGCATAGAAACCGATTTTTTTATTTGAATGACATATTGCTGCGAGGCATCTAGTATGTGTCCCTTGGATCCAATACAATGTGACGGAGCATAGTTAAATCCATATGTAGTAGTTAATGTTTTGAGGTGTAATTTTAGCATTAAAAATAGCCGAAATGACATATTTAGGTTGTATAAAGCTGTTGCCAGCACATTCAATGAAATATGAGTCCTTCTTTGAGAAATATTAAAATCCAGCTTGATAAATCTGATCTGCTCTATACAACCCGGTATTAGTGTGGTATGCAATTCCTGCTTGTATTCATCCAGTTTGTTTTTAATTTCATCCATTGTAGTATTTAATCGATTGGTTTTTTTAATACCCATTGCTGTGTTCAATTAAGTCTAGAGTGTCTCTACGTTGTCATAAATTTTTATTTAGCTGTATCGATTCTAGTTCTTTATGCTAGAGTCTTTGTTTCTAATTCAGCTTAATTTTATCTGTGTCTGTTGTAAACGTTTGTTTCATATCATTTAATCTTCTTGGATTCTTTTCATCTTTCTGCCTCAATCATTAATACTACCTAGTACCACACCGATATGATTGACCAGTTCTCGATCAACGTTTTCTTTGGTATATAATTTTGATTTTTTCCATTCTAGCAGTAGATTCATTTGTAAGAGTTGTTAAAGTCTGTTCCTTTAAAATTTAAATTTTGTCGTTTAAATTAGTGATAGATAAATCTTATGAGATTTCCTTATTTTCTCCATGTCACTCTCTAACGCATTTATCTTTTTTCTTTTCTTTTGTACAAGTGGTTGCAAATACTGTTGAGTGCTTGTTATTTCATTCACTTTTTACTTGTTTCCTTTACCACGGTGTGTAAGGCTTTTATAGCATTAACAGGGTATTAAACCTCTGCTTAAACAAATCCTCGGCATCTAAGATGTTTTATAATTTTTGTCAATCTGTGCTTGTAACTCTTCAAATTTAGCAGCTCTTTCAGCAACACGTCGTTCCTCAGCTTCTAATTTTATTATATATTTGTTCTCTCCACATTTTGATATATATATATAAATTTGTTATCTTTTTTACTGGATCAGCTATTTGCAATACGTTTGTTATTCAAATTGAAGAAAGTGTTAATTGATTGATCTAGTACTGCATTGGTCTCATCTGTTTTCTCCGTGGATTTAAAACTCTTAATTTACATTTTTCCACTTGAGTTGCGCTTAATATGAAAAACATGTTGCAGTCATACAGTGGAAAGTCTTTAAGTTTTCCATCTTCTTCTTTAATGCTTTTTATTGTACCTCTTTGTAAGTGTATGAAACAAATTTACCATGAAAACATTTAAATGGGAAACGATTCTATTAAACACGAATAATATCCATTAGAGAATTTTTTTGTGCGATTGAGATGATCAAGGTTAATGTATACTTTTTAGGTTTCAAAAAACGGCAAACTGTGTCCGACTGAGTAGATGTCGAGGTCTCTGGCTACTGAATCATACCAATTTAAAGTTGTATTTTGTTATGTACACTGCGTCCGACTGAGTAGATGGCGAGGTCTCTGGCTACTGAATCATATTGATTTAGAGTTGTATTTTGTTATGTACACAGTGCAATTGCTACTCGTTGTTACACAACTTTAGAGTTGTATTTCCAGCACTCGATAGAAATACTTTCGTCGTTGTCATTATTTGCTGTCACTCCCTCGTTGACTTTGATTATGTACATATTTATGGTTATATAAACCAACTAGAATTAGACAGTTTTTGTTTAATTCTTGTCGTTGATGCAATAACACATTGTTTTTAATTTCGTTAGAAACATTATAATAATGTATAACAAAAGCTATTGTGTGTAATGAAATGAATGTATTTTCGTTTCTTTTCTCACTATGATTTGTAAAATATATTCTTTTTCAGTTTGCCTTCTATAGTAGTATAGCTTTCAATTTACGTATCGTATATTAAAACAGCTAAAATTCAAACAAACAATAGATACATATTTTTCATCTAGCTCGTATCCTTTGTTATTGTTGATCTTGTACTTAAGCTATTAGAATTCGTTTCTACTGTAGGCTAATCCAACATTTCTTTCTCTTCTATTATTTTTCCCTCCTTATTTTAAAAATAAAACTCTTTAATATTTCATATTACTTTCTGTGTTACCAACCTTTTACCTGTTTGCATTCTTTACCTCCTTGTATTTTGTTTTTGTACCTGTCATATTAAATTCAACATGACGTATTTCATGATGACTTATAACCTTGCTCACCATATCATTGATTCTATTTAACTTACTTATGTCAGAGGTTTGTACCAAATCTGATATAACAAGCTAGAGGGATGATAAATTCAGTTACGATTCCTGCGACTCCTAAACTAGTAGCCGCAATACCCACTCTGCAGGAAACAGTTGCCATACTAACCTCTACCCATCTGAAAAGCTTTTATACCGTTTTGTACTTTTTTCTAACGTCTCCGTAATATATGATCTTCTTCACTAAATCATTCTTAATTTCTTTGATTTTTTGTCAATCTAAAATAATGCCATTGTTTGTTGGCGGTGTTTGTGTAAAATACCATGGTGGGGCCCTTGGTTTTTACTCTCCAATTAGTTGCAAGAAACAAAAAGCTTAGACTTAGGAGTTGTATCAGATTTATTGGGCTTTTATGGTTGTTCTGGTATTTGTTTACGTTCTGGCGTTTGTTTAGGTTTAAGAGTTTTTTTGGTTTGCTTTTCGACATTGAAATGTAATTAAGTTTATTTATACACAATATTTGGCCAATTTATTGACTGAATAATTTTCTTTAGTGGTATCCCGTGTGTTACCAAATAGCCATTTGTTAACTGGCTCAATGAAATCGGAATAACAAACTTTATTATTTCCTCGAATCACATGTTTGTTGGCAATAATTATAAACGATTGTTTGTTTGTTTCATATCTTCGTCTTTTAAATCATGTCAGTTCTTCCTCTCGTCTACACAACTAATTTTCATTTCGTTGTCTATCTTTTGACGAATTGCCAGAGACTGCTTATGAGCTGCTGGAATCATATTCCTTATTACATAAGGATTCAGCTGTATATATGTACATCTCGTACCACCTGTGATCGACGCCGCCTTCTCTGATCAGAAATGCAAAACGAAAACTATGTGTGTTTTTATTGTAAATATGAAATTAAAACGATGAACTTTCATCAGTCATGGAACAAGTAAACCATACATAATCGACAAAGCCAAGTTTATGTTGGGTGGATATACCACTATAAAGGGATAAAGAAGCAATATTCAAATTACAGATGACACATTATCTCTGAATTAAATGTCATACGTTATTAAATGGATTGTAAGGGGTGGCTAGGTTTGCCTTAATGAATTCTGTACAACATTTATAATTTATCGTATTTTGTTTATCTAACACTACAAAGGTAGAGGCACTAGGTTTTGCAATGCTGACGGAATATGGGAGGATCCTAACTATGACCAGTGCGTGAACAATGTGTTTGTTCGTCTGCAGAAAGAGGTACAGAAATCAGGGATAGAATCTAAATATACTTGTCTTAGAGATTCCAAGAGTAAAATAGACAGGCTAAGTTCGTTTAAACAAGGATAACTAGAGATGGTCTGTGTATGTAACTTGAATAATTCTGATCCCAAAATGTATTCACAAAGTGGTGCATCATAATAAAGGTAAGAGAGTCTATTATTGACATTTTACAAAAACTTTGCTATGTATACTTTGAGACATAATTTTAATGACTTTGAATTACATCAAACATTATTATGACTAGCTTTTATTGATAAAAAAATAATAGCAACGATGAACGATGTTATGAGTTGTAATATTAGGATCTATAACAACTTGCTGTCCATGGATTCTAGCGCCAGATTTGTGTTGATGTGGGTAGGTTTTTCAATTTGGAATTAAAAGTTTCACTATGTATCGATTCTTTTAACGTCTCGTTTTCTTGCAATATACACCGTTTATTTTTAAGTCAGTTAAATTAAATATTAACATCAAGTGGGCAAATTAGGTTTGGTAGAAAAACTCGTTGGCCTTAATATAAGCAGTCAGCAATATCATGTTTATGGCTAAGAAACGCATTTCACATGATCTAAATTTGCTTTGATGGAAAAATGAGATTAGCTGTTGTCATCATTGTGTCGTGAGAGTAGTGACTATATTTTAATTGAAAGATTTGTTCGGAGAGAAGAGTAAAACGTTGTTTAATACTATATATGTCATCTTTAGTAAATGACAAAGTTTTACAATAACACCCCTCTCCCACTGTCAATATTGTATGCCGAATAAATGACCCAATTATCATTGGGAACATTCTTTAAAATCCATCCATTTAAAAATCATATCACTATGTATGTATGTATGTACAACAATTTAGATATCAATGATATAAATGCTTGGCAAATTCAATACACCTGTTACAAAGAGAGAAATAGAATGTGTTGTAAAATGCGGGTTTTCACGTTAAATTTTCTTTTGTTTTCAGATTAAAAAGCTGGAGAATAGAGTTGTAATCACCAATTTATCCACCGTCTTGGAAACGCTGATGTGGGCAACAGATACCGTCGATACGAAGTTAAATCAGGCTGAAATAGAAATTACAGTGTCCATTTTAAACAGGATTTTGGACATCATTCAAATAGACAAGGTGCCTGCCTCTGAAGAAATGTATGAGGTAATATAAGATATTTACAGCAATGAATAGGTTTACAGGGAGTACAATCTTAAATCATCAATTTGTTTTAAAGAGGGGGGCGAGAAGGCAGTATAGATGTACACAAAACCCAAGTCTCGCGAAGATGATGGCAAATGAGGAGTGGATTGTCGAGTGAAATAGTATCATACTAAAACTATATCAACAGTCTATTGGGCCTTAGATGACTTCACGAAGATTTCCTCTTGCCAAATTAATCCCCATTAACTCAAGAAACCCTTTTTCTTTCTGAAACATCCTATACGGGACCAATGCAGTGTTACCCCACTGCACACTGCGAACAAGATGATAAAATATTAAGCAAAGACCACACACACACACACACACACACACACACACACACACACACACACACAAACAAAGAACAACAACAACAACAAAATCCCCGAAAATGCAATGTGCAAATATACTTAACAATCATTTTCAGCCTGTCTTCATCTTCAAATTACTACTTAGGCTGTCGCATCTCTGTCTGCACAGAACCTATTGATAGTTTAATCACTGATTTATCCGCTATACCCTCTTAATCTGCCCAAAACCCAAATCCAGGCAAAGCTACAGAACCAGTGAAGCTAAAGCCGTTGGTGCTGAAAGATCTCGCAAACGAAATTTTACAGATACTCTTCCAGCATTCCTTGGAAACAGCCACGCTTTCTAATGAATGGTTAACAGTCAATGCTGCCCCTCTTTTCAATAAAGTGAGATAGATCATTAGCAGAAAATTACCGTCTATATCCCTGACCTGCATTCTATGCAAGGTCCTAGAGCACATTATTACATTTAGTTTGGTAAGGCAGCTGGACCATAAGAGCTTTCTCTTTGATTGGCAACTTAGATTCAGAGAAACGTGCTGCAGCGAAACTCAACGTGCCTTGCTAGTGGAAGAGATGCCTGAAAAGCAAATATAATGTCAACAAACTGTTCTAATTTTAAGAGATTTTAGTAAATCCCTTGACAAAGTGAGTAATGAAAAGTTAATTTACAAATTGCACCAATGAGGTTTCAGGGACAATACACTCCTTTGGATCAGGGTCTTCCTGAATGGCAGGATCCAGAAGGTTGACATTAATGGCTAGGAATCCAAGTGAGTGCCAGTGCCGTTAAGCATTCTACATGGATCTTTGCTTGGTCTCATCCTGTTTATTGTGAATATAACTAATACTCCTGAGGAAATAATATCACAGGTCAGACTTTTCTCTGACGACACAACCATCCACCTCTAATTACACCTGAAAGAAGATGCCAAGACACTGCATAAAGTCCTCAACAGAATCAAAGTTTGGGAGTAAATGCGATATGCACTTCAATCCCTCAGACTATCAGGTCTTGTATATTACTCGCTCTAGAACACCTATACAGACTCCTTACATCCTCCATTGACAGATACTAGAGTCAGTTTCTTATACCAAGTAGCTAGGGGGTAACCTTATCCAATAGTTTTTCAAGGAACGTTCATATAGATCAAATTGTAAATCAATTAAACAAAATGCTTGGTGTTGTGAAAAAAACATAAAGAAAAAATAAATAAATAGAAAAATAGCATATGAAGCTCTTATTCGTTCCCACTAAAAGCGTACCAGCTCAACATTTCATGCACAAACCACAGAAAATATTAACAAAATTGAAATGGTTCAGCAAAGTGCTGTGCTCTGGACACTCAACAGTTATTCATCCAACTCTAGTGTGTCAGTCATGCTTGATGTATACGGTTCGAGGTGTTTGGAACAGAGAAGGTCAGATGCTCGCCCGTTTCGCTTCTACAAAATAGTACATAAATCATTTGGCGTACCCCTTCCACACTACATCCAGCCGTCTAACCGTTTCATGTACTGTCATTCTATTACCTTGAGGCAAATTCCTACTCCGAAAGATTACTTTAAATACCATTTTTTAGCAACAATAGTATATTATCATTCTCTACATGAAACTGCCGTGTTAGTGACTGATCGGGAACAGTTTAGGTTGGCAGTCAGCAGCTTTCAACACACAAAAGCAAAATATTAATGATTTACGTTGTTTTCAGCTTACGTTTATCGTATCCAAATTCTGATCTAAATAATTCTTCACCTTTCTCCCCTCAACTATAAACATTTTTGCTTTCTCCGCTAATGTGTGTGTGAGGAGGTACTGCAGTACATATAAGTTGATAGAAGGACTCTAGATTAAGCAGAATACGTTAGATATTGGGGTCAAAATTTGTATCTAAAATAAGAAAAAGATTAATAAACTGATGAAAATACAAGATATTAGATCCTTTGTTCCATATTTCATGTAAAGTTCAGCTAAATAATTTGCTTTATATATCGCCATCCATAAGCATTTACTTTATTGCTAAAGTAAAAAAAAATCTGAGGTATATTTTTCAGTGCTGTAAAAAAATACAAGTATATAAGAGAAGATACAATATGCATAAGAGTCGCAAATGAAATGTAGTGTAAGTACATGATATACATTAAGGTGACTCAATAAAGGCGTTAAAGTGAAACACTTTAAATTCTCTTTATATTACCCTGTTTTAGGGAGCAATCAATATTTTCTTAGGGAAGGGCGGTGTTTTTTTATTGAAAATATTTTGCATACAACTTTAATCTTTCTGCACCTGCTACATAGAATATCGAGCTCTATCCTTAACAAGTACATTGGTAGTATACATAGCGACTTGCACAAAAGTTACATCCCCCTTTTGTGGGTGCACGAAAAGTCATGCAAGGACCCGACGTTACACCTCCCCTTCCTTCTGGTAAATATTGACCACTCATTTATGTCAATGTTTTCAGAATTTTCTGCATGCGGCCAGTAACATTGTAGACGAGACTACAAGTGCCTCCTGGCAAAGCTTGATCTCAAAGAAACAACCAGGTGCTGAGACCGTGTTGAGAACTGTTGAAACGTTTGTCGAAGGACTCTCCCAATCTGTGTCAAATGAGTCATCGTTTCATCTGACACTTCGAACAAAAAACATAGGTATATCTTCAGACCCTTCCTTTTATTCTACCTTCTCTTGAATGATTTCAAAGTATGATCACTTAAAATCGTATCGCATTTCCTGTACGGCAGCATTCCCTTGTTTTCAATTCACTGTGCGACAATATATATGATTCAAGTTGTGAAATAAAATTAGCTGATTGTTGTGACACCCAACATTATTTCAGCCTAAATATTAGCAAATACGACGCCTTATCATGTTTTCAGTCGTAATTAAAACTTAATTAACATGAATCCATGCATTAACTAAAAATGGATTGATAATTATCTACTTCGAAAAGCAACATGCTTTATTGGAGAAGAACGTGCCTCGTACAATTATTTCAACGCAATTATTTTCCAGCAATTTAATGTTCTAAAGCTTTATACACACACACACACAGAGAGATATATGTATATATATATATATATATATATATATATATATATATATATATATATATATATATATAAAATCTGATTTGTTGTTTCAAAAATTTCAAGCATATATCATGGAATGCTTCAGAAAAGATATAGATTTGCAAATTACATTCGATGATGAATAACATTGAGATAAGCCACGTAAATCCTGATAACAAGATTGTTCAAACAGTACCGTATTAAGAAGGAACAAAATAATATTTGGATCTGAGTAAGGGCACAAATTTGCATTCAGCTAAACTTACATTGCAAGAAATGGCAAAATTTGACATAAATCTGAAATCATTCATACATTTGAAAGAATTTAAAATAGCTTATATTTTGCAAATAGTTTTAAATAAAGTTGTTTGTGATACGCCTAATGCCTGAATACAAGTTATCAAGCGTAATGTCTGGATTTGTTTATACCGTTTTAATAACTGACAAAAAAGTATTTAAAAGATTGGTTCTATTGTCATGAAAGTCATGAAAGTCCAATCCCTTCCACAAATATCAATCAATTATGAGAAAAATTAAAGTGCACAAAAAATTCTTTGAATTTGAAAAATGGCTAACTGAACAATCTACCAACACAATGTGCAAGAGAGCGAGAAAACAAATTCCATATAGAAGGGTCTACTTTAGTCACATGAATAACCAGTGACAGACATAAATTCTTGACATGCTAGCATGTGAAACATATATAAATACATCTTGAATATGCTTGGATTGATGAAAAACAAAATTAAAAAACAACGAAAAACTGAGATGACATACACGACCCATTCAGAGAAATCATAAAGGAGAAAAAGCCCATAAGATGCAGTTTGATGAAGGAAAATATTGTTACAACAGAAAAGTTAGGAATTTCCTGGGAAAAGGATAATAATGCGTACTTTTCAATTTACTCAGACAAAAATGCATCTGTTGCGGAATAGTTTAACAGAGCTCTGAAGAACAGAATGTGAAATGATTTCACTTAAAACGAAACTAGGAAATGAGCTGAAGTATTACCACAGCTATTTTTGATACAATTATACACATATCGATAGACATTACTCCAGTCGAAGCGAGGAAGGAGGAAAACAGAATAAAGTATGGATCAGTCTATTGGGTTATTTGGCAACGGATGCCTGTGAAACAGCCAGAATCTAAAAATATAAAACTATTTGCAAATAGCTACCTTCCGAACTCTAGTGAGGAATTATTAAAAATCAGGCAAGTAATATTAGGTGATTCGGTTGTTCACAAACAGGAAAGACTTAACATCGGCAACATCATCTCTATTGGTAAGATGTAAGCACAATACATGCATAGCAACATTAACGAGCATGAAAACTCTGCATGTTTAAAAAGCAAAAAAAAAATTTGGAGTATTCAAGATGTGATAAAAACAGAATAAAAAGGAATTACATCACGTCAGGCAAATTACTATTGATCACAAAACGAGATGGGAAAAAGAAAGTATATCTAAAATCATAAACAACAAAATGATACTTACAAAAATGTTATAAGACGGATACAATGTAGGGCAGTGTTCTAGCATGGTAATGAGTTAAGTCACAGAAGAAATTTAAAGAGATGATATTCAAAAACATGAAGCTGATTCCAATTACATCTGAAAAACGCTGAAAATCAAATATGTACAAGACAATAAGCTGGTCTATGTGATTGTCTTTTCTTTTGCCTTGTTGATTCAATCATTAGGACACTTAAACTTCTTTCATATTTCATTCCAAGATAGTATAGCAGCTATTCACACAAATACTGACCAAACTATGCATTTTTCCTGGATAAAATATTCACCATGAACAATTTAAGTCATTTATAGAACCTTCAATAACAAAGAATTGCCACAACATTAACAAAAGTTGGTTGGTATGGGAAGAATTTGCACACCATATGGATCAAGAAAAAGCCAGCACATTTCTGTCTCTCACATATATTGAATATTCAGTTTTCATATAACTTTCGTTTGATAATTAAATTAAGCTACTGTAATAAATGGTACAATCGTCGTTGTCTCCACGAGACAAGCCCTGTTGCAGAGTGACAACGTCTTCTGAAATGTGTCCGGAAGGAAATACAGTAGTTGTAAAATGTTGCAAATTCACCAAAGAAAACTATATAGGTAATGGAGAAAAGCGGAATACAAATCACCAGAGGTGCAAAGATCGTGCAAAATAATGGAGATCAATCTAGTATTACAATGGAGCAAATGAACATATTAGTGAGAAAAATCAGCAGAGAATAACAAATTAAATTTTGAAAACAGTGAAATAAACGCTCAATGTATTTGCACAAGACTGTCATTACCATATATGAAGCTTAGGTGAATATTGTTAACACGCTAATTTACTGACTATAAATAATGAACTTAAGACAAAAAAAAAAAAAAAGACCCCCACAAAACAAGTACAGTAAATTACCTTTATCCTGTAATTCAGGTTAACGCTGTACCATACCCCGATTTTGCACAACATTATTGCTACTATACTGAAACAAAATTAGCCAGTTTCAAACACAAATATAACTATCGAGTAGGTACTGATGAATACGGGTGAACATTGTCAGATGATAAAATGAATTCTATGGCAGACAAGGATGATGCACCTGCAGTGCACATTCTTTGCTCTGGAGCCAACAGGTTGTACATGCTTATTTCTGTAAGATGGTAATGATCTGACATACGGAGATATTCTCAAATACCAAACTTCCATATTAAACAAGTATCGATTGACATATAAATGTCATCTTTCTCAGTTATGAAAATGGCTCAAATCTGCACATGTAGATTCGAAATTAAAGTTATTCATACACAGACTGATTTTTTACAGGCCTAAAAAGAAAAGCCAAGACAAAACAGGGTCATAAAATACACACAATTGTATATTTCTTCCTACTATTACTGCCTCTCCCTCGTATATCGGGTTTAACGGGCTGGTGTGCTTATGCACCCTCTACGGAGCGGGGAGTAAATAACGAAAAAGCAATTTAATTTTTTTCTCTGCCAATTTAAAGGCAAAATATACACTATTTGTGGACGGCAAAAACAAAATGACTCGTTGAATGCGGCTTAAACTTGTCTGGCTAGTATTGTTTGCAAGTTACACGTTATCAAGTTCGGAATTAAAGCTAACATATACCCTAATCTGTTGTGAAAACCATTATGTTTCTAAAATGTTTTCAGTTTATTTCTGCATACCGTTCAATGCACAATCAAGATATTAGAATGCGGTCTAGTCAATATAGAATATCTTGTTTTACAGAAAATATTAATGGTCCAGAAATGTTCTCGTGTATAGGGACACGAGATGTAAATTTTATATCATTTGATCCAGCTCTAAAATATCAGTATGGTCCAGCACGGAAATATCATTTTATTGGTCCAATAAGGTTGAGATATTTTAGTTTTGAAAAGAAATATGAGTGGTCAGAAATGTCTTTGTGTAAGTATACGGGGTTTAAAATATTCAATTTTAAACACTTCGTTATGCTCCAGCTCTATAACCTCTCTCATAATGCATACAACTATCATGTCGAATTATTCACAGTTGGTGATTACAAGACCATGATGAATATATGGTTTTCTGTTATGTATAGACACTCGGTGAGAATATTGCAGATGGTAAGCAGATACTGAAAATACTTTATTAAAGCATTTTTAATACAACAATAAATTTGAATCAGTTATACAATATTACATCCAATTATACAACATTGACTGAAACAGGTCTTCAAAACTATTTCATGATAAATGGTAAACTAGATTAAAACCTATATAGTAAAAGTAAATATTTCGTTTTCAGACTTTGAAATTGGTCAAAAACTACCGTTAGACTTTCCAAGTGTAGGAGACGATTACTCTCAAGAGGACGCAAACTTTAGCAACTCGCTGAGTTTACCGAGTCAAAAGGGTAAGTTGAACGATGATAGACGCAAAGGCTAGAAAGGTTTTGGTTGTAAATTAATATAAACGGCATGTACTAAAAACTTGTGCCTAATCAAGTAACGTAATGCCAGCTTCAGCGAATCAGTAGTTTATAAGTATCATCAGTTTTTTTTACAGATAAAATCATAAACTTAATTATCAAATTATCAGAATATTCAGCGAGAGAGAAAATGTAAATACAAGTGCAGTGTGACAGTAATTTTTCTGGACTGTACGCTCACCACGTGGACAAAACACCCTAAACACAACAATAAAATCTAGAAATGAAGTTTCTACTACGACTAAATTGTCATTATGAAACGCTTCTACATGTTGTTAAGAAATTTGTGATATTCCAATACTGCAGTAAAATGACAAAAAGGATAAATTTGCAGGGATAAATCAACCGTCACTCTCCAAAATAATTGTTATATCCATGGTGTTTGTAACACTGACCAAACCAGTCCATATAAGCCCTTATTAATTATATGGATTAATATGATTTTATAAGATTTCTCTGAATTGACTATTGTTTTTCATAATTATCTTCTTCATCAGTTTTATTTCTTGTCTCTAATATAAAATATTAGAAAATCACCCAATGTTAATTTTATCGGTTATTTACTTTGGCCTAAGCTCTGTTTTCGTATCTAATCAGAGAGATTTATTTTTATTATAACGATCTATAAATGAAAAATCCTTATGAAAAGTGTCAGATAAGGAGCTAGAATAACATACGTGTGATAGAATTGAGAAACAAATTAAGGGACTTCCTTCTTTTAAAACAGTGCATTAAAAGAATATCAATGCTTATAAAAGTAATACCGCAAGAAAGATTTTGTTTAGGCTCACCTGTGTGTGTGTGTGTGTGTGTGTGTGTGTGTGTGTGTGTGTGTTTGTGTGTGTGTGTGTGACAAATATTAAATGTGCTCAAAGCTCAAGAGATATAGTTGGTGAGATATGCGTGAGATATGCGTAAAAGTGGGAATCAACATAAGATGAAGCTACATTGAGAGCTAAAAGTAAGAGTATTCTATAACGAAAAACGGCTGAATGACATCTAAGACAATAAGGGTAATTAGAATCGATCGCATGTTATTCGAAGCAATTGAAACACAGCTATGCGTGAAAATATATGATATGCATCAAAGATGGTGATATAGGTAACTGATTTTGTTGACAATTTAGGATTACAGATCTACAATTGATATGAATATTAAACTACAAATTTGCCTTGAAATGAGATTCGGGATCTGCTGGTACTAATTTTCAGCAACATGTCAAACCTTTTGCAGCTGTTCTGTTCAGCCCTTTCATATTTATAACAAATACTTTATAGGGAGTGCTTTTTAAAATTAAAAGATATCTTTGAAGTGGTTCCAAAAGAAACGTTTTTATCATCTTATGCAGATTAATATTTCACTATTTTTGTAGACGATGAGAACACAGATCAATACACCTATGCTGTTGCTTTCTACAGAAACTTGTCCCGCATCCTTCAGAAGAAAATACTAAAAAAGGGGTAACGATCGATTTTCTTTATCTCTCCAAGATGTATTTTGATTAAAAATGTTAATGTCGATCTTTATCTCATATTTGTCTTAATTATTCGGTGGTTAGTTGAACATGGTGAGGCTGATATAGCCATCTATAGACTTTAACTGGTATACGCATCTATGCGAATTTAACATTATGGGACACAATAGCTCTCTATCGGAATTTTAACATGTGAGGCCGGTGTAGTCTCGGTATAATTTAACATTATGGGATGGTATAGCACTCTGTGGGACTTTTAACATTGTGGGCTGGTATCGCCATCTATGGAATTTAGCATGACGGGTCGGTATATCCCTCTATGGGAATTTAACATCACGAATGTCACTCTGACCCTTTATGAAACCTGAACATACGAATGGGTCACTACGGGAACGTACATCAGTGGAATACACAGCTAATTACAGATAAAGCACTCGTTTTCATAATCCAACATATACTCTTACAAACTAATCGTGTAGGGGTGGCTTTGATATATTATTGTATGTTTACTAAGACCCATCCTTAAAGATCAACACTCGTTCTTGAAGGCCCTCACTGAATTTTACAAACCAATGCATAGGGAGAGAATATGATACAATACGAATGACGATTAATACACATACTTACAAACCAGCACCCACTCTTACCCTCTACATAATTCGGTATTGATAAATTTGTATACATCGATGAGTAAGCCTGTTGAACTTTAAACCAATGTACTCAATGACTCGTCTAAATAATTCCGTATTTATAATTTTTTATACAGCGGTAGACAGATTGCTTGATAAATTTGCTGCATTGCACACAACGACTTCCATAGGTAATTCTGTATTAATAAATTATTATAGACTAATAGGCAGGATGACATGACTTTGTTCCAATGCACTCAGCGACTCAACTACATAGTTTCGTGCTGATATATGTTTATAGAACAATGTGCAAGTTCGTTGATAACTTTATTGCAGTAATAGAGAGAGAGATAGAGAGACAGAGACAGACAAACAGACATAAAGAGGGACAGAAAGATAAAGAATATAAAAATTGCTGCATCGAAAATACAATATATCAGTGTATTTGCAGTACACTGTAACTTCTTGTATCAACATAAGCAATCACATTAAAAACAGTGACTAATCGTGTTTGCACGCTATAACATTTGAGTCCGACAATTCCTGGCGACCTGTTTTGTCTATTCAAACCCCTGTGCTTGCATTTGTGCATGGATAAGTTCAGCATCCAAATGAGCTCATATAATAGACTATGTTTATAACAGAATAAAAAGCTATAGTTTTCAGCTGTTAATGCATTTTTTTCCTTATTCAGGACTTATTTTGGTGCTCAGTACAAGAATCTAACACAGAGACGGTTACATTTGGAACATCAAAAGCGTGGTGGGGTAGGGGTGGTAGGCTAAATATACCAATATGTATACTGGACGTAAAAAAGAAGTCAAATAAGTTACTAGGAATTAAAAAAGGATACGTAATGTACTTTTTCTTTTCATATATATCTAACCAAGCAGTCGATTTAAGGGTCATTATTCAACATGCTCAAAATTCTAAGAATCGCCCCAAGGGATATAACTCGTCAAATCATCAATAGCTGATAATAAAAAATTTCTGAGACCTGGTTATGAAAGTGATGCTGCAAAAACTTCCCACTCCGATGGCCTTCATTATAATTTAATGCTACAGCATGAAACCATTCTAAACTTTACAGAATTTACATGAGTAGTTGTTTACCCTGGCAGATATTTCGTTTTTTAAAGATTTTTTCAGACTATCGTCAATCCTATTTCTCATAGCTCCAAGCGGTCTCTTTAAATCTAATTCTGAACTTTCTGAAATTATTGCAAGCCAGAAAACCATTGGATTCTCAATTTAAATCTTTTGAACGTGTACCCACCCAACCCCCTTCTCTCTTTTGCTCATCACTGTCTCAGAAATGGAGATAAAAGTGAGGTCCTCTGAAAATCGATAAGCTTAAACTCTGGGTAAGACTAAAACAAATTATCACATTGAAGGCATGTATGACCTCAATTTTGGAAATAAATACATCGGCAGTCTCTTCTGTTTCAATTTACATGTATCAATACTGTATGTTGGGTTATATTTGCGAGGCATCATATTTTCACTATAGAAAAGATCGATCATTTTTATTTTTCTGTAACCCCTCTCAATCTACCAACCTGCCTATCGCTCAGTAAAATGTATTAATAAGGAATTATAAATGGATTTCATCAAGTGCACATCATTAAAGATATAGCTTTAAAAATAGAGTTTCAAAATAGAATCGGAATTTCCATAGTTTCCAAAATTTCCAATTCTAGCAAAAGAATAGGGACGAAAGGTTATCATGAAAACTTCTATTTCAACTTTCAAATGCATTCTGCCTAGTCGCCCGAAGGGCATGAATAGTGGGGTGCTTTTTTTATCAATATTGAATATGTCTCATACAAAAATTATGCATTAGTTTACAAGGATGAGTACTGGTTTCTAAATATGTGCGAGTCACCATACAATATCATACTACTTACGCGCTATTCATTAGTTTGTAAGTGTAGATCTTCCCTTTGTTTGTGGATAATTCCTTCATTCTTGCATCCATTTAACCACACAATTGTTTCAGATTGATTTTTGCTACTTTCTTCATTCTTGCATCCATTCATTCATTCACACACACATACATACATACATACATACATACCTACCTACCTACCTACCTACCTACGTACATGCATACATAACACATTTTTTTCCTCTAAACATTCTTTTCTTTACAAGGACATACACTTCATGCCTACAATCCTTATTTTGAAAACAACACTTTACTTTTTGCGTTATGTACTTTACTGCTTTTTAAAGATAAAGAAATCTAACTTTCCTTTGATATAAAAAGAGCATGAAACATTACTGCGAAATTATAAATATTTACCTTGTCTTGATAAGGTGTAGCATTGCTGTTGTCGCGTTCCTCAATAGTTCTGTTGAGAAGCAGACTAGAAAAAAAACTTAAATTTATCTGATATTAAATTCACATAGCTGTCTTTTTATTCTTATGAATAAAAATGATTTCAGTTCAAATTCTAATTTTTAAATAATTTTTCTACATGCAATTGCTTTAGTCAAACCATGCGAAGATATTATTTTCTGTTTTTAAAAACATTCTCTTTAGTTGATTAAGGTTAAAGGTATGAAACCACTAACTAGTTTACAAACAGAAAACCAGTCTACTGGAGAGGAAATAAAAACTAGAGTATTAAATATTTTGAGATGCACCCATTGGCTAGTAAATATCTTTAGTTTTTTTTCATTCCATCATACATGTCATAAACTTCACTATATGTACTATAGTTGACAACAAAATATTTACCTTTATTTTGATATCATGTATTTAATTACCTACTGACATAATAGCATAGTGACTCTTAGTGCGAGGCTATGTTATTAGGTGCAGATCAGTGAGTCTCCCCCTGTTTAAGAGCACGAGGCTCAAAATAAAAAAAATAAAAAAAAAAAAAGCTGTGAAGCACATGTATTTCAAGACTCAAAACAATTTCTCTAACTCTAATGACTGGAAGCATGTGTGGCTTGTATGTTAATCTTACGAAAAAATTCTTTTTATTTTTTATTATATTAACATTAAGTTCAATGGGAAATGAATTAGTGGTCCGATCCTTATAGGGCTGGGGGTAGTGTGTATATCCATAACAACCATGTGTATCGCTGCATTCCTTTTAGTGTCGTTGGTTGATGTATGAGAAGTTACGATAGAATGGATCATTTATAGAGTAATTTAGAGCAGACACAAGTAAAACTTCAAATAACTGTAGAAACTATGAATCACGCAGCTTTACAGCTTACGCAACAAATTCACTTTTCTTTTTTCATGTCAGATCTATGCTACACTTTTCCTGTATGTGCTCGTATCACTGGACATGACATGAAATTTATGAATGTTTTACCTTTTTTTGTCACATATAATGTAACATTTATCATATGTTATGTTGCACGGTGCTTTCTAAATTGTGTAATTGCTAATTCATTTACAACACTCTGTGCCAAGGTATTAGTTTGTATTAGTACCTCCTCTAGACCATCTGTCTGAACTTTAAAATGGTACATGTATTTTGCAATTATTTAAATTACAATTAGGAACTGTGTGAAGAGCCCTGTCTCTCAGAGTAAGTGATCATTAGAGCAATATATTGATAGCGGTATGTTGGATGAATTGTTTTTTTTTATTCATAGTTTTCTTTTAATTTAGGGTTTCATTACGTTGCTTCATGAATCAGTACATGCAAAGCCTTAAGGACTTGTATTGCACCAAAACTCTTTGCCAGTAGCCGAGTCTGAATCTGTTTTATTTTCAACAAAATTTTACTTTCCTCCAAAACTCTTTTATATTGTGTGTTTGTGACATCCTTCTCTACATTTTTCTCACTTGCCACACCCTTGTTATGAGAAATATTTCCTGGTTTGAAATGAAAGTGTCTCCTATTAAAATAACCTTTGGTTTTCCTCTTTACTTTTGTATTTTTTGACACTGCAATATGACTGTAGTTTATGATTTGAGTTTCAAAGTGTGACTGCAGTATCTATTTCTGTACTGTTAGAATTATAGATTGCACTGTTTATATTATTTCTTTGCATCAAGGGAGTTAGCACCAGCTGACAGTCTGGCCACATCTATTTCTGGCCTGTGGTTGCAGACCCGTATATTTATAAATGTCTCATGTGGCAAGCAATGCAAAGCAAACTGTGCCTCTTAAATGCCATACACACTTCTTAATATATGATTCAAGAAAACAAAAACTCTAATTAAGAACATTTTAGGAATCCAAAATATCATATTTGCACCAGAAATTGATGAAAACAGGGGGACTCTTAGCGCGAGGCTCTATTATTAGGTGCAGACCAGAAAGTCCCCCTGTTTAGTAGCACGAGGCTAAAACAAATGCTGCGAAACACCTGTATTTCAAGGAAGAAAACAATTTCTCTAACTCTAATGAATGGAAACATATGTGGTTATATGCCAATCTAACGAAGAAATTATTTTTATTTTTTATTATATTAACATTAAGTTCTATGAAAAAATTAATTACTGGTCCGATCCCTATAACTGTTGAAATTGTAGAAATTGAGAATCAAAAGTTTACGAGTCTCAAATATTGCGACCAAAACTAAGACTTACAATTTAATTGTATTTTCGTGTGGTTAGATTCACTCTGCATTTTTAAAACAAAATGTAAGATTTATGTCTATCATGGCTCTAATATTTGGTATTTATTTTTAAAAGTTGGGCTAACATTGTGGTTGTATGAAAAATCCATATCGTACACAGTTTCCTTATTAGTTTATTTGTAAATGAGTGCGTTGGTTGTTAAGTTAGAGTGTGATAATCTTCATACCATTTCATTTCCCTCGTCCTCTACACATTTGGATCTTTTATTAAATTTATCAATACGGAATTATGTAGCGTAGTCATTCAGTACATAGAAACAAAATTCATCAACTAACTAAGTTACCAATACGGAATTATGTAGGGAAGTCAATGATTGCATTGCTTAAATTTATCAGCTAACTTATATATCGTTTAATTTTAATTACCAAGAATGAATTACGCAGGGGATTTATTGAGTGCACATACTTTCTGTTCGTTCCCAAAAAAAACAGTGGATACTGAATTCTCTAGGGGAGTCATTAAGTACATTGCAACAAAGTCATCAACGAACTTGCCTATCGTTCTGTGAAATAAACCCACCTATCGTTATCAATACGGAAGTATCTAACTGAGTCGTTGAATGCATAGCAAGAGGTTATCATATCTCCTGCTAATAAACTCTATAAAATGCATCAATACGGAATTATAAAAAAATATCAAAAAAACAAAACAAATAACGAAATATTATCAATACCGAATTATGTTGTGTTGCCCATCACTTTTTAACACTTTATCAATACATATTTATGTTGGGGAGTCAATGAGTACATGGGAAAAGTTATTAATGAATTCGCCTATAATACCGAATTATGAAGCAGAGTCATTGAACGCATTGCATCCAAGGCATCAGCCGTCCTGTCTATCGCTCCATGCACATTTATCAATACGGAATTATGTAGGGGAGTCATTCAATGCATTGTAGTAAAGTTATAAACCAACCTGTCTATCGCTAGATGAAAATGTATCCATACAGAATTATGTACGCGAGTCATTGAGTGCATTCGTTTTAAGTTCATCAACTAACTTTCCTATCGTTCAATATAAACATTAATCAATACGGAATTATATAGCGAGTAAGTGTGGGAGTTGGTTTGTAAATTTATTTATAGGTTAGTCATCATACTATATCCTACGCTCTCTCTCCGCATGCACTGGAATATAAGGGTGCGTGTCTGTCTTTAAGGATGTGTGTTGGTCTGGAAGGATGGGTGTTAGTAATTATACCATTACATAACATATCCTTCTACACACAATAGTCTCTAAGAGTGTATCTGGATTGTAAAAACAAGTGCTTTGTAGTAATCAGGTGTGCTTGTCCACCAATGTACATCACCACATTAATCTATTCCCATGATCAATTTCCATAGATGAACATAGTTACATCAATAATGTTAATTTCCCATAGAGGATTATACCCGCCCGTAATGTTCAATTCACAGATGGCTATACCAATCATCATGATAAAATTCCCATAGATTGCTATAGTTTCCCATAATGTTAGATTGATATAGATTGCTATATCAGCCCCCTCACCCCATTAATGTTCATAACCCATAGATGGCTATACCAGCCCCCAGTGTTAAGTCCACAGTTGCTTGTAGCATTCCCACCATGTTCAACTTGCACAGATGGCCATAGTGGCCTACCTAATGATAAATTCCATTGATGGCTATAGTATACTAAATATGGTTATGTTGGATCCTATAAATATTTGCATTTTTGCTTGTAAGTGTGTGCTAAAATATTGACTAGTTCAGTTTTCGCCAACTTCTAAGTTTCTAGTAATTTCCGTATAAAATAGGTTTTAAGACTGAAGGAATAATGCAAGTTGATCCTTAGGCTAATGGTTGTATAACGTCATCTAAGGTCAAGTGAGATGAGCTGTAGAGGTAAACATGATTTGGCCCCACCATGAAGGAATGTTTTGCCCCCAATATGTGACACTCGAATAGTCATATTTTTGTCTAAATGTAATACACAACATCAGAAGAGGCATACTTATCACACTGTTTATATGTATGACACCCGCTATGTATAGTGTTGTCAGCTTTGGATTACATTAAATAATAAATCAATTCCTGTAGATTATCATATATTACACTAACTGGTATCATATGTATACAGGATTGTGATTAAATGTGTTTCAATTGCATTTGAATTTGAGCTATTTCTTCACATATACAGATAGATATAAAGCTAGGTAAACCGTCACAAATTATTTTAATGTAGGCAAGCAGTAGAAGTAATGGATAATTTCGACATTGGTCCTGTGGTGATGTCTGTACAGTTACATCCAAGGCCTGACAAATTAACTACACCTCTTCGACTCATGTTTCAAACATTCGATGTAGAGGTAAGCGTAGACACACTTGGAAATTAAAGATACTTGTGTATTTCTTATTTCATCACATATGTGTGCGTCTCTCTCTCTCTCTCTCTCTCTCTCTCTCTCTCTCTCTCTCTCTCTCTCTCTCTCTCTCTCTCTTAACTGCATCCAAACCCTCGGTCCCTCCACACATAAACACCAAGATAGGTTTTATGAGTACGATGCTGCCATACAGAGACTTCTGAATGAGAAACATCAGCTACGGAAGGCCTATTTAGAAGACAGTACTTCATCATCTAAGAAGGAAGTCTTCAACAACATCAAGAGAACTGTCCAATGCAAACTCGGAGAGTTGCAAGAATCATGGCTGAGCAATAAGGCAGTTAAGATTCAGTCTTAAGCCGACAGGAATGACATGAAGACATTCTATGATGCTTTGAAGACAATCCAAGGGATACAGTCATCAGGAACATCTACAATACTGAGTGCTGACAGTGCCACGCTGCTCACTGACAAAGAAAAGATACTTCAAAGATGGTCACAACACTTGAACAACATCCTCAATCAACAGTCATCTATCAGCGAGGAGGCAATTGATCAACAGCCCCAAGTGGAAATCAACATATCACTTGCTGATCCTCCAGATTTGACAAACTGTAAAAGCAATAGACATGCTGTCAAATGGCAAAGCACCTGGAGCAGATGCTATACTAGCAGAAGTCTACAAAGCCAGAAGCTCGCACATGGCACAGAAATTGGCTGAACTCTTCCAGTCAATGAGGACGCAGGGAACTATACCCCAGGAGTACAAGGATGCATACATCGTCTACTTGTACAAACGAAAAGCAACAGACAATCCTGCGACAACCATCGGGCATTTCCTTGCTGTTAATAGCTGGCGAAATCCTTGCCAGAATTCTGCTGAATCGTCTTGTGCATCACATCGATCAAGGGCTCCTGCCAGAGAGTCAGTGTGGCAACAGGAAAGGACGAGGGACCACAACTCCAGGAGAAATGCCGGGAACAGAACTCCAACCTGTACACGACATTCATCGACCTGACTACAAAAGCCTTTGATAAAGTCAGCCGTGGAGGCCCTTGGAAGATCATGGCAAAATTTGGTTGCCCAGAGAAATTTTCATTGTGATGGTTCTGCAATTTCATGATGGCCTTTGGCAGACTACGTGCAAATGTGTGAGAGCGCAGAGGCATCAGTCTGCAAACAAAACTTAAGGTCTACAAAGCCATTATCTTGCCGACCTTGCTGTATACTTGAGAAACCTGGACGGTGTACAAACGCCATACCAAGAAGTTGAATCATTTTCACGTGTGCTGCCTGAGGAAACTGATGACGATAATATAACAGGACAGGGTACCAGACACTGAGGTTCTTCGACGGGCAGGCATTCCAAGCATCCACACTCTGCTGATGAAAACACAGTTGAGATGGGCAGGCCACGTCACCAGGATGTCAGAAGAGCGACTACCAAAGAAGATCGTCTACGGGGTAGGCTGAAGAAGGGAAAGCGATCTCAGGGTGAAATGAAACACGTACAACTTCGACTCTGTCTCAATCGTTCATCTACCCCATTTAACAAATACTTGTCTTGCAACCACATGTCCAAATGCAAACGATCCATCGTTTCTAAACTACGTCCTTGTTTGACTGAACTTGGAGAGCGCAATGGGTCAATCGCATGGTTGCTGTGTTTAATTCAGCATTCGTGGTCAGCGTCTCTTATCACAATGATATTTCTGTCTTCGAAATCTCTCCCTTTTCATACTGCGCTCGATACCCTATTGGTAACGTGTTGTGATCGGGTAGTTGCAATCGTTTCTGGTAGACGATTGGATAAATTTTTTCGAATGGTTGAATGATGATTTGGTGATTTTGCAAACGCACAATTTTGTTAGGATTCAACATTTTCACGCGAAAGTCTTGATCTTTTCCTGACTTTAAGGCATCTTTTAAGACGTCGAAGTTGACCACTTGACTGGAACGATAGTTGAGTGACAGTCCTTTCATTTTACATTTGATATGAAGTTGTCCTTGTTTGTCTAGGCACGGATAACCGTAATTGTTTGGTTCACCACTAGAAAAACTCAGAATAGTGTCTTCAGGCTGTTCACCGGTCCAAGCTCATAAACGTTCGTCTTCGATGCGTGGGTGATAGCTTCCAGGGCGACTGATGTACATACAACTATCGGTGTCAAACTAAAGGACTTTATCGCCTAAAGGTTCCAAGACAGAATTTTAAACGGGCACTGACTGTCACGTAAGCAGCAATGAAGACATACCAAACTCGTCGGGTGGTGCAAACTCTGTAACTTCTTCGTAATTCAAAACCAAATCTTCACGCATGATTTCCATGAGTTTAACGAGTTTTCTTTTATCGTTGATGACTTGAAACCATTGACTTGCATCTACCAAGTATTTCGTCTTTGGCAATATTGGACTTTGAGCCAACTTTTCCCACAAACAATTCAGCATGACTTTTGCAAACGATCGTCTTCCTTCGTTCTTTTCCACGTGTCCCAAAGTGATGCCTTCTAATGATGGGTATAGTTCTTTCCATTCATTTTTGTTGTCTGGAGTCTGATACGATGAAGGACAGCCGCTAGCTTCTTGCTTCAATTTCAGAAATTCGTTGACGTAGCCTGAAAAATCCGTTCACTGGAGTCGTCTCTGTCCTGTTGATATTGTTCTGTGATAGGAAAGTACCAACTTTCGTACACTTTTAACAAGTGGTATCCACGATTGAGAGCATGAAACACTGCGATGCTCACCCACGTTCCTGTCAAGGCTCGTTCTTGATCGTTGTGACAACATGGGTGGTCTTGACTACACGTTTCAGCACACGTACGGAATAATGGAAACATCAGTTTTTCGTGGCAATAATGAGGTAAAACAGGATGGTACAAGTTAGTCGGTGGCAAACCTTTACATTTGATCAAGCCTTTGTACTAGGAAAAGTGTTCCACGTCGATGTGTTCTGTTAAAATTTCAGGATGTGCTGTGGCGAATCGAGCATATTTACACACCCAAAGATACATTGAACACACATCGATGTATTTGATCTGCTCTCTTTGTGATTCGTTCACTTCGCACAACAACCATGTAGCACTGATTCGTCCTCGAAACAAACTATCGCGTGGATTTAAAGGTTAGATGTCCACCACATAATAATCTTCTACGATACGTTTAAAATCTGGATCTGTTTTCAAATTGATCGTAGTCGTGTTCCCACATTTTCGTCACTTGGTATACTTGACTTTCTAAACCCTGGAGTGGTTGATATGTTTGGTTGTACAACTCTTCCATGGTGAACTCTGAGAAAGGATTTTTCAGCGCTCGTTGAGTAAAACAAGTTGGGCATCCCTGAAATAAACACCGTAAACCATCTGTGGGGTTTCTAAATCCTAACCATAGACGGAAAGAGTTCCAATTGTCTTTTCTCTACCGTGCATCTTGAGATTCACACAAGTAATCTAGCCAGCACAAAGTGGTGGCTGAATATCGACGACAAACAGAGAGATAGGATTGAGGTGGTATCATGGCTAGTTTGTTCTCGGGCATGAACTTTTTTTGGTAGACTAATCCACACGCAGTGGCAATAGTAGAAGCTTCCTTCAAGGGATCGGAGCCTCGATGATCCAGAAATATATGTCGAAATTTTCCACAGCATCGTAGCGAAATGTCTACATTGGGTCGACAATATTACATCATTTCTTCTTGAAAATCAAATGGATTTGAAGAATCAGTTCGGTACCAAACGTGGAAAGCTTCACGTTGCTCTGTGTGCATACCGTCAATGTCGTAGTAGCAGGCAAATGCGGAAGCACGACGTGTTGATTAACTTCATTATTGAAAACGTGTCGAAAATGGCCATTGCCATAAAATCATTCCAAACGTTTTAGGCATTCTACTCAAAGGCATAGCCAAATAACGCATGGAATCTTTAAAATGTACGTTTCCCACTTTTATGTAAATGATGTATTCCGTTGATGGTCACTGTTGGAAATTCGGTGACTTGTTCTGAATAATATTTCAAAAGAAATTGTCCGTCGTATCCTGAGAAATTGTGAGTCATAACTGTAGCGTATCGATGACTGTTCTCGTAACGATGGACTTCTTCTGCTCTCCAAGTGTCGTCGGTGGGGTCTAAAATCCATTCCGCAAAATCAGCAAGAGTGTAGGTGGGGCTGGGGTGGGGTGTCCACGAGATATCTTTTCTAGTCCTCCTGGAATCACACTACAATTGGACAATGAAAATTAAAGGTTCTTAGGGAAGTGATTTCCAGTTTCTTGTGGACAATCAAAGTCAAAAAGGATAAAATCACTACGTTTCTTATTTTATTCTTGTTTTGATCGTCATTTAATACGTCCTCGAGTTAAATCTCATATCTTTGAATCTAACACTGATGATTAAAGTCAATAACTTGGTTACAAAAATGACACATTTTTGTTCCGGGACAAACGTGTGACTTTTGGTTATTGGTTCGAGCAAGATGTCCACAAGTGGAGCACACTCTCAATAATTCACAAGCGCTTTTCTGTTGTTGAAATTGTTTCATGCGATATTGTTCGTAACAGGCTGGACTGACGAATGTTTGCTTGGAAGTAGAGGAATAAATTTTTTATTTTCCTTCAAGAATGCACGGTCTGGAAGCTATACATCCACGGTATCTCTCTATCTCTCTCTATCTCTCTCTCTCTCTCTCTCTCTCTCTCTCTCTCTCTCTCTCTCTCTCTCTCTCTCTCTCTACAATGAATATGTTGCTCCCGACTGTTACATTTCTCGTAATAGTATACGTATTCGAGAAATTCTGTGATGGTACTAAGGGCACCGTAACGCTCTTAGTGATGATAAACGTGAATGTATATTTTGTCTAGGAAATCCAGTCCTCGAAACACGAGAGCTTCACGAACGACTTTAGGGTATACTTTCAATGAATAGCGAGGTGCAACCACGTCTTGAAGTTTGAACTTGACATACGGTCTCGTTGGAAACACCTGCTTGCAGCAAAAGGAGTTCTGCTTCTCTGCGTTGTTGGGGTCTGTCCTAGTTTCTAATGTATTTCCATAATCGTTTCCGTTCTGTTGTATCGTTCTCCTCGGCATAAATTCGAGCCACCACAATGCCACGGACAAAACACATGAACGATGCTTATTTTGGTACTGCGAAGTTCATCCACCAATAAAACTCTGCGTCGTCCGCTACCTCTTGGAGGTGAAATGTGCGTCATACGAAGATTAGTTTTTCCATCGGTGATGTTAAACTCGTCGTTGGATTGTTGGACGTGTTGAATTTTGTCGATAATTTTGGAAGAAGTTAATTCTGCAGATGTACTAAACTCGATCCTCACAGGAGACTTTAAATTGCCGTGAGTAATGGATAGTCTCAAACGATCGTCATCTTTAGTTTGGCACTGTCTTTTCAATGTCTCTGATAATGATTCCCATAAATCTGTAACGAAACCCGCTGCTTTCTCTGGTGGCACTTGAGACTTAAACTCTTTGATTTTCATCGTGTACATCTAACCCATTGTTCGAATTTTCTGAAAATCGAATGCAAATATAATCTTCGGGAGAAACTGAACCGCTTGTTTATTGGCTGATCATGACTCTCTCGGTCTTGTGGTAGAGGTACATCACTCATGTCTTCTTAAGAACCGCTAGCATGCACTTGTGCTAATACTTCACTTAGCGGATGATGCGACACGGAAAGTCGTCGTCGTATCTTGGCTTCTGGTTTCTCTTTGGAAAGGTTTAATCTATTCATGATGATTCAAAATTTGACCTCTCTATATATATAGAAACACCCCTCACCCTAAGAGAATACACTCGTCTGCAAAGATGGAAGAGTCACAACAGATTACACTTCTTGTCAGAGATTTACAGAGAGTCATTCTAAAGTACACTTCCAACAAGACTTCTGACTACTCCACTCGAGATAAAAGTCAAGATACCTGCTATGTCTGTCTTGAGAAAGGATACTGGACTCCAGAATGTCCACAACGTCAAAGAAAAGAAACCTCTAAGACAGGAGAAAAGATGTCAAGAAAAAGAGCATTGATCGTTAGAGTGTTTTTAAAAAAGTGAACAAGGAGAAAGAGCGATCTTCAGATAAAAAAATAAAAATAAAAATAAAAAAACGGAAGAAGAACCCATACCACAAAGAAATTCAAGAAGGCGAGGCGACTAGACAGCTAGAAGCAAGTGAAGTGGAAGAACCCAAGCCAGTGAACATATTCAAAAGAGAAATACAGTAAAATAGAACAAGAAGAAAATACACTTTGATGATGTGATTTGAAATTTCATTATGATTCTGATTTCACGATAATATACCAAAGAAAACGTAAGTGTCTCTTTGTCTTGATTTGTTTTCTTTTAGTATGGATAAGAGAACACACACACACACTCAAACACACAAACACACAGGCACAGACACATATTATATGGGAGGGATTTGAGTTTTTATTTGATTTGGCAATCTTGAGTAGTATCTCTTTTCTAAAAGATATAGGTGAACCTGAAAAGGGCCGTTGGAGGTTTTGAATAACAAAAATACTTACGGACTTGGCATCATCAATTCCAAATGTTTTAAACGTTTTCCGTAGCCATGTTCTTCTCATCCTTCTGCTCCTGCTGCTGCTGCTGCTATGGTAGTGGTAGTAGTGACTGCTGCTGCTGCTGGTGTCTCAGGGGTGGTGGTAAACGTCGATGTAGTCATAAAAGGTTTAGAAGTCTTGGATCATGAAGGTCTTTTTCTCTACGGTTTGGCTAAAGAATTCTGATACATTTCTCTCAAGTATTTTAACTCCGCCAAAATGTCTTGTATTAATGCGAATAGGGTTAATGTGCCGGTTCATATGTAGACAAAGTGTGTTAAATGTGGTAATTCAACAGGAAATCAGTAATATATTCATCCTTTATTCCTTTAACTACTTTGACATCATTGTCATGGATGCTCTTTAAGTAGGTACATTATACTTTCAAAATATTTTTTTGACATATGAACAAAATTTGCATTTGACCAAGGGGATCAAATTAGTTATATCAATTTAAATATGGAATGGAATTCTTGGTTTCTGAATTGTGCGAATTGGGTACGAAGTCTAAATCGTAGTTTGCTACAAACAACGTATTCAAAGACACAACGAAAATAATCCATTTGTGAAGAAAATAGGTCCTCTTTTCCCAATCCAATTTACGTTCTGAAACAGTATGAGCTCCAATATAAAAAAAATGTATAAAAATTTAGAAAACTGTTTTGAAACTATAAATATACCTACCAGAAGAGCATCCATGACGATGATGCGAAAGCGCTTGAAGGAATAAAGTATATATATATATATATATATATATATATATATATATATATATATATATATATATATATATATATATATATATATATATACTCGCCTCACTATTTGATTACGTGATTTCTTTCACCTTATGTTCCAGACCAACTACACAGACCCGCTCTGCACCTACTGGAGCTACAACGTGAGGCAAGTGTAGCTGATTATGGTGATACCAGATGCTCTCCCTATAATCTAACTCTGTTCCTTTACGAATATGTATATTTTTCTGTTAGGTCTTATTCTATCAATCTTATGTGCATATGTACGTCTCAGTTCCAACAACGCGTATAATATGTTAAAAAAATCACAAAGTCATACAGGGATGTAATATGAAAAATAATATCGCAGCTAAGAGCAATGATAGCATCGTCAAAGTTCACTCAGATCTGTTATGTACCACAGTACTCCACCACCAGCAGGTCTTATTATATATTATGTTACCCAGATTAAAAATCTGGAGTGCTATGAGAAAGTTCCACATGGAACTAGTCAACAACAACAACAATATGGCAGGAAGTTTTCACATTAAGCATTGACTCTTTTGCTAACACGTATAGAGGCATATCATAATAGTAGCCAAGTTTAATATAGTTTTATTTGTTTACACTGGAAAAGAGGAGAGAAAAAAAGCAACGAGCGAAGATGTTCTTGCAAGTTGATACTGAAAGTTCCAGCAATTGAGAAGATAGTGTATCAACGTAACGCTTAATATTTACATTTGCTATAAAAAAAAGAATACTGTTTTCTATTATCTTTTTGGATTGAAGTAGCACTGAGAACAAATTATCTAACATTTATTCCGTTAAGTTAACTCTGTCACAATCAGTCAATATACGATCTTTTTCATATCTCAAGTGACGATGGGGACGAAGGCTGGTCAAGTGAGGGGTGTCGCATTATCTCCAGGAGCTCAAGTGGGGTTGTATGTGAATGTAATCACCTGACCAATTTCGCAATTCTCATGACGCCTTTCATTAAGGTAAACTTTTCTTCATTGAAACTTTCATACTAACTCAGTGGCCGATCCTGTAGAGGGTTGTGAGGGTGGGGTGAGTCATGTTATCTCTAGCCCCTCTCCCCCTCGCCACTTCTTTCCAGTTAAATTACTGTTGGTAGCATAGCTTTTTGATACAGAGACAGACACAGACACACAGAGAGTTAACGTTTCTCGGCAAAAGCAAACCGACCTTCTCAAAATCGAACCATAGTAGAAAACGTCCTGGATCCACCCCTGATTATTATTTCTGTCTGCATTGTTTTGTCGACCCAAATTCAGTACATTAGTAAGCTGAATATATTTGACACTTCTTTTCTTACGTCTTCACTCAAGCTTTCTTTTCAAAATTTTAGTTTTAGCACATTTATATAAAGTGTGCCCAGGGAAGTATGTGTTATTTACTTCCTGGTGTTCCAGCATGAAAAGTTTACAAAGGGTCGGGAAAGAGAGTAACCTTTTTTGATAGGGAACGCTTTGAACACATTTATGAACATTTTTGTCAAAGAAGGATGTATTGCTCATGACAAAGAAAATTCACATTTGTATCCTTCATTAAATAAACATAGAAATACCCCCTCCAAAAAAACCAAAAAAATAAAAAAATAAAAAATCATTATAAAGTAATAAAGTTTCTAAGTTTCAAATTCAGAGACGCAGAGAGAGGGGCAGAGGGTATGATATGGGTATAGGATATATATATATATATATATATATATATATATATATATATATATATATATATATATATATATAAATATATATATATATATATATATATATATATATATATATATATATATATATATATCGTATTGATATTTTAATTAATATTTGGTGCAATTAAGAAGCAACTGTCTTTCCCGAATAAAATGCAGTTTATTTCACGCAAATATCATGAATATAAACCAAGTCTGAATGCAAAATGCAGTAACGTTATGTGCTTTTAGAAATGGCTTCGTATGAAGTCTGTTTTGCACGATGACGTCATGTTGTCCGAAGGGACGTTATCTCGAGTCACGGCTTTATATATATAAGACATAGATACACAACTTACGCTAAGTAGAACACGTACAGCATTTTCGAGTTTCTATCTTGCCATAAAAACTAGTTTCCTCTGAGTACCTTATGAGTAGATACTCTTTCTAATTGTAGATATGTAATTGATTCTTCTATAATTTTGTTTTGTTTGATACTTTTTTAAAAATAAATATTTTCGCTTTTTTTATGTCATGGTGTAAATATTTATATTTCTATCTGTGTAACTCTTTGGGAGTGTCCTTGCTTATTTTCTTTTCTTTTCCCTGATGAAGACAAAGTTTAGGTCGAAAGGTAGGAAAACTTTGTTTTGTTTTTGTTTTTCCCGCGCCGTTTCCCGACTTTGTATACACACACACACACACACACACATGGTTTCCCTCCCTCGTATCTTTTATACCACCATTATATTGTTATATTAAGCACATGGTTATGTAAAATTATCAATTGTTAACACTTAACGAGGTTGAATTCTTTGGGGGTGGGGTTAAAAAAAAATAGAAGAATTCTTGGTTCAACAAACACATTGTCCACATTCCTCTCATGTTATGAAGCAATATTATTTTTTGACGCTAATAATGAATGTTTAGCTAAATATATCAAAGGTTTCTTAACATGCAGTGGATGATAATTATTTGAAAGATTTCATGGCACAACAGACACAATTTGATCAATGTGAGCATTATGACCCAAGGCCATGTCATATATGTTGAGAAAATACATATGTACAGGGGCATAAACTCCACATGTACACAATGGTAATAGGTACAGACAACATTGGGTCAGAAAAAGCTGATATATATCGGAACAAAATGTTGTGACCAATATAGAATTTCGTTTTGAAAAGCCTTTTGATAAAGCGGAAATTTTTTGCACTAGTTTGAGACATTTGTCGAATAAAAAGAAAAAATGGAAGAAGAACAACACATAAAGGATTGAGCCTATTCGTAATTCCTATGAAATAAATTATCTTAATGATATATTTTAATTACACTGAAAAGTTGAATTGAATAAAAAGAAATTTTAAGTGAAACGGAGTCCTCAAATTATCGAATGAGAACTAAGCTTACTATACGTGCCTGTCAATCATTTCGTCAACATCATGTGTTTCTATTCAGGTAACTACTGCTGACCATGAAGCCAGTCTCAGTATCATATCTGCTATTGGATGTGCTGTTTCCTTGACCTGTCTAGTGTTAACTATCATCGGACATCTGTATGTTTGGAGGTACGCTGCGACTTGGTATGGCTAGTCTTTAATATACTGTATCTTCCCAAAACTGGACACAGTTACAACCAAACATGTTGGCTATTTATTACCAGTCAGTGACCAGAATAAATCGGCTTGATAAGAAAAAAGGTCCATATTGTGTCTCAACATCTGGCCAGTCTGCAGAGAAAGCTGGGTTACTGATGTGCCAGTATAGTGAAACACACACACGCACACACACAAACAGACACACGCGCTTATATATATATATATATATATATATATATATATATATAGATATATATATATATATATATAGATAGATATATATATATATAAACATACCAGGGTTATGTGCTATTTTATTTACTCCACTCTCCGTGTATAGCTGTGCTCGATTTTAGTGAGTACTTGTTTTGTTTTGGGGAATCGGTGTTGGAAAGATATTTTTCAAACCTAGTAATTAGTCAGTTATATCACACTGATCGGTATTCACGTGACTTTGTGGTAGCATGGATTAGTTTCGTAAAATGACCCCTGTTAAATTTCTTAATATAAATATTTCTCGGGATATTCTCACGTATATGTGTTTAGTAACTTGAAATAAGAACATAAAATTTTTGGATCATGTTTCGCAGAAAGTGGCATGAAACATGCGTAACGCCTTAGACATGCGTACTGATAAATAATACGAATATGAAGCAAGAAAAAACAAACAGTGTCACGTTAGAGTTTCGTGAATATATGGTCCTTAGTTTGATAAAAGAAAAAACAAACAAGTGTCACGTTAGAGTTTCGTGTATATATGGTCCTTAGTTTGATTAAAGAAAAAATTATTTGAGGTATTTTTAGCGCTTTTATGAACATTTAGGTGACAACTGATGTTGTCTTGATATCCTTGGAAATATTAAAAAAACATCGACCTTAAGCCAAACTCACGCAGTATGTTCGACATTGTTTTCTTTTTTGCTCAGTCTTGAGATGAACTTTAACTAGCGCTTTTCTAGACCCCTGGCGTGTTACAAAATAGATACTTAACGAGCTAGGAAAATATATGATAACGCATGCAACGTTTTAAATATATATTATCGCGCCATTCACTTTAATGGATCGAACCACTAATTCATTTCCCATAGAACTTAATGTTAATTTATTAAAAAATGAAAATAATTTCTTCATTAGATTGGCATACAAACCAAACATGCTTTCATTCATTAGAGTTAGAGAATTTTTTACATCCTTGAAAACGTGTTTTGCAGCATTTTCTTGAGCCTTGTGCTACTAAACAGGGGTGGGGGCTCTCTGGTCTGCACCTAATAACATAGCCTCGCAGCTAGAGTCCATATGCTATTTTGTCAGTAGGAAATTAAATACAGGATCTCAAAATAAAAAAATAAAAGTAAATATTTTGTTGTCAACTATAGTAGATAGATTGAAGTTTATGAAATGTATAATGGAAGAAAATTAAATCCATTTGGCAGTCAATGGATGCATCTCAAAATAGTTGTACTATATTTGTAATTCCCCCACCAGTAGACTGGTTCTCTGGCAGTACAATAATTAGTGGTCCGATACCATAACGCGGTATATTAAATTTTGAGGAGAAAGAGCTGTGGAATATAAAAAAATTGCCTTTTCTGTACAGCAAACAGGCTAAAAAATTTCCTCACAGTTGACTCTAAATAGAGAAGGCTGACAAATTGCTCGTTATTTTCGAGATCTACGGATACCTTGTTCAAGGCGGACGACACCAACAAATAACACTTACAAATACAAAAACGTAAACAAAATATCTACTTACATGCTGCTTTGCTATTGAAACCAAAATCCAGGAATCTAATACTTTTATATATATATATATATATATATATATATATATATATTATATATATATATATATATATATATATATATATACCCAAGTAAATATTCCGTAACGCTTGACATATATTATTATTATTTTATTATTATTATTATTATTAGTAGTAGTAGTAGTATTGCTGTTATTATCAATATTATTATTATTATTGCTATGATTATTATTATTATTATTATTATTATTTGAACTCTTGTCCATTATCCCGCTAGACCATGCCCTTGACATACTTCCTTTGTACCTCCATGCATAACTTTACCGGAATATAATTTTTTTTTGCACATTTTGATGATGGCGTTGATTTTTTGCCGCGCATGGTGTCAGTCCTTATATATATATATATATATATATATATATATATATATATATATATATATATATATATATATATATATATATATATATAAACGAGAGAAAAAAAACAGTACACTTGTAGCTATTAAAATTTTGACAAATCAGGTATTTATATTTTGCAGGAACACTATTCTGTGATTATATTGCTCACATGTGGCACGTTTAACTGCCTGAAACAATTGAAACGTATCAGGTTATGGTAATGATGCCGTTATATGGCTACCCAAAGTTATGTTCTGGATAAAATCATTTGTACAGTTATACTTAAAAGAGTAAAGATAACGTGTTTCTAAAATTAGGAATGATACGATATGTACACAGGCACTTATTTCTATCAGTAAGTAGGGGGAAACATCCTCTACTTCCAATTAGCACAAGGTAGCTAACTCTCGCGGTTCAAAATCTGACTCCTCGATGACACCATGCAAATTGTCTTATACTATTTGCGCATTTAGTCACTCATAACTTGCACCACTGTAAAGAAGACATTCTAAACATTTCCCCCACGTACGATTTAAGTACTGATTTTTTTTAATGGCAACATTTACTCGACGTTTCTCCGTTGCTTCGTGTGCTAAAAACATTGTCTGGAGGACAACACTTCTGGTCTACTTCGGAGTGAATGCGACTATTGGGAGCATTATGGATGTCAAAAATAAATACCCAAAATAAAAATAATTTAAATTAAAATTAAAATCAAGTTTATTTTTGTTCAGAGCATTTGGAAAAAAAATTCTTATATTTTTTAAAACTAATCTGTTCGTTTCTATATTGTACACTTATACGTTGAGGTCATGACCCTTAAGTCATTTGCATAGAAGAAGACATAGCACTGAAGCAATCATGATCTAGTCGCATTCACTCCGAAGTATGCATTTTACCTCTTATATCACTGATACACATTCTCACAGTTTTATGTATGATTTGTTTCTTTTGCAGGCATGTGAAATCTCCAAGGAGATACATTTTGATGAATTTCTCTGTTGCACTCATTCTATCATATATGACATTTCTTGCCGGTGTAAACCGTACGGAAAACAAGGCAAGTTAGACTCAAGAGCAGGTGTGGGTAAAAATAGCGGTACCTAGTTTGTATGGATTGTTGTGGATTAAATTGTCACATTGGTTATATTGTTACATGCAATATTTAATTACCAATATATTACTATATGCCTTTAAAAAACGGTTCCTTCTTACATCAAAAGAATTTTTTTTCAGATATCGAATGCAAATATACAAAACGCTTGCGTTTGTGCGTATCAAATACAGTGATGTTTTATAGAATTACATGCAAATACGCATATAAGTGTGTTTGTCTCATTATGGTGTCTAAAATATTATTTACCTTTCTGATTGAATAAGATGCTATATAACACAGAAAACAAACCCCACTAAGATAAAGACTGATCAGAACTTAGAAGTTTTCGGAATGTATGGGAAAAAAAGAATAATGAATGACCTGATAATGAAAGTTAATTTATTTACACCCTATCATATATAAAGTTAGCAGCTACTGCTTTAGACTGTAAGCACATAATGTACATATACAGAAGGAATTTACTCCAGAAAAGTATAATCATCGACTTGCAGAGTTAAAATCCTAAGCAATCATCTTGGTAAAATTTAATATAGAGTAGTGATTGCATATTTGTGCAAAGTCGACACTTTGCACGTCTTAAAATGTCATCGTGTTTAGTTGTTCTCAACTGTCCGTTTTTGATCGGAAAGAATTTTTAGTATACACCCGTTACTGTACTCGCACAGAGAAAACTCAGAAGCCATGCAATAATTCTCCTTTGTTATATTTCCAGAGGAAGTCATTCTTGAAATGCTTTTTGTTTTTAACAAGAACAACGAATGCCATACCGTTTCTTTTTTTTTCTATTTTTGTCAGAATGTGTGTACAGCAATAGCGGCTCTTCTTCATTACTTCTATTTGACCGTTTTCTCCATCATGTTGGTAGAGGGGATATGGATAGCTGTGTCCGTTCTTTACGTTTTCCACAACAGATCGTACCTACACTTGCTCTTACCGGTTGGATGGCGTACGAAATTTTTATAAATCAAAATAAATGACCACAAATGATATCACTGTAAGCTATTAATTAAACTAAAAGAGTACTATTGGCCTTATTAATTGATATTGTTAATTATGAATCCTATTCCAACAGCTCAATAATACCTCATAAGAACACTTTTCAAGATATCCCTTTTTATAACATTCGTTAATGTGTTTTATGATAATAATTTAGTACATTTATAAGTGAAGTTTCCTGTACACTATTTGCGTGTGTTCTACATAATCATGTCATTTTTTACGTTTTTTTTTATATTTTTAGTCATCCCAGCTGGAATTGTTGGCGTTTCTCTTGGCGTTCGGAGACTGGATGGATATGGAAACAAACAATTGTATGTTTTATCAACGGAATATATGTATCCATTGTGGCAGTTTCATTAGAATTTCAATCCTTTAACATTTTGTCAAGAGCCATCAGAAAGCTGTATATTTATTGCCTTTTTCAAAGGAAGGACTGCACCCGATGATAATCCGTATCATTTACGACTTAAGACTTAAGAATGTTTCCTTACCCTTAATTATCTTAAGTATGATTTTGTTTGTAATTTCACGGTGTTTGTTTTTGTTATCTTCTCTCTCTCTCTCTCTCTCTCTCTCTCTCTCTCTATATATATATATATATATATATATATATATATATATATATATATATATATATATATATATATATATATATATATGTCCTTATGTGTTAACTAATATTGTAAAGCGCTTACGCAAATGATAATAGCAATGAAGATTACACTAATGATAATAACAATGAAGATTATGCCATTGATAAAAAGTCCATTAATAATTTGATGAAAGTGCATAGTGTAATTAGGATCTCCATTGACGATGTTGTTCGCCTCTTCTATATGTGCCTCATCAAGTACCTGTAATTTAATCCATGTGACATTATAGACCGACCTACATGTGACCGGTCTGTTTTGATTATTCATTAGAGCCTGGATAAACAGCTTTTATAGGTATAGTGTTTTGCATGCACTGTTCACGGTTAATGGGAGCGAAATAATTCTGCCATACATTTGTTGGCATTCAGTATGCACTGTAATGCCTTTCCCTCGAGTTGACCAGCGCTTAATATTTCACTGAAAGGTCAAACCGATTGGTCGTTCTGGTCGACCTCTATTTTCGTTTGTTTCCTGTTAAATGTAAAAAAGGAGCGAATACAAATTAATGAAAACAGAAAGGAAACAAAGATCACCTGTATTAATGTTTTGTGTTTCTTTTTTTCCCAGTTGAAAATTATTATATATATATATATATATATATATATATATATATATATATATATATATATATATATATATATATATATATATATAACAAGCGCTCAACTTTAAAATGTTACAAAATAAGAAAATCATTATATATATATATATATATATATATATATATATATATATATATATATATATATATATATATATATATATATATATATATAAGTATCTCTTGCCTAAAATGAAAATATGCAGCCAATGCTTCTTAACGATCCCATCAAATATATATATATATATATATATATATATATATATATATATTCATTTTTTTTCTTCTCCTCGTACAGTTGCTGGCTTTCCGTACAAAATGGGCTGATATGGGCTTTTGTAGGACCCGCGGCGCTTGTCATCGTCGTAAGTAAATTTCGTTTCAACAGCACAAAGATCTTGGTTCGTTTTGTTTTGCTTTTTGTGCTTTTTTTCTCTTATGTCTTAATGCTGTTTGATTTTGAAAACTTATTGTACTTTCGTGCAAATCAACATTTTTGAATAAGTTCACACGATCCTGCACTTCAGCATGTTATTCACCCACACCGTCCATTTTAAAGATTGCAAGTGTAATCGAAGCAAAATTCAGGCTCGGCAATATAATTCATATTTTCCTTTAAATGTTCACTTACCTTATTCCAAATAACGCTGATTTTTCCTCCACAAATTCAAGTCAGTGGTGTCTTATTTTTAAATGTTTAACCTCTTAATAATTGTATCTCTGTTGAACGGATATCTGATTAGAGATTAGTTTGGCTTGTTTTTGGTGTTTTATGGTACATGAATACATGAAGGTTATTTTAGTGCCGAGGCAATTAGAGTCAAGTCTCTTGCATGGGGACACACCACGGTAGCCGACCCCAGCTGATCACGTGGTAGGATTAGAGGCCGTGCATTTTTGGTTGTGATTTTGGCAGATTGAAATACGTAAAATCAGTCATAAATGTGACACGTTTGTTTTAAAAGGAAAGAATAGTTTGAAATGTAGCTTTTAAAATTTTTACTTTATTTTGACAATACTTTTGAACGTGGATATCTCTGTCATCTTATGACATGTTAGGGCAAACTGTTATGATTATGTAACTGGAATATGTTCATGCAAACTGTTCATGTCCTCTCTGTCTGTCTGTCTGTCTGTCTCTCTGTGTATATATATATATATATATATATATATATATATATATATATATATATATATATACACACATATATATATATATACCACAAATATATAAGAAAATATATATAATAGTATTTGAAACATCAATGTTCAAATTGTTTAATATTTTTAAAGATATTTAAGTTTGAATAAATATAAAGTCTCTTAAAAGTATTAGATACTCAGTCTCTCAATTGAGATGAATTTATTGCTAGTATTTCTGTTGCAGTTCAACATAGTTGTAATCATCATTGCAATTAGAAAGATGCTGGGCACCACTGCGTTTCTTACAAAGACAAAAAAGGAACAAATACGGTACTAAATTAATACAGGATGCTGTATTCATCTTGTCGAACGACAATTCAGTTATTTCTTGAAATTATATTCTGCAATCTGTTCCATCACGTTTTTAGTTTTTTAATTTTGTTATTTAGTCAGTGAGCATTATTTTAAGTCCATTCTCTCTTTTATTTTCTTTGTACAAGGTGAGCTGTTTTACAACACAGCAACACATAAAGGCTATACCGTGCCCGTATAAGGGCATCTGACCTCATCGTTATATCGTGCCCATATACGGGGTTCTAACCTAATGTTTATATCATGCCCATATACTGGATTCTAACCTCACTGATCATTAGGAGACATTCGAAACTAAATTGAACATATAAATGGGGAAAAGAGAGTCTTGCACTGAGTATCAGGATGGATGAATTAAAAAAGAAAATTAAATGATAACAAAAAGGAATTTGATGAAGAAACTAAACTAATGCATGGATACATATTGCTTAAAATTTTAGAATTGTTCCATGTCAGTACTATCCTTATCCTGTTGTTATTCATTTAAATGCAAATTTAAGAGCTGTAGATCAAATTACAAGGGAGACAATACTTGGTATTCAATTTAAATATATGTGCGTTTTTTGTCCGAAACTATATCTCAGAGATTAGTCAGCAGTTATTGATTCTGTCCATTTTTTTGCTGAATACAAGTTTCATACAGTAGATGCTTCATAGCAGTATAATACTGAGATAGAAATTCGGGTTTATACATAATTTGTATCAACTTAAATAGAGGTAAACAAACAATGTGTTGCTTACTCGTCATACACTAAAAAGAATACGATCGTTTCAATTTAAATTAAAAAAGTATTTACGATCTTGAAGAGAACAATATTTTCATAATTTAGATCGAAACACATCCATTGTAATAATAAGTCTGGATGTAAAACAAAAACTACAGCAGTATCGATATATTTTACTCCTTAATTAAGTGACATTTCGTTAAATAAATGACTTGCAGAAGCAAATATTATATTATTTATCGGTATATACATAAATAATGGTTTCAGCAGGAGTAATTATTGGAACAACAATGGCTAACGACTTAGCGTTTACTGTTCAGTTTATATGGATATGAGTAAAATTAGGCATGATAAATAAGAAGTACAGAAATAAACTGCTGAGTTAAATGAAAAAGAGCGAAGACAATGGATTACTTGAATGAAAGGATAAGAGAATAAGTTTTCGTGACTCATTATTTAAATAACCCGGATGATAGTTTTGACCTATATGAGTCAGGTCATAGTGCCATAGGTGCTACTCACGGAAGCAAATCGTCCGATACGTGTACATCTACTTATCCCAATGCATTTATTAACTTAGAAAATAAGTTAAAACTCGAAAAAGCAACCTAATCTTAATGATTTTCACCAACCTTCTAATGATCAAGCAAAATACGAGTACATATTCATTACACTCTGATAACTGTTAGTGTCCACGATGCTTACATATTTCTTTAAAAAGAAAGACCATAGGAGCGAAGCTCGGGCAAACAAATATCCGGTACTGTCGTTATTGCACGTATTTATGCAGGATGCATGTGTGCTTTTTTAGCACTTAAATAGCATAGTTATGGCAACGTAAGGTAAATACATAATTCCTAGCAAGCATTAGAAGGGGTTAAATAGCTCAGTCTAACACATCATAGTATAACATACACACAAAGTATAGTATAACATACACACAAAGTATAACATAGTATAACATACACACAAAGCAACATAAAACGTGAGCAAACATTACAGATAGCAATTCCAATACTAAACCTAATATATTGATTGTACCAGGGTCTTTTTTGTTTTTTGTTTTATTGTTGTTGTTTTTTGGGGGGTTTTTTTGTGTGACTCTTTTGAAATGTAAGTAATGAGATATGCCAACAATGCAATGGTTAATAATTTGGATAGAATGCTTGTAATAGACATCAATAGGTCCTATAGAAGTAATGATTTATTCAAGTTGAGTGACTCCAATATTTTCATGATATACACATTTTTGTGCTTACCTATTGTGATTAGGACAACTGGGATCGAACAAGGAATTATGAATGATAAGTTAAGAAAGTTCATGTGCAAATCATGCACACAGGACAGGTACCGAAGCTGTACAATTCGCGCTGTTTAGTAAAAGTAGAAAACCATTTTGCTTTGAGATTCAAACAGATCATCGTCCACTGCATCTACCGCATTAATTTAGACTTAACATAATGTACAAACGCGAAAAAGCATTGGAAGTAATAAAATGTGTCAAAAAAGGTTACGAACTGGAAAGCAATTGTTTGCTGTACGATACGAACACTTCTGAATCAATAAATGATAAATACAGAAGGGAGTGCTTTCTTTCATGACTATAGTACTAGTGATTTAAATTATAGACCGCAGATAGTGAGGGTAGCTAGTGAAAGGGAGAATTAAAGAGCAAGTTAATTAGTACATTCACATTTATTGGCGGTATCTGAGGGTGGCGAAAGACCGGGAAGAGAAATGTTGGGGGGAGGGGCACTGTATGTCAAATTCGTTTTCACTGGACTTCCTTTAAGTCAATGACCACATCTAAATTTATATTTTGATGGTCTATAAGGATGCATTTTAGGTTTATCTAAAATGTATTCCACAGCACTGAAAACATTACCGGTAATTTTCGCATTAATACAAGCTTCTTTTTGTTTTGTTCATAACCTATTCAGACAAATCTGTGTAAGAGCTTCCTACAAGCGGTTGATGTGCAATGCTAAATATTCTACAATATCAAACGTCCAGCTTGTTCTGTCGCTTATTTCCTGTCCAAAATTGGATATGTAAAACGTTAAATGAACATTCAATGACATTATCTATTTTTCTTCTATACCTTATATTTAGATGCCTTGGTTCTGTGGTAAACGTCGCTATACTCAACTTGACCTCCGTCCTGGTTGGATATCTGCATAAGTTTGATCAGCTTTACTTTTATAAAATCAAACAGCCTAATATTTATACTTGATGAGCTTTAAATATCATCCACAGTCACTGAAAATACATATGAGTTTTGGCGCAGTATAATATATTTACACCACACACTCTTGTAGGGATAAAACAGCAACACAATTAAAAACTAAAACTATCTAGAGCACTAGTGCAAATACAACCCACTCGCATAAGGATACAACAACAATAAAATAAGAAATTTTAACAAAATCAATACTCACTGGCGCAGACATACTATACAATTTAAATCTTGCTACATTAATGGATAAAATGCTACAGTTGAGCCACTGAAAAATGAAAATATCTGAAAACAAACGTAGAAGCTCATGTCATTCGAACTTAAATTTAAAAATGTCATTTTTTTTTATTCTTGATTGCTTAACAAAGAAAATAATTTTCTTTATTATCATGTTGAAAATTCAAATCTCAAAATGAAAGCCGTACATGATTTGAAATATATGTTAATTAAGTGTGCAACGTTTATCTGACTTGAGTCCCATTACCTCGTAATATAAAGTTTCGCATGAGATTTGTAAGGATTTCTATATTTTTACATATTAAATATCTTTTAAGCATCATGGCGGAAGCCTAAAGTGTTAAGAATCCACTAAATGCGATTACTGTTTGAAAGACTTATTAAAGGAGGATAATAATATCTGGCGGAAACAACTGGCGTTATAATGAAGACAATTAGCGCAGAAACTGGTATTTTTGTCAAATTTTTGGATGATGATAGGCGTGGGTGGCATTATGGCGGGGGAATTAAATATAAGGTTTGGAAATCCGTTTGGGCAATTTGTTGGTGATGCACGAGGACAGCGTTATATATATATATATATATATATATATATATATATATATATATATATATATATATATATGCAACCCATCAGTATCTTCATAGCTTTCCTATGTATAATATATTACTAGCTGTAGTTTTTCGACTTGTACTGTTGCTGATTTAGAAAATATTCGTTATTGTGGCGATTCACTTTATGATATCGCTATTTACTAACGTAGAATAATTAAGGAATTTGAAATAATTTTGGATTTTGAAATAATTTTGTTGGCGTCATATTTGCTATGTGTTTTTATTGTTGTGACATTGTATAACATTCCTGATTTTGTTTTAATCCTTTTCATTGGACAATGTACCTTTCTTCATCTACTCATATTGCATCATAATCTTCAAATGTTTTAGATATGTAAGTAGGAGCTAGTTTTTGAATTATTCTTTAAATTATCAGGGCAAGTTTGAAAAGTCTTGGAGTTTTGCTGCCCATAACAGGAGTCACATGGATACTTGGCATTTTCTCTCTCAACGAGGACCTTGTTGTATTTCAGTATCTGTTTACCATCTTCAATTCTTTGCAGGTACCGTTTAATTTAACAACGTAACTCAGCTTGAATCATTGTTATTTCAAAGTTAACACCAAGCACAAAGATTATTTTTATTGCAAGGCACACTTTTACCTATATGTGTGAACACATGGAGACACAACACACACACACACACACACACACACACACATATATATATATATATATATATATATATATATATATATATATATATATATATATATAAGATGTGTATTCCGTGCACTGAGAACTATCAATTAAAATGTATTTTGCATTGCATATCATAATCTGTCTTGACAATGCCTATTAAGTTATACATGCTACAAGTTGAACATTCATGAATCATATAGTATTTTAATGAATTTTTGTCACTGCAATGGCCATAACATAAATGTTTGACAATGCTACGCTGACACTGGAGCATGCAGCATCATTAGACAAAGTTGTTTGCTTGTTTTACTTGCATGTCTTATTACTATATAAATGATTCAAAATCATATTAACTGCATTATACAAGAATTTGAGTACTAATGATTCATCTTAACAATCATTAAGACAAATATGTGATTACAAAGCATGCAATATGCCAGAATATCTGTACAAGGATATAATGATGGGACCGTTGATTAAAAACTCTTTCAGAGAAAATTTTAAAAGTCTAGAACGAAATTAGCTCAACCGACGCTAAAGCTCCCTTACAGAGTATCAATTGGGCCTGAAAAGTAGCCGCGTACCTTAAGCTGACAGAAAAAGATAGACCCAGTAACACCTCCCATACATTTTCTAATAATTGCAACAAATTTGAAATATAAATATCTCACATTCCACACGGCAATGGCTCTCCAGAGAGCCTGTTTGTCAGAAAGAAAATATATCTCATTCAACATGCAATGGCTTTTTACAGAGCCTGTTTGTCAGAAAGAAATTATCTCTCATTTCACATGCGAATGGCTCTCTAGAGAGCCTGTTTGTCAGAAGAAAAAAAACCCAAACATATATCTCATTCTACACGTAACAAATTTGAAATATAAATATATCACATTCCACGTGCAATGGCTCTCTAAAGAGCCTGTTTGTCGGAAAGAAAATATTTCTCATTCCACGTGCAATGGCTCCCTAGAGAGCCTGTTTGTCAGGAATAAAATATATCTCATTCCACATGCAATGGCTCTATAGAGCGTCAGTTTGTCAGAAAGAAGATATCTCTCATTCCACATGCAATGGCTCTCCAGAGAGCCTGTTTGTCAGAAGAAGAAAAAAACATATATCTCATTTTACACGTAACAAATTTAAGATATAAATATATCACATTCTACGTGCAATGGCTGTCTATAGAGCCTGTTTGTCAGAAAGAAAATATCTCTCATTCCACATGCAATGGCTCCCTAGAGAGCCTGTTTGTCAGGAATAAAATATATCTCATTCCACATGCAATGGCTCTATTGAGCGCCAGTTTTTCAGAAAGAAGATATCTCTCATTCCACATGCAATGGTTCTCTAGAGAGCCTGTTTGTCAGGAAGACTATATATCTCATTCCACATGCAATGGCTTTCTAGAGAGACTGTTTGTCAGAAAGAAACTCAATCTTAAGCAAACTGACAAAGAACATTGCAGGATTTGAGTGAAGCAGGTCACAAACATTTTGTCATATCTTGTCCTTCTTTTTTATGAAACTTTTAATTTGGCCCCTGTATATACATGTAGATGCAAATGCAAAAATTATCTAGAGGCAGAAATATTCACAAGGTATTTATGTTTCTGTTTGTCTGTCTTTGTGATTGCTTTGTGATTGCCTCTGGTAATGGGACTCGTGGCACTGAGAGCACAAAAGCTAGTCCTGTACTGTCTTTTCTGTGCGTGTGTATGTGTATGTACTAATATATATATATATATATATATATATATATATATATATATATATATATATACATATATTATATATATATGTGTGTGTGTGACTAATTATTATTATTGGCACCATGTACTTTCCACGAACGTACGTTCTGAATATCGTATAGCTAAACTGAAGAATTTGGCGCAAACCATAACGATCGCCTAATCATAACAAAATAATAGTTTTAAACACTGTTAGGTTATATTATTTTAATATTAGACCGGAACCTGAGTTGCAGAAACTACTTTATGCAAGAAATATATATAGTTCTCTATTATAATTGTAAAAGCATGAAGGTAATAGACATAACAACGGATAGTAGCGACAAAGAATCAGCTAAAGTATGAAAATATATCGTGAAAACTGTCAATAATGGACACTCAGTGGACCACATAATTTTGGTCCTTTATGATAAGGTGCCTTTATATAGAACTTGAACATGGCAATGGAATTAAGAAAAGAATTACAATATCATCGTTTACAATTGGGTGGTCATTATATAGAGGTTTCACTGTTTATCCGACAACATATTACATGAAAATACAATTAATCCTTACATGTTTATCCGACAATATATTACATGAAAATACAGTTAATCCTCACATGTTTATCCGACAATATATTACATGAAAACAAGGTTAATCCTCACATGTTTATCCGTCGATATATTACATGAAAATACAGTTAATCCTAACATGTTTATTCGACGATATATTGCATGAAAATACAGTTATTCCTCAAATTAACAACACAAAAGATGACAAGTAATGCCCTCGTGGTCACTGGAAAACAAGTCCTATGAGAATTCATAAATGATAGTATGAATCAAAACCATTTGAGGAAACAAATTCCTTTTCAGCACTAGTTGTCCTTTGCTCCCTGCGATTACAAGTTGTGTTGAGTCCTGAGTGTGAAAATTCGTATTAAATACGTGGTAATGAAGGCAGAAGATATCTATATTTTCGAAAAGCTTTACACATATCGCTTAAGATTTAATGACGGATTACAGATATTCAAAAGGTCATACGACAAAAAATTAATGTCACAAACACTATATTACACATTGCGTGCTGCAAGAATGAAAAGGTTCTTAAAACTTTAAATTGGCTTCATATATATATATATATATATATATATATATATATATATATATATATATATATATATATATATATATATATATATATATATATACATATGAGTAAACTCTTACCTTTTCATTTTCAGGGTCTGTTTATTTTCATGTTTCATTGTTTGAAGGATGATCAGGTGAGTTATATTTGTTTCCGTGCACTTACTTTACGGGATAAACATTTTTCATGTTCTTGTCATTAATTCATACAGCCTACGCGTGTAGTAAGTTAAAGCTCTCTGAATATATACAGTTTAGTAATCTTCAGACAATGTAAAAGTATAGTTTAAAAAAAAAAAAAAAAGAGTTTTTAACGTGCTAATTTCTTTGTGTGTTTGCGTAACCTGTTCTAATGTCTTATCCATAAATGACATCTGTAGAAAATTGTATAATGTACTGTAATACATAAACAAGTTTATGATGGAAGGGTTATTTTAATTATATCAACACATATTATTCTTTTTATCTATTGAGTTCATGATGGACGGGTAATTTAATTATATCAACAAATACTACTTTTTGTATCTATCGAGTTACTCGTATTTGTAATTTGGTCACAAAAAGGCAAGTCTTGAATATATACATTGGAATAATTACTAAACGTTTACGGTAATTCTTTTCTGACAGAAAATCTGACATCACTATGCAAGAGGTGGAAAGATTTCCATTATGTACTTAGTTTTAATGATCAGATGAGGAAAAGTATATCGAACAAGAGTATCATCTTTTCCGTTAAAATGGAATATTTCACTTTCCTCTAGGGCTGTAAAATAGGGTATGTGTTATGTGCTCTTTCAGAAAACTCAATACAGCATGAGGGCCATAGTATTACGTGTTAAGGGAAAACAAATTCTTTCTTTTATATGTTCGCTGAATGAATGAACACACTATAAGTAAGAAAGTAAATGTTACAACTTCCACAATTAATGTGGTGTCTGATCTGAGGATTTCATCAGTAAAGAAACGTTACAATTATTTTGGCAGGAACGAATGCGCTAGTACCATACGATTTTTGTGTCTAACTTTTTACCTTGAGTCTTTTAGATTATCAGTAAGCCTTTAGATAATCAGTAAGTCTTTAGATTATCAGTAAGCCTTTAGATTATCAGTAAGCCTTTAGATTATCAGTAAGCCTTTAGATTATCAGTAAGTCTTTAGATAATCAGTAAGCCTTTAGATAATCAGTAAGCCTTTAGATAATCAGTAAGTCTTTAGATAATCAGTAAGCCTTTAGATAATCAGTAAGCCTTTAGATAATCAGTAAGCCTTTAGATAATCAGTAAGCCTTTAGATTATCAGTAAGTCTTTAGATAATCAGTAAGCCTTTAGATTATCAGTAAGCCTTTAGATTATCAGTAAGCCTTTAGATAATCAGTAAGCCTTTAAGATAATCAGTAAGCCTTTAGATAATCAGTAAGCCTTTAGATAATCAGTAAGCCTTTAGATAATCAGTAAGCCTTTGGATAATCAGTAAGCCTTTAGATTATCAGTAAGCCTTTAGATTATCAGTAAGCCTTTAGATTATCAGTAAGCCTTTAGATAATCAGTAAGCCTTTACATTATCAGTAAGCCTTTAGATTATCAGTAAGCCTTTAGATTATCAGTAAGCCTTTAGATAATCAGTAAGCCTTTAGATTATCAGTAAGCCTTTAGATTATCAGTAAGCCTTTAGATAATCAGTAAGCCTTTGGTTGGTAAAGATTTTAAAGCATCTTGCTCATTGTTTTATTGGTGTGAACGTGCTACTAAGCTATGGAAAGATATATTTGTATGACTACTTGCGGCAAAAAGGATACACTTCTGAATAACAACTTTATGACCTTATAATAAATAAATATTAAAAATTATACCTGACAAAAGAGCACTTTGTGATTTAAAAAGAAATATTCTTAATAAAAAATTTCAATTTCAGCTACGCAATGCGATAAAGACGAAGTGTCAGCGCACAAAGGCAACAGAAATTAACTCTCTGAACCTTAGGACCGCTTCAAGGGATGAATTCAATGTAAGTTACAGGATGAATTCAATGTAAGTTACTGGATGAATTCAATGTAAGTTACTGGATGAATTCAATGTAAGTTACAGGATGAATTCAATGTAAGTTACTGGATGAATTCAATGTAAGTTACAGGATGAATTCAATGTAAGTTACTGGATGAATTCAATGTAAGTTACTGGATGAATTCAATGTAAGTTACAGGATGAATTCAATGTAAGTTACTGGATGAATTCAATGTAAGTTACAGGATGAATTCAATGTAAGTTACTGGATGAATTCAATGTAAGTTACTGGATGAATTCAATGTAAGTTACAGGATGAATTCAATGTAAGTTACAGGATGAATTCAATGTAAGTTACTGGATGAATTCAATGTAAGTTACTGGATGAATTCAATGTAAGTTACTGGATGAATTCAATGTAAGTTACAGGATGAATTCAATGTAAGTTACTGGATGAATTCAATGTAAGTTACTGGATGAATTCAATGTAAGTTACAGGATGAATTCAATGTAAGTTACTGGATGAATTCAATGTAAGTTACTGGATGAATTCAATGTAAGTTACTGGATGAATTCAATGTAAGTTACAGGATGAATTCAATGTAAGTTACTGGATGAATTCAATGTAAGTTACTGGATGAATTCAATGTAAGTTACAGGATGAATTCAATGTAAGTTACTGGATGAATTCAATGTAAGTTACTGGATGAATTCAATGTAAGTTACTGGATGAATTCAATGTAAGTTACAGGATGAATTCAATGTAAGTTACTGGATGAATTCAATGTAAGTTACAGGATGAATTCAATGTAAGTTACTGGATGAATTCAATGTAAGTTACTGGATGAATTCAATGTAAGTTACTGGATGAATTCAATGTAAGTTACAGGATGAATTCAATGTAAGTTACTGGATGAATTCAATGTAAGTTACTGGATGAATTCAATGTAAGTTACTGGATGAATTCAATGTAAGTTACTGGATGAATTCAATGTAAGTTACAGGATGAATTCAATGTAAGTTACTGGATGAATTCAATGTAAGTTACAGGATGAATTCAATGTAAGTTACTGGATGAATTCAATGTAAGTTACTGGATGAATTCAATGTAAGTTACTGGATGAATTCAATGTAAGTTACTGGATGAATTCAATGTAAGTTACAGGATGAATTCAATGTAAGTTACAGGATGAATTCAATGTAAGTTACAGGATGAATTCAATGTAAGTTACTGGATGAATTCAATGTAAGTTACAGGATGAATTCAATGTAAGTTACAGGATGAATTCAATGTAAGTTACAGGATGAATTCAATGTAAGTTACTGGATGAATTCAATGTAAGTTACAGGATGAATTCAATGTAAGTTACTGGATGAATTCAATGTAAGTTACAGGATGAATTCAATGTAAGTTACAGGATGAATTCAATGTAAGTTACTGGATGAATTCAATGTAAGTTACTGGATGAATTCAATGTAAGTTACTGGATGAATTCAATGTAAGTTACAGGATGAATTCAATGTAAGTTACTGGATGAATTCAATGTAAGTTACAGGATGAATTCAATGTAAGTTACTGGATGAATTCAATGTAAGTTACTGGATGAATTCAATGTAAGTTACTGGATGAATTCAATGTAAGTTACAGGATGAATTCAATGTAAGTTACTGGATGAATTCAATGTAAGTTACAGGATGAATTCAATGTAAGTTACTGGATGATTTCAATGTAAGTTACAGGATGAATTCAATGTAAGTTACAGGATGAATTCAATGTAAGTTACAGGATGAATTCAATGTAAGTTACTGGATGAATTCAATGTAAGTTACTGGATGAATTCAATGTAAGTTACTGGATGAATTCAATGTAAGTTACAGGATGAATTCAATGTAAGTTACTGGATGAATTCAATGTAAGTTACTGGATGAATTCAATGTAAGTTACAGGATGAATTCAATGTAAGTTACAGGATGAATTCAATGTAAGTTACTGGATGAATTCAGTGTAAGTTACAGGATGAATTCAATGTAAGTTACAGGATGAATTCAATGTAAGTTAGAGGATCGTACTGTTATGAATTCAGAGTAAGTTAGAGGATCATACAGTTTTGAATTCAATGTAAGTTAGAGGATCATACTGTCCAAATACATGCACGAACTGGCCACGAGGTTTTAGGCCAGTTTTAGAAACGAATAGTTTGAGGTGATTCTCAATAGACTCAAAAAAAAACAGAAAAAGGATTTTATATATATATATATTGAGACATTGTTTGAAACGCATGATTTAAAACCAAACGTTCATTGTGTCACAAAAAACTGACCTTTCAAACATATTCAGACCAGTACTATGAATCAATTCTGATGTTTAATTAGCCAATGTCAAATCACTGATCAATCGCATATTAGAATATTTTAAGTCAAATCTGAGTCTAAAGAATTTCACAATTTTCGAGCCGTTTGTGTATGTTTTACCATGAGCCCATGCTTAAAGGTCAAGTCTGTAAAATCAAAATACCAGCATGTGAAAAAAAGACATTAGAATGTGAACAAGAGAAATATAAAATTCCAAATATATACTCAGAAAGGGGTTAGAAGTCATCTAACGTCAAACCTCCTACCGCTTTTCCGTTTTAGATCGTATAAAAAGTACGACATATGTGCATTCCTGTCATAATGGAAGACTGCTTTAGGTCTAAATATACCATATATATATATATATATATATATATATATATATATATATATATATATATATATATATATATATATATATATAGTTTGCAACTTGAATATCAGGCTAAGAGCAAGATGTAACTGACGTTATCCTACAAAAAGAAAGAGTGTCAAAAGAATTGTTTTGAAATGGCAATTTTGTTACTAAAAACATATGAATATAGACAATTATTATTCATGACTGATGCCGTTAACCAAACATTGGGCATCACTTAACGGAAGAATTAAGTATATACAAATTTGATAGGTTAGATTCTTCAGACTAATTCAGACAATTAGAGGGCGAGATTCAAGATTGTAGTTGAAGCTCACACTTCAATGGTGTTATTGAAATCCATGGCGGATTGCAATATATATGCATTTTAAACGCACAAGTTGTATAGGTTGGTGATATAGCCTAAAACGGGAATATACTATGTTCAACTGGGTGAAAAGATTATAGCCTCAGACAGAAACATACGAACGACAGTCTGTGTTTGGCGGGAAATGTAACATTGTTATATTATGAGTCTGCCTGACGGGAAATGTAACATTGTAGCATTATGGGTCTGTCAGGCGGGAAATGTAGCATGTTGCGTCTCTCTGGTGTCAAACGGCAATCCTATGTTAAAAAGGATAAAAAGATCAATGGCGCCTAACGGAAATTTACCATTGAGATGGCACGATGGCCTCAAACGGTAATTTAACATGGTGATGGCACTATGGCCTCAAACGGTAATTTAACATGGTGATGGCACGATGGCCTCAAACGGTAATTTAACATGGTGATGGGACTATGGCCTCTAATGACAAATGTAATGTTAAAACTACACCTATTAGTTTATAAATAAAATTACGTTTCCTGTTTCCCTTCTACCCTATGATCCCCTTATCAATAAAGTAAAACCTCTTATCCCCTCTATAGCATCCCTACCATACCCTTTTAATCAAAATAATCATTCCATTTACTATTTGCATAATCCCTACACCCCTAGCAATATTACCTTCTATATCCCCCTTAATACCATATCCCCTTATAAAGAAAATAAAAACTCTTAGTCTCTCTATATATTCCACCATCCTCATAATTCCTATAATCCCAAGAACAAATATATATATCTGACATGGATATTAATCTTGTATTGTAGCCCAAATGCGGGGGTGGGAGGCTTAGAATTCTGGCTGTACTAAATTTAAGATTCTCACTAAACAAATTGCTTTTTATTTTAACAGACAGCGAATTGTATTTCAAACATATTCAGTATCACCTCAGGCAAATTTTTATTCATCAATTTTTTATTTATTTTTTCTTACAGATTTTGCCAAACCAACACTGATCTGACCTATATTTTCTCAATGCGCGGAGTAAAAATGTGGTTCTTGAGACTGAATTATTTTGCTACATTTTGAAACTAAAGGTAGAATTTGATCTGAAGCTCAGAGGGTTTTTTTTTTCTTCCTTTTTACTCTAAGGCTGAAACATACATATTGTTGCTTGATAAATACACTGACAGACTATTGCAACCCCAAAAGAATTCATCGTCTGTATTGTAAAAAAAAAAAAAAAAAAAAAGAACCACACACACGCACACAAAACAAAGCAATTCAATTTGTAAAAAGGTTACTGAGTGTACTTCATTTTTTAATATTTTAATTTCATGGCTGTAGATTTTTTTTTCTTCACTAAAACGGTTTGCAACCTCTGTTTCAGAGAGAGAGAGAGAGAGAAAGAGACAGAGAGAGAGAGAGATTTTGACTACGGCAAATTTTATTTACAATGACTTGCCATGAAATGTTGATAAATGATAACAATTGATTAATTTTAGTGTACAGTTTATTGTAAAATATAATTACTTCATGATGTAGAAATGTCAAAATATTATTTTTATTTTAATATTTGAAGGCCACGCGGTTTATTGCATTCTCTCATAGATTCATAGATCGAAAGCTAGGCTTAGAGTGTATACCTCATGTCAATCGGATTACACACGGGCAATTCAGTCAATGATCGGAAAAACACCTCAGAAAAACTACAGCAGTCACTGTTGCATATGCATGTACCTTGTTTACCAAATGAAGTTAGATGTACACCTAATCGGTATCAACCGAGCCGCTTCGGTTTTCATTGCTATGCAATCGATAGCACTTTTTTTATATGTAGATACAGTTTGGGCAGGCCGAGAGTCTCGGAGACTAGTGCACATCACATATCATTATAAATACGGTCGACTCGACTGAAGTGACTTACTCTAGGCTGAAACATTCCAGTTTCTTTTTATCAAGCATAAACTCGCTAGAACTTTCCTTTACTGAACTGATGCAAGGAGAGAGAGAGAGAGAGAGAGAGAGAGAGAGAGAGAGAGAGAGAGAGAGAGAGAGAGAGAGAGAGATGGAGGGGGGGGGGGCGGGTGGAGGAAGGGAAAAAGAGAGAGAGGAAACCAAAACAATAGGCAAGTTTCTTGTCTGTTTTACCGACAGTTTGGTAGTGTGATCTCTCATCAAATTTGCATTTTATTTTTTGCCGTCAACATACCCTAAATTCGAAGGTCTGCAAACTTGCAAAATATCAGTCAGAGGGTAGAACGCATTGGAATGCATACAAGGTCGAAGAAAGGCTACATGTTGTAACAATGCTTTTTTTAAGACTGAAAAATATCTCATCTGTTTTGTTTGTGTTTTATTTTTTTTAAACGGCAAAACTATTTCTTGTGGCTATAACGTATTCATATAATACATACAGTGACGTACTAGCAGTGGTTAGACCATATGGTAAGTTCTTTTAGTAATGCCCTTCCCCCGTCTACGTAAAGATCCTTACTTGAATATTTTTCTTGAATACATGATTAGTTATTTAGACTGTGCGATCATAATATTCTCTTAGTGTTTAGATATGCATTATAAGAAAACTTTCCACACAGATTCCATCAGAATATTTCGCAAAGAGATTCCCTCAGAAGTTTTCCGTAAAGATTCCCCTCTGAAATTAAATCAATACGCATGCCTATGCTATAAATTCATACATGAAAGTAATCTTTATACTTTTTTATGTAAATATTTTTATATCATTTCTTTTTTCCTTTTTGAATATTTCCCTTTATATCATTAGATGTTCTTGAATAAATCATGACTGCGCGATCGTAGGATACAAAACTTCGAGACAAAAATTATTCTTATTCAAATACTTGTACAATGGTACGCTGATAATAAAAAAAGAAGGTAATTTACATTTGTTCCAATAGGCGGCGTTTTGTTTACATTAGATTCACCGTGTACCTTTATGTAAACATTAATGTATTTCCCCTTCTTTCTTTCCATGAATAGATTTCAAAATGCAAAGACATTTATTTTAATACAATAGTTAGGGCTATTTTGTTTACGGAAAGTCATTATCCGTTCGAAGAGTAAAAATTCCCCTATTACTTGGAAACAGATATATCAAACTTGAGAGAGAGAGAGAGAGAGAGAGAGAGAGAGAGAGAGAGAGAGAGAGAGAGAGAGAGAGAGAGAGAGAGAGAGCCCTTCTTCTCCGTGTACAGCTGGCAAATACCCTTCAAAATCAAACGAAGACATATAGACACTTACTTTTTTTGGTATATTCTCATGAATAAGAATCACGTTGAAACTTAAACAAAACAATACAGTTTTTTATGTTTTCTTTCTTTCATCAATCGCACACAATGTCTTTGGTACAATCACTTACATTTTGTGTCCAATTGTCAAATCCAAGACTTTTCCAGTCACGTACATACTTCCAGTCGTTAATCTGTTGGTGTATCCAATCTGCTATACATACTTCTTGGTAAGTATGAAGAGTCGATAAAGTACGATGAATGTCTTCTTCACAAGGCACAGATTTGTATTCACCACTATTGGTAGCAGTTTAAATATAATGAGTTTTTTCGTGCACAGATAATGTTTTAACTGTCATATCTTTGCAAGTACTGTTCATAAATTATCCATAAAGAATCTGCTGGTAAACGAAATCCAAGAAATGTAGTCACTAGGACACACACACGACACGCCATCCATAATTCAAAAGAAATGTCTCGTCTTGTGGAATCAGTTTTTTTTAACAGTACTTTGTGATCCACAAAATTTTGAACACTGTCATTCACTTCCTTCGATATAATTTGGTAAAGCACTGATGACAGACGTCGTGGCATGGCAAGAGCTGTGTCTGTAAGGTAACGTGTTGTGATTGGGAAGTCGAACTCGTTTATCGTAGGGGATCTGATACACTTTTTCCAAACGTCGACTGACGTTTTAATGAGCTGACAAAGCTATAAATGTATGAGAATCCGCCGTTTTAATATTCAAATGATCTTGACCTGACTTTAAAGCTTCTTTTAAGACGTCAAAGTCGACCGCTTGTCTAGAACGATAATTCAGTGTCAGTCCCTTTACTTTTCATTTGGTATGAAGTTCTCCTTGCTTGTCTCTGTACTGGTAGGCGTAATTGTTAGGTCCATCACTGGCAAAACTCAGAATAGTATCTTCGGGATGTTCGTCAGTTCATGTTCCTAAACGTTCGTCTTCGATGTGTGCGATCGATGTACATGCAACTGTTGGTGTAAAAGTCAAGGACTCTATCTCCTAAAGGTTCCAAGGCGGAGAACAATATTAAACGGGTGTTCACTGTCACGTAAGCAGCAATGACGACATTGCCAATCTCATGGGGTGGTGCAAACTTACTCTATCATCGATGAGTTGATAGTATCGACTTGGATCTACCTAGAATTCGGTATTTCAAGATGTCCGACGTTGATCTAGTTTTCCCCACAAACAATTCAGGATGACGTTTGCAAACGATCGTCTTCCTTCGTTCTCTTCCACATGTTCCATTGTGATGCCTTCTAAGGATCGGTACCGTTTTTTGAATTCATCTTAGTCTTCTGGAGTCAGACACCAAGAAGGATAGCCGCAAGCTGCTTGCTTCAATTTAAGACATTCGCTGAAATAGTCTGAACTAAAATACATGTACTTGAGGAGTCGTCATCCTGTTGGCATTGTTCTGTACTATATTCCTATCAAATATTTACTCAAGAAAGAGCCATAATTTTATCATTATTTCCCATAAGTAGGGAAACAATACTGTCGTTTTCTCAATCCATATCACCATACTCTCAAACGAGGCTGGAACTACTTTTCCTAGAGGTTTTCTTGTTACAATAGCAGCACCACTAGCGACGGAATTCCGACATTAAGAGTAAACAAAACTCTCACAGTGACGCTATTTAAGAATGTAAGAAATATTGCTCTATATCTAAAATATCTGAAAGGTTCAAACCATGTTTTTGTCGCTACAATGCAACATATTTATTCCTTATTTTTGAAGTAGTTCGTAAGGTTTGTTTGAAACAAGATCTCAATCAGAAATCGTGTTCTAAAACATTACCGGCTTCCCGCATAATGGATGAATTCAAAACTATAAATACTGACGTTTTTTTAGCGATGAGTTCGACATACAAGTTTTCTATCAATTCTGAACGATTTTCCTGACAATCCCGCTGCAGAGTCTGCACCGAAAGTAGACAAGGCCCTTGGCTTTGTTCAGGTATTAAATGAAGAAAAGACCGAATTTGTAAACAGAGTGAAAAACGACAAGACTGCAAGAAAAACTGAATGTGTTTTGAAGCAATTTAAAACTGATTACAACGTACCGCAAGGTGCAAATTTCGAGAAGTGAGTAAAATTGCTGTCGCAGAACTTCATAACTATATTGGTTCGTTTCTTCTGTCTGTCAGGAAGTCTGATGGGAGCGACTACGAGCCTGATATTGTTACTAGCTATCACAGGTCATTTGACAGATACCTGCATGAGAAAAATTATCCATACAGTATGGTTATTGATGAAGCACTTCTAGGACAATCTTGGCTTCTAAGCGTGAGGAACTCAAGCAGAAGGGAAAGGGAAGTAGACAATATGCCGCTGAACCCCTGACTAACACCGGGAAAATATTGTTGCCGAAAATGGATGTATTGGATTGCACAGTCCAAGACCCCTAAATAATGAAATGTTGGTGCAAACTACTATGGTACTTGGACTGAAAGGTGGAACGGAAACCGAAAATTGTATAGGGGTGATATTGAGCTTAAAACTGATGAAACGGGACATGAATACCTTGAATTGAATGAACGTGAAACAAAACAACAGGTGAAAAGCAGGGTACTCACCAGTGGGCATTTCGTCTAAAACAGTTTGACTGTCTTGAAGATCCTGAAATTTCCCGTTGCGGCTTACAAAGTTTTACGTAGCCATCGTCCAGAAAGTATGAATCTCCAAAGGCCCACCCCCACCCCACCCCTTTTTTTTTGTTGTTTTTATCCCACCACGAATCTCCGCTGGAATAATGATTACACAATTTGGTACAAATGCCAGCCTTTAGGTGAACAGTTACTGCACACAATTATGATAGGTATCCATCCAAAGCTAACCTTCCTGGACAAAAAACTAACCACGGTGCGCACAATTCCACTTGCACCAAACTTCCAAACTTCTTTGTGCTGGAAACGCTCCTACAACAATTCAACTTACAGGCCATCAAAATGTGCAAAGCGTGAGCAACTGTGCCGTAGCCTCACTTGGCATACAAAAGGAAACTAATAACATTCTCTGCAACAAATCTGTGTCATCAAGTTTCAACAATCTGTCCAATCCCGCTGTAAATAACTTTCAAAATAATGCTGTCCTTCCCATGTCAAGTCCCCATCGGAGCCTCTTATAAAATCCAGTCAGAAACAGTTTAACTGCTATCAGCCTGGCGTCATAGAAAAACTTTCAGAGTCATTCAGCTGGTGAAATCTTCCGTGATGCAAAATTTGACAACTGCACAAAAACTGTAAATCAAAATTATAGGTTGCTGCCCCTTTGAGTAGAAGAATTTGTGTTTTTGACGGTGATAGTAGTGAAAATGAGTGTCTGTTGTTTCACACGCTTCTCTCATTAAAGTAATATTCATTCGCATATCAGCTGAGCAAAATGTAATTCGGTGTATGATTTATGATAAAGTTCATATTAAAAAGGCTGAAAAGTTAAGTTTCTTTGTTTTTTAATTACTTTTCTGGATTTTTTTAAATTATCTGAAAATTGACAGTTATATAACAAAATTATCATTATCATTTATTCGATCTTAATTGCTAGATCACGTCGAGTTGTCAGCATCTGAAAATCCGAATCATGGTGAGACAAAGAGTGTCGAGTCGTGATTCGGATTTTCTGATGCTGACAACTCGACGTGATCTAGCAATCAACATCGCTTTACTATGATAATATTATATATGTCGTAGGAAAGTGCCAAATTTCGTATACTTTTAACAGTTGGTATCCCCGATCGAGCGCATGAAATAATTCGACACTAATCCACATTCCTATGAAAGCTAGTTCTTTATCCTCGTGGTGACAAGGCTGGTCTTGATTTCACGTTTGAGCACACGTAAGACATAATTACAACATCAGTTTTTAGTAGCAATGGTGCGGTAAGACGGATTGGTACAAATTCGTTCGTGTCAAAACGTTACATTTCATCCAGCCTTGGTACTGGTGAATGTGTTCCACGTCGATGTGTTCTATCAAACTTTTTCAGGGTGACTGGGCGGGGGGACCCAGCATATTTACAATGCAAAGGATACAACGAACACGCATCGATGTATTTGATTTGTTCATCTTGAAATTTGTCCAAGTAGTACAGCAATCGTGTAGCATTGATCCGTCATCCAAACAAAGGATTCAAAGGTTCGATGTTCGCCACATTGTACACTTCGAAGATGCGTCGTAATTCAGGGTCTCTTTTGAAACGCCGATCGTGTTCCCATATTTCTGTCCCTTGGTATCTTTGACTTTCCAAATTTTGTCGTCGTTGGTAAATTTGATCGTACAACTCTTTCTTGATGGACTCTGACAAATGATTTTTCAGGTCTCGCTGAGGAAAACAGGTAGGATATTCGTGAAAAAAAAATCCTTGAAATTCTTATACGATCTCTGGGTTTTCTATAAGGAGTACCTTCATGCATTGAATTTATAGCATAAGCATGAGTATTGATTAATTTCAAAACAAAATAGCCCTAAATATTGCATCAAAAATATATTTCTTTACATTTAGAAATCTATTCATTGAAAGAATGAATTTCACATTTCACCTCTGTCCACGTGGGTACGAGTCTCTTTTCGGCCAACGTGGGCATCTGAGAAAGCTTGCCATTAGCTGGTCGGTGGGTCTTCCTCCACCAAATATGCTGGCTGCCATTTATAGCGTAGCGTGTGCTAAAATTGGCGCTAAACTCACCAAACCAAATCAAACCATGTATAGCCTATCATGTGCTGAAAAATGGCGTTAAACCCCTCAAAACGAAAACCAAAATAAATCCGATAAATGGCGGAAAGGCCCGTGTGTGTTCCGATTGATATGAGACATACACTCTAAGCCTTGCTTTCAATCTATGATATAATGCGATAAACCGCGCCCATCAAATATTAAAACAAAAATAGTATTTTGATAATTCTGCACCTTTTAACAATTATATTTTACTATAATCTGTACACTAAAATTAATATATTTTTTTTTACCAGTAATAAGCATTTCATGGCAAGACATTGTTAATAAAAATTGACATAGTCAAAAGCTCTCTTTCTCTCTCTCTCTCTCTCAAACCGATGTAGCAACCCGTTTTAGTGAAATAATTAAATTCTACGTCTGCAAAATAAATAAAGAAAAAATTTAATAAATAATAAAGTCAGTGTAGGTATGGCAAAATTAAAAAAAAAAAAAAAACGTGATGAATGAAAATGTACCTGACTTGATACTGAATATGTTTAAAATACAGTTTGCTGTCGGTAAACATAAATAGCAGGTTTTTTTTAAAAAAAGTGTGAATTTTAAATTTAGTGCAGCCACAATTCAAAACCTCTCCCTACATTTGGGCTACAATACAGGATTAATGTCTATGTCGGATATATATTTGTGCTTGGGATTGTAGGAATTATAAGAATAGTAAGGAAATAGCAATTTTGTCTATAAAAGGAGGGGAGGGAATTTATAGAGGGAATAAGGGTTTTTATTTTGTTTATAAGGGGATCATATGATTTTATGGAGGATAAAAAGGTAGTTTTATTTATGATGGATTTAAATTCTTTTTTTTTTAAAATATATCCCACATCCTGTTTTCACTCCTCTTTCACTCAATGGATGATAATAGTGCTATATAATATTGTTACACCCCGTAGGGATTATGAAATTGTAACGGGAATTATCATTTTGTTTAACAGGGTATGGTAGGTATGTTATAAACGAGATAAGGGGTTTTGCTTATTTGTAAGGGGATCCTAGAGTAGTAGGGGGTTGGGAAGGTAGTTTTGTTTATAAACTAGTAGGTGTAGTTTTAACATTACATTTCCATTAGAGGCCATAGTGCCATCACCATGTTAAATTACCGTTTGAGGCCATAGTGCCATCTCCATATTAGATTTCCATTAGAGGCCATAGTGCCATCTCCATATTAGATTTCGGTTAGACGCTATAATCTTTTTACCCTTTTTTGACATAGGATTCCCGTTTGAGGCCAGTCAGAAGCAGCATGTTACATTTCCGGACAGATACACCCACAATGTCACAATGTTACATTTCCCGCCAAGCACAGACTGACATACCCATGTTAAATTCCCATTTTAGGCTATAATCTATCTACCCTGTTTAATATAGGATTTCTGTTTGAGGCCATATCGCCATCCTTTACTAATACTACTACTCTCTCCCTCCATTTCTCTCTCTCTCTCTCTCTCTCTCTCTCTCTCTCTCTCTCTCTCTCTCTCTCTCTCACACACACACACACACACACACAGAAGCTAGCTAAAATCGTTAACGTTAGTTTCTTAAAATATTGACAGGCATGAAGAAAAAGAACGCTTTGATGTAATACGCACATTTTCGTTTTTGTTTCTCTGTACGAACTGCAGTCAAAATTTAAAAAGTCTGAATACAAACTTCTAGGTATGATTTACCCAAAGCTTCTCCTGGAAGTTATTTGTAGCCAGTCGGGAAATCATCCATAATGAAATCTGTTGGCATTGTCGGGAAATCATCCATCATGAAAACTCCTGGTATCATCGGGAAATCATCCGTAATGAAAACTGTTGGCATCATTGTTCAAATATCTTAACTTGTATCTGACGAAACTTTCCTGTATTAAGTGATAAATATAAAGCATGTTAACCACATTTGTGTCATGAAACTTTATGTATCAATAAGACTCGGCAAAAACTTTACGCCCTTGTGGACACGAATCTGAGGCAGCCGCGTTCAGAAAAATATTATATGAGCCATTCTTTTGACCAATCTGCCCTGAAGTTTTACGCCATTACAGCTAGATATTTTGTATATTTACAGTGTGTCTGCATGTGCTGCACATAGAGTGTGTATTTTAGACTGGTTTCAAGAATCATTTCAGTTACTTATATAATAACAGACTGACACATCAAATTGAGGTGGGGCAAGTGTAAAGGTGCAAATTTTTGTCGATGTATTATTGCCGTGGCCAGTGTGGCACGCAACAATTAATCAGATTTATGAGGAAAGGTACCGCATTAAATCGCTAGACTGCGATGGTTTTAATGCCCCTGTTTGGGGCGCGATTAAGTCTTAATTAAGCATTCGTTGATTAACGGTCGGACATATGTATAATGCTAGGTTAATTTGGGGGTCTAGGTATCGAAAATGTCAAAGTTGAGAGGACGCAGAGACTATTTGTGAAACCATTTAAAGTAGTGTCATCTTTTGAAATTTTCCAGAATCGGTCATTTAAATAGGGCGCGAAATCTAGAGGGTTATGCTAACAACGATGGGCGTGTATTTTTGAAAGGCGGTAGATATGTTTAATCCTGATTAGCCACGCTAAATAAGGGGTGTGTTTCCCGGACGAAATTTCATGTTTTAAATATTCCACATCGCAAACTTTAGTCAGTCCAAGTTTTCCTGCGAAAGGCCTGAAGAATCTTGACTCCGAGCAGAATAAGGCGAAATTCTCTCGTTTAAACAATTGTTCAAGGGACGGGTGTCTGGAAGTTGAGGGAAATTCTGGCGGTAGAAGCGAGCGAGTCTCGAAAGCACAAGGGGAAAATAGCTCCATCTATCTATCTACCTACCTACCTACCTACCCATCCATCGATACATGTATAAGTATCCACTTAGAGGGTAGAGAGAAGAGGCATCACATACAAAGTTTGATGACCGAAAGAGGCTAGATAAGAGAGAGAGAGAAGCAAAAGGGAGAACATCAACCCTGACCTGTCAGCAACGGGAAATTGGGAGTGACCAGCAATAACAAGGTTATGCAGGCATGCTGGGCAATTGATTCGATCGTTCACTCGATTTCATGATGAACTGAGTCTATCGATATAAATAGATCGGCTAATTACATTTTTGTTGAAATTCGGTAATTGAGATCTAAAATAATTGTATCTTTCAAATGTCATGCATAATTTTCATTTTGTTTTATGTAATTGATTAAATTGTTACATTTTATATTCGGGGGCTCGTGTTATTCTATTCTATATCTCTGCTCAGATCTCTATTTATCTCACCTATAAATTTCAAATTTTATTTTATTATTTACTCGATCCGGGCAATAACACCGAGGTCGATCATCCTCTAGATAACGATAACAAACCAAATCGAACAACTGTTACAAGAGGTGCGTAACAGCAAGGTATTATAAACAAAACTTTGATGATAACATTGAACGCAAGTGCTAGATATTGGTGTATTGATATGACTGAAAGTTACAATTTCGTTCAAAGAAAGAAAAGTGCTAAAGGCAAAGAAAACCTGTAGCTTGTCTGCCAATGAAGTATTTTTCTCCAGTCATGCCATTCTTGTATTAGTCAATCAGGAATACTATTTTATGGAGGAACATACCAACTCTTGTGCATGAATCATATTTTATTCTTATCTTACATGGCACATGTAAGTTGTCAAAAGCATATTACTGTTATGAGGTTAAATCCGTAATAATTTAAGCTGCATTCCTTTACAAAACAAAGATTTAAATGACAAAACTAATGTGTCCTTTGTAGCTTTTAACGATGTATTGTCTTACCAACTCAGTCCAACCAGATCTTTCAGGCGTGTTTTTATTCTTTGGCCATAAATTATTTTGCCCTTTCATTATTGTTTAGATGAGATGATGACCTTATTTGTAAGGAAAAGAAACGGTTTTATGTTTAGAATTCAACTGCACCAAGGTCAACAAGAAATGTGCTTTAGGCTCATTATATTGCTGTTCACAAGCACCAAGTCAAATTCCAGTTTGGATCTGATAAGTTTTGGGGAAATTCTGCAGTTGCAAATTACATTTATTACTGATTGCACTCGAGTGGAATTTGGGTTTAGCAAACGAAAACTACGCTTGTGTATATGTTCATGTTCATAAGATTGTTTGGTCTTTCGAATGTGTCCTTTGCACTTTTACGTAGAAAAGGTTTGAGCTCAGGCGGAATAACCAATCAAATCGTCCGTTACTGTTTGATTTGGTTTGGTGTCACTTATTTAGTGCTGAGTCAACTGGAGTAAAGTTTCTTGCCCAATGACACACCACAGTAGTCAAATGACACACCACAGTAGTCAAATGACACACCACAGTAGTCAAATAACACACCACAGTAGTCAACCCGGGCTGATCCGAAATACAAGATATTTCAAAATTCTTTGTTAAAAGAACAAAACAAAAAACAAAGCTTCCAAGGTGTACAAGTTTAAAACTCATCATTTGTCATCCTTTCTACTATTTCTGGTTGTCACAACGATCTCAATAATGTGAGAAGAATCACCAGCCAGGCAATTTGGAGATTTCCATTTGGGATACTTTGGAGATATTTTGTGAAAAATAAAACAACGGCAGAAATGTAATTACCAAATAAAACTAGACTGCCTACAATTTTAAATAATTAACTTAGGGGCCTTCACAATCACATTACTAAGTAAGTCAGATGTATGATTTAAGTCTTTGTTTTTTCGTTGAATACTATTTAGCATAATTGTACGATTTGAAACTAAATGCAGCCAGATTGTTCATGAACCCTCAAGATATGCATGTACCATTAACATTTTTGTTCAATTCTTATTCTATTCACAGCATTAATTATTTTATTTACATAAATGTTGATTCTGATTTACAATCTTTAATACAGAACGAGGCATCGGCAGCCACTCAGCAAAGATCAATGTAAATTGGTATGTATCAAGAGTAGATACAAGTAAGACAATTACATTACCAGAGTACTTAGTACATTAAAGTTCACCAAGATGCACGCTTAAGTTTCCTAATTAAAACAGATTTCTTTATGTCGCTGTATTAGTTACTTCAGTTTTCTGGTGCCATATTTGTCAGATTTCACAAGATTATCCTGGTTATTTATTTATTTTTTTTCATAATAAAACACCCGGTAATTGTGATCTAATTGAAACAGTGACACCCAGTGCGCCATAAGAACGATTACACTGACCCTCAGTACGCCATAAGAACGATTACATTAAAGAACGACTATTAGCTTTATTTTACGATTTGAATTTAACTGCAGCCCGGTTATTTATAAACCTACAACCTCAATTACTGTTAGAAACCCACAACCTTATTTATTGTTAGTAACTATCAGCTTTTAATCACAGTCTCATTTCTTAATTAATCGTAAGAAAAACCATGATCAGTTTATTTTTCTTATTTGAATATTTCCGGTGATCGTTCCCATTACAGTTAGATCATAAATGATTTATCAACCAATTTCAAAAGCCCAGGTGCTGTGAAATACACATTGTTAAAAGTATAAAATATTGGATTTCAAGTGAGTGGAGCTGACAAATCAAAGCAAAAAATGTATATCGTTAGGTGGTTTTGTTGTGTATGTTTATTGATTCGAACCATAATTTCTTGAGCATGTGTTTGTTACTATGGTCTCTCTCTCTCTCTCTCTCTCTCTCTCTCTCTCTCTCTCTCTCTCTCTCTCTCTCTCTCTCTCTCTCTCTCACACACACACACACACACACACATACACACACACACACACACACACACACGCACATACACACACGAAACAGAACAACACGAAATAAACTTTGTTTTGTTTTTCATTCGTATAGATGCCTGAGAATGAACCAAACGTAAAGACGAAAGACTAACAGATTGTACAGAGGACATTCTGTCTGTGAGCTTAACTGAAAAACATTGTAACTTTAGATACTGTATCCGATTCGATGTACAAGCACGACCTTGAATCCAGGCAGCTTGCACACTCGGTTTTGATGCATTTCGTGCACACGGACGACATTGATTCTGGACAGCTTGCACATTCGGCCTTGAAGCATTAACACGTATCCAGTCAAGAAGTGTATATTTTTATATAGACATGTAAGATGCTCTAATTTGGGTCATGTACAAATCTGTCTTCACTTGATCTCGAAGTTTCTTCTGACACAAACGTGTAATTGCTTTGCCATTATTGCCATGGTATTGCATGCATTACACTGTGTAGGATTAGTAAATTATGTAAATACATAAATACATGTAATATTTTCAAATGGCAAGTGTATTATAGTATATAATTCTATGTGTTAATAGTCTCTGAAACATATTGTGCTGATAGACATAGTAATGTTGACCCAGGACATTTTGAATGCTTGATGGAAATCAAAGTTAACATATGGCCGATTCCGCTAACCTGTCAGCCGATCAAAAAGGATGGATCAGTGGAGTAATTAACCGCTGATCAATGCCATCCCTGGCAATGTATGAGTTAGTATGCAATTGCAAGCACACTGAATGCATGTCGGAGGACTCGGGCCACAGTTTCCCTAAATTTCTCATAATTGTAATCGAATTTAGACTTTACATTATTATCTTTGTTGTCATTCATTTGGCAATATTGCTATTTGAGTCAGAAGAAAAGTTTGTACAATGGATACAAATTAACTTTTTAGTTTTAAATTTGTACACTGACAATAATTTTATTCTTGACAAAAGAGATGAGAAATTCCTCACATTGCAGAAGTGCTGACCTTTTTATCGGAGATGAAATAAGACTACATTTATGTGAGATGATTAATAAATCGGGGACCAGGTTTTCATGCAACTACACATAGGTAATTGTCACTAATTAACATATACATATTCCTGTAGTCATAACGTCAATGTTTCTTATTTTTTTTAAAACATATTTTATTGTCATTTTATTAAACAATATAGGATTCGACATGAGTTGTCTAATTCATCTAGGTCCTTTCCCAAAATATACACAAATGATCCAAATATGACATTCATTTTACAAAAGAATCGAGTACATCCGATAAACAAAGTCAAAAACTTCGTATATTAAGAGACGTGAAACATTTCAAAGTAAAAAAGATTAAACATATAGGTATGTAGTTAAGTAAAGAAGCAATTAAAGAGAGAAACCGAGGGAGGAAGAAAGAGAGAGAGAGAGAGAGAGAGAGAGAGAGAGAGAGAGAGAGAGAGAGAGACTGTTTTTTTTTTGTTTTTTTTTTAAATAGATAATGTATATTGCAGCAGATATTATTGTTCCTATATTTTTACAGCCAAATCATGTGGAATAGAATATTTTTGGAATGTAACTACCCTGACATTTCTAACAAAAGATCATAAATTGTGATTTATTGTAAAGAGAAAGTCTAAGAGGAACTATATATATATATATATATAAAGAAAGGGGAAAAGAAAGAATATGCGTAATGGTATAACTGAACAATATAATAATCAAAGCCTAACGCGTACACAAATGTATACAAGTAACAAAAGCACATCTCAGATTAGTTAATTGAAAGCATAGAAGCTACTACATCCATACAATGTTATAATAATTATAGATTTTTTTAATGTATAAGACAATATTCACTATTATAAGCAATACTGATATTGATACTACTTATATGATAACATCTCTTGTAATTTTTTAATATACCTGTATAGAAACAACCTGTGTTAGTCAAAGCGTGTTTTATATACAGATCGTTTCGTATCAGAGTTATCCCAGTTGCAGTTAATATAGCAAGAGTATTTTCGGACAAAAACTATAATTTGCATTAGCTTCTAAGAGGCAGATTATTGTGTAATTCCTTAAAACACAAACAAACAACAAACTAAGTAAGAAAGTAACTATATATATTATATACCTACCAATTTTCAACGCAAGAAAGAGCCAGAATTGTACCGTCATTTTCTACAAGCAGGTACACGATAATATCGTTTTCTAAATCCGTATTACCATACTCTCAAACGAGGCTGGAACTACTTTATCCTCGAGGTTTCCTGGTGACAATAACAGCCCCCATAGCGACGGAATGCCAACACTAGCAGGAAACAAAGCTCTCACAGCGACGTTAGTTAAGAAACCTTGCGTTATATGTAAAATATCTGAAAGGTCTAAACCATGTTTTTGTCACAACAACAATAAAAAAAACCATTTATTCCTTTATTTTGAAGTAGTAAAATAGAGCCAAAAGATTCGTGTGAAACAAGATCACATTTGGAAATTGCGTACCAAAACATTACAGTTGTACAGTACAACCCATTTACGGAAGTTCATAATTGGTAACGTTGGTGAGTTTCCAGCATAATGGATTAATTTGAAATAATAAATAAGTGACATTTTCTGCAACAAATCTGTATCGTCAAGTTCCAACAATTTCTCCAATCCTTCTGTAAATAACTGTCAAAATAATGTTGTCATTCCCATGTCAAGTTTCCATCGGAGCCTCTCACAATGTCTCGCCAGAAACAATTCAACCGCTATCAACCTAGTCTCTGAAAGAAACTTCCAGTCATTCAGCCTGTGAAATCTTCCGTGATGCAAAATTTGAGAACTGCAGAATAACTGTAAATCACTTATATGAGACTGCTGCCCGCCGCAAGCGCCGAAAAATTCGTGTTATTGACAGTGATGGTAGTCAAACTAAGTGAGCGTTGTTTCAGAAGCTTCATTCATAAAACTAATATTCATGCGCATGTCACCTTTTCAAAAAGTAATTCGGTTTATGCTTTAAGATGAAGTTCGTATTAAAGAGGTTGAAATGTTTAGCAATTTCTTGTGTCTTTCAGCTACATATAGTGATTTTATTAAATTATCTGAAAATTGATAGGTATATAACAAACATATCATTATGACAGTAATGCGATTTTGATTGCTAGATCACATCTCCTTGTCAGCATAAAAATCCGGATAATGACTCGCCTCTCGTAATGATCCGGATTTTCTAATGCTGACAACTCGACGTGATCCAGCAATCAAGGTCGCGTTACTGTGATAATAATATGTATTTCTCTGGGGAAATTGTTTTCTAGATTGCTTATGTAATGCATAGAAAATTTTTTGAGTTAACCATTCTTTCAACTCAGCTTATTTAATTTTCTTTTTGTCCCGTTTAATTTGTTTTCACAATTGATTGATAGATGTGTAATCAACTGTGTTTTGAGTATCGTAGAAAAAATGTATAAATTGCTGTTCTTTGCTTTGTTATTCCTATTTCACCTTTGGTGATATGCCTCCTGCAGACCTTTGCTCGACGATGTTAAGCCGCCGGCAACGTCAGCCATTTAGAACGACAGAAAACCATGTAATACATACATCACGCTTTCCAAATTGTCTTTTCCAACACGATAAGAGGACATCCATCTACAACGGGAATTTTTATTCTCAGCAATTTGCAATATTTCACAAACTCTTTCAAAGGTATTAATGATTTTTTATTTATGCCAGATTGTGACATTCCTATGGTTGACTCAGAGACAGATACTTCATGCAATGAGTCACCGTGCTCAGTTTTTAAACAATTTTGTTATTCTCCGTTAATTCTATATCTGTTTTTGTCGAATCGTTCTAAAATTTGTGGGATCTTCGATTTGTACCATAAATGAAACAGTTTACTATTCTTTCTTTGCACTGCACTTCCCTGTTGTGGTGATCATGCTATCAAAGATACGGGTGTTTATCTCGATGCTATGAATATCGAATGTGACCTGTAAATTTGCATCTTTTCTGAAATATTGCAGATTATCTCATTTTGCTAATTGAAATCAACAAATACACATTTTAAATACCTTGAATGGTATTTTGTAACACAGCTAGCTTCCACCATGCTATTATACCACCCAAGCTTGTAAACATATACATGTTATGTCTTGATTCAGACAATGTTGCTAGTATGATAAGCTCATGAAATATTTTTATTACATCTCTGAAACTTGCTAATGTTTTCTAAGTATAACTTTGCGCCTATATTTATTTTGTGTTAAAAATGTAAAATTATTTTATTTTGTGATTTGCACATGCTGTTCTTGCATATTCATTGTGCTAGCTTTCTAGCCGATCGTACTATTTTACAATTCACAAATGAGACAGAACTGAAAAACAGCTGGTTGAGGGGGGAAAGTAAAATAATAAAAATTTACTCCACACTTTTGAAGAAGCCTCTTTTCCTAGCACTCTACAATTGTGTCAAAATATTATCGTACACCTTACGAGATTGTAATAAGCGCATAGCAAAATAAATTCGGCCCTTCGGTGTTCAAAATACCTTTTTTATAAAAAAAACACCCACCCATCGAATTATTTTCAAGATAGCTATCAAGCGAGTCAGAAGCTGTATATATTATTTGCTAAAATTATATAGGTATTAGACAGAAATACAAAACAGCAGATTCAGATTTTAACCGGGTAGAATTTAGCATTTCTACAATTTCAGATGGGATGGGTATTGCAGCTGCAAGGTTAGGAGTCGCAGGATTATCAACAGGAATTGTTAGCAATCTGGCTTTTACTGGATTTGGTGTGAGGTTACTTAGGTTTGTAACAGATGGAACGAAAAACTGATTAACAGCAATGTTATAAAACACGATGAGCTAGTGGAGTTGGCTATTAGAAAGTTAACCACTATTAATTACATGGTTGGTAAGGCAATAAGTAGCAACGAAGTTATCATGAAGAATTGAATTTGATAATTAACGAGTTTAGCAGATGTGAAAAATGAAATTAGGCAGAAAGTGTTTGGCATTGTGAGACACTGAAGAGATAAGAAATAAATAGAGGATAATATTCAAACAAACAGAAGTAAATTATTTACTCGGCACTAATAGTATATAGAACGATAAAGGGACGTCCTAGGAAAGAAATATATTTTACCGATCCTATTGTTAATTGAGATAGTGAACTATGCATTTCATTTTTGTTGATTATTATAATATTTAGAATGATTTCAACAATACCATATTTTATAATATCAACTACAGGAATGAAGAAAGTGATGTTGTCATTTCCAATAGTTTAAATAACCTTAAAATGTACACGAACAAAGTCAAAGAAGATATTACAGCAAATAACGACGATGCAGAAAGTATTGGAATTGAGTATTTGAAAATAATTTCAAATGTTCTAGTTACTACATGGCGTATATAGCTAAATACAACTCTAAATTAGTAGGATTCTATGGTCAGATATCTATACAGACATCTTCTGAATCCTATATAGTGTCGAGGGGTGGGGGGTGGGGGTGGAGCACAGAAATTGAAAAATTTCTTACAATTACTCAATCGCACAAAAAAATTACTGTAATGGTTACTAATCAAGCTTTTAGAGTCTCTATCGGATAAAAATGTTTTTCACGATGATATTAATTCTTGCAATGCTAATGGTCATTACAAAATGAAATACAGAGGGATTCAATAAAAAATAATAAATATCAATAGAAAAGATGAAGATGAAATAAATTATAGACTTTCACGGAATGACCGTAAACTATATTTTTCATGTAAGGAAAAGAGCATGAATATCATTAAGAGGTTCTAGTGAAATAGGTTAAAGATCACTGGAAAGAAAATCAGATGAAAATATTTATAGGTCGAATATTAAACAATAGCTTAAACATGAACAACAACATTATTGCTAGTTTAAATGTTCCAGTGAAAATAAACGATGTTTTTACTAGGCAATTAGTAAATACACGTATTAGTGGTCAAATACGGTACACATTGGAGGATAATAATTTGAAAGATATGAAATCATGGAGGGAATAAATAGGATACAAACTTCTATAAATCAAAAAGAGTGGTGCTGAAAAAGTCATTTAATACAAGAGCTGCAAAATTAGTTTGATGACAATAACAGCAAAGATTTAAATTTGCAAGACATGGTTAGGCATAAATTTGATACAGGATAAAGTATATAAAGCAGGATAAAATATCTATCTCTCACTGATTTAATTGATAAATTCAAAAGGAAAAATAATTGATTAAATTAGCAAAACAAAGAAGAAATGGTTGTTTGACTTTGTTTTTTAAAGTCCGAAACTACAAATCAATAACTAATTAACAGTTATGGATTTAATTATGCTCCGTCAAGTTTTGCTGAATACACACAATAAAAAACGTACAAATTTCCAGTTAAAATTAAAAAAAAAAAAAATAGGCGTATACATAATTTTATGAAATTACTTGTTCAATTCCAAACTCCAGGATTCAAAGTGTTGGATTTGTATTTTGATATTTGCATTGGATTAGTGGTAAACAATCAACGTATCGTTTGCTCATTAGCCATTTTAGAAATGAATCCGAACTTAATCTTTACAGTATTAAAAAAACACACACAAAAAAAGCACATCGTATCTTCGAGAAACAAAATGTTCTTTTAATTATATTACAAGCAATGACAAATTACAACTCAAAGAAGAAACGCTTTCAATTGGAACAAACAAACAAACAAAACAACAACAACAAAAGAAACAAAACAAAACAAAAGAAAGAAAAAAAGAAAAAGACTAGCACCAGTATCCAATTTGCGACCATTAAATACAAGATGATAACAACAACAGTATCGGATGGAGGAGCAGCACTTAACGGTATAGCATTTTCTGGAAGTAATATGTTCTTAAAACAATTTGATCGTAACGAAATTGGACAAGAAAAACAAATCAGAATAATTGCAAAAGTAACTTTGTACGTAACAGACAAAATACACTCTACTACTTAAATCAAAGGTTGAATGAACAAGATTTTGTTACCAAGTACTTAAATAATATGGATGGGTCTTTTACTCCCTATTCTTGTACTCACACTGTTCATGATACTAATGCTACTCTATAGTAACCAATTAAACCTAAACTTAATGATTTTCACGAACCTTTTGATAGTCAGATACTATTTGGGTATTTGTTGTTATTTTAGCATTTATCTTTCTTACATTTAAAATAAATAAATTTCAAACACACACACACACAAAATTGAAAAGATAAAAATATTATAGTTATTAAATAAAGTTAACAGACAAATATGACAACATATGGTAAATAAAAAGCTAAAGTTTGTCAGAAGCAGAATTAAAGACAACAGAGTGTATAAATTCTGAATCCTTTAGATACATACTCCTAATAGTATTAAACCTAAACAAACACAGCAAGTGATAGTATCTAATTATGGATTTAATGTTATTATTACACCTGGTAGATTTTTCATATCGTTAAATTTAAAGTGAAAGGCAGTGTTTAGAAGTCAGTGATTAAGATTTTTACTATATATAATAATAACTTGCTGGTCAAAGACATCACAATATGTTGTGGAAGTGATGATTTTTAAAATGAAATGACTTCAACATTTTTTTGACGTACAATGATTTATTATTATCAACGTCTGTTAGAACAAATAGGATTGAAGAAGGTATCATGAATGAAAAGTTTACAAAGTTTAGATCTAAAGCAACTAATACACAAAACACTGGTACAGAAGCTGTTATGTTTGCATTTAGGAAAATAATATTTATAATCCCAATTGTCTTTCAATTTCTGACAGATCATAGCCACTACACATGTTCTCTCTTCGTCAAAATTTGATGCTTTAAATCGCTTTAGTAAAAGCCTCTGCAGCGATAGAGAGTGGTAATCCAGGTAACAAGCTGGACAATATTTGTTGTTAAGAAGTCTAAAAGAAGTTCTGATATTGTATTAAAAAGAGAGACACTTATCCAAAAACGTTTTAAAACTCATCTGTAGAAACGATAGCTAATACTATAGAATGATTACCTAACATTTTATTGTCAATGTCATAAATTATGACAACAGTGTGAAGAAACTACAAAAAATAAAAGCTGAGCATTGTGGGTGTTCACAATTTTTATAAAGACCACCATTATATATGGCTCGAGATGAGAAGTATATATGTTAATAGATTACATCGTATTGGTCATTAATGTACTAATTTTCATCATGAATAAAAATGCAAAGCATGCTGATAGAATGTTAATTTCCTTTGTTGCAGATGAGCAAACACATTTTCAAAGCAATGACATTAGGATCTATATTGTAACAGGATGAAGCCGGGTTGGGATTGGATTTAGCGAAGAGACTGAAAGCAATTTCATGAATGAGATCTTTATCTATAATGTCATTGAACGATGAAGGAATCTGATAGCATACTCGTGCACATAAAGTCCAACAATGGATTTAACAGAATGATGTACACCGAGTTCAACAACTGATATAAAGAAATGATATCATTGCTAAATGGAACTAACCAGAACATTTAACTTCAACGAGTAAACAAGAATCAACTTATGGAACTTATAAACAAATATGATTTATATATGCATCTATCACCATGGACGATCAATGTATAGAATTTATACTCAAATATGAACAATGTATGATTCTATCACCAAGGGTGATCAAAGTATAGGATTTATATACACCTATGAACAAGGTTGAATTCTATCACCAAGAGTGATCAAAGTACAGTATTAGTACAAAAATATGAAGAATGTACTTTCATCCACAAGTAGAATCTATGTATATTGAATTATTGATTTCACTCATATAGTGATATTAAATGATATTGATTCAAAAATGGAACATATGTATCTCGCAGCGTCCAGTTACCGCCCTGGGGTAACGCTGTACGCAGCAAAGAAACCCGAGTACATTTTCGTTCATATATAATGAATTGACATTAAGTACCCACAATTCAGTGACATATATTGTTTAAAATTAATATGATAGATGGGTATAAAGAGTAGAATGAGTATAGTGATAACATGTTTTACGAGTGTGAAATATATAACACGGATGGTGCAGTTGAACAAAAAAGCTGAGAAATGTGTTTGAACTATAGAGTTGAAAAAGTTACAAAACCTGTAGGAAGACAAAAGTTAAATAGATAAACCATCACATGTTAATAATGATGAGACGGCTACAAACAAAGCAATGTCCTGATGAAATAAAGATTTATGTTGTTGATACAATACAAAGGGATACCATAACATATGTTAGTCTTCATTATGATAACGTTAAAACATACTATGAAAAAGAACATATAAAAACTACAACATTCAAGGTCACAAATTAGTTTACGAGATAATAAATAAGTTAAAAGGTAATGAAGTAAATATAAACAAATATTGATCATGTCATGGAGTTATTAAAGTTATTTTTCATTTTGGTAAAATTAGTTATAATGAGCTATAATCATTTTGGCTCAAATAGAACATAAACTTACCATTCATTCAAGAGAATATATTCTCAGTGTATGAATTGGATACATGTATAAAACAATGTAACATAAAACAACTATAAAGAAAACAAACAGTAATATATATTAACGACAACCAATTAATATAGGAGGAATTGCGACATTACACATACGTTAATAACAGGGTGTGATGTAAAAACTACTTTTAGCAATGGGAGAAACCAACCGACTTTGATGTTCTCGGAAAAGTTGTATCATGGATGTATCTTTTACCTAAGATTTAAATAACATATTTAGAAGAACATCCTAACATGAATGTGTGTGGTTTTACAATTTGTGGAAAAAACAAGGTTTGTATTAGATTTGATAGAAAACGAATACAAGTACATCTTTGTGTCCAACCGTGCTGTACAACAAAACTTGCAACAGGAAATGATTACGTAAACATGACAAATAATTGCGAAATGGTTATATTTACTTATAGCTGTTACCAGGGAACTAGTATTTCCTTTTTAATCTATGAAGAAATGGAGTTAGCCTCTAAGATCACAAATTATTGGATAGGTGTACCGTTCACTTAAGCTTTTGAATAATCCTACATCTTTATTGTTTAGTAGCGGTATGTTGTAAATATTGTCTTCTTGTAATCTCTTGTGTCATAAAAATGAATGTTCTGTTTTATGTCTTCGTAAAAGCTACCCGTTTTAACATGAATACATAACGAATCCGTGTCTGTCATTAATATTGAAATGTTATAAACAAATTTTTTCTCAGCTGGTTGTAGTCAAATTCATATATCAATAATCTTGATAGACTAATACTGTGAATCCACCACAAATAGATTTTGTTATTTCGTTGTGTTCTTTTTGTTCTTGATACTTACTCGAATAAAATTATCATGTGTTATTGTTCCCTTACAAATTTTGAATCTTTTTTATATTTGAACAAAATTGTGTTCGTCTAAACATAGTTTTACAGTTATCCTCTTACATAAATTTCCATCTGTTTTACAAATTCTATTCTTTGGTTGAAAAAGAATTATGTTTGTTTAAAATCATTGGTTGCTTTTTGTTATAAATTTGTTTAAAATTACTGCATGTCTCTAAACAAAGTTTTTGATCATGTAATCTATGCATTTTTCTTTAAAAATTTATCTAAAATGAATATACAGTTTTTAATTTCGATAATGAATTGTATATTTGTCTTTTAAGATTTAGTGTACATAAAAAATTCAGATACTATTGGTTTTGTTCCTGTGTCAGGTTGTTTGTAGTGGTGGTACATTTTTCACACTTTATATTATGTATTCTGGTGCGAATAGGTAAACGCTAAAATAATAATGTAGACTATTCTATCATCACCTTTCCACTTTATTAAATTGTCATTGATTTTTTTTATTTGTTTTTTGCTTGCCCATGTAAAGTTTTGACAGGCATAAATTGACACAGTGACCAACCATAAGCGTTTAGGTACATAATAAATTACCATGAACTCAACGTGTCATATTCTCCGTCATTTATAATCTTACATCCATCACTTATAAAATTTCCATGATTGGATTTAGCATATCTATTCGGTATCATACTAATTCCTTCTTCTTATGCCACTTTAAAAATATCTTAACCAGTGATAAATTTGAACCCTACGTCTGGTAACATTAAAGAAGTCCCAAGGGCCGAACCCGGTGCAATATAATAATGAACTAGATCTAGCTGATAACTTTCTATGCAAACATTTTTAAATTCTTCTAAAATATCGCACAACACAGACGTATTATTGTAAAGGAATAGTAGTGAAGATCACCAATAGAATTTAATCTGAAACGATCCATGAAATCGTTTACATATTTTAGTAATCGTATTTTATTCCGTCACATTTGTGATTGGAATAAAGCTTTTATGTTCGTGGTAAATTAATTTCGCTTGAACATATGATTGACATCAATATACGCATAAGGTGAATGTTTTTCTTAATTGTAAGTCCATCTAACGAACCACTTATCAACCATTTACAAATCTAACTGTCTTCCTCTCAACAAAATCTTTTCCATTTCTTCAGTGTAAAGACCACTGATAATTTGTTCCCATTTACTTTTCAGTTTGGTATACTTATGATGGCATCTCACGTATGTCACTCATGGTTATATCATCAGTGTAAAGACCACTGATCATTTGTTCGCTTTTTTTTTTGCGATTTCGTCTGATGCCATATGTGATGGAGTCGTGATACTTGGTTGCTTTCCATGTGTCTCCTGTTACCCTACAGCTCTGTCACAAATGCCACAGTCAGATTTCATCACTTTTCAGTTTGGTAACCTCACCATGGTATGGGGGGGGGGGGACAAAACTCTGAATTTGCTTCTTAAACAACTGTACCAAATATGTACTGATATGACATTTGAACTTTCCAAACTGCATTGTGAACCTTCCATTTAGTCTCCGTTTGGACCTTGTAGATGAAGCAGATTTGCCTTTTTTATCACTGTGCTAGCAATAAGGAAATATGAAAGACACGTAATTTTAATTACACTTTGAATCCGACACGGCAAAGGAAACGATACGGATACATGTATATTCAGAATTAAATATACCTGCAAGTATCTTGAGATTCGCCACACTATTTCTAAAATGCTCTGGATGTATTAAGTTAAGATTTGTGGCTGTTGGTCTTGATCTTACATCGCTCCTGATCATACTAATTGGGAACTGAGAACAATGTTATGGGATCAACATGATGACCCAGTATCTTTGATTAACAATCGGGTTAATGGTCATAAACAGACCCAATATCTTTGATTAAATATCGGGTTAACGGTCATAAACGGTCATAAAAGTATACTTGCATATATTTCTACACGCCGTGCAAACTTTATATACCAATTTTGAAATAAAGTGTGTTGTT